>CM025856.1:10909000-11003464 GCA_003952965.2 Morella rubra | reverse complement strand
GTATTGGTGGCTAGATGTATTTTGGACTTCAAAGTGGTTGGATGTATTTTGTGTATTGGTGGAAAATATGTAACTAGAGATGTCTACACTTGATGTGATATGTAAGAAATGAGAGAAGTTTGTCTGAATTGGATGTATTTTGTGTATTGACACCATTGACTTTTGCATAGGTGATGTATTATTCAAGAATTAATAGTCATTCTGCAAATTATTTATTGGTAGTTGATAGCATCTTTGATCCATACACTTACAAAATGTGCCATACCATACCACTTACAAAATTTGTAGATTCAAAATCTGGCACACCACTTAATGTGCCATATCATACCACTTACAAAATCTGTAAAATTTGCTTCTAGACACTTACAAAATGTGCCATACCATACCACCTACGAAACCTGCAAAATCTGCATCCAGACTGTTAGCCCAAGGTTGTTTTGTAAAATAATCTATTTTTTATTTTGATGATAATAAATATTCTAAGTTTTGAGGACTTTTAGATTTTATATTGTCAATCCACTTTTCTAAAGGATTTATTTCAAAGATTGAGGTTTTCTATCTAAAATAATTCTAAGTGGACTTAAACACCTTTTCATAAGTTGATGAAATCAATTTTCATATTGTAGGTGCTTTTAAGATATGTTGAATGGTTTGGATACTGTCAAAGAAGCTGATTTTCTCTCAGTATAAGATCGTGTTGAAACATATTGCACTGGCACTCGAGACAACATTTTCAGACCAAGGTTCATGGTGTCGACACATTGGCTGGTGTCAACACATTGAAGACAGCTTGAGACACATTGGCCAAGTTCATGGTGTCGACACATTGAAGTCTAGTATCGACACATGCACTGTCTCCAGAGCACAACTTCATCAAATTTTTGATGTGTCAACACATGCTAACCATGTGTCAACACATACCACGGGTTTGAATGAAAATTTGAAAACGACGTCAAAACATTCAAATTGCTCTCAAATTACTCGAGGCGCCTTTCCAATGGTGCTTTTGAGGCTTTGAAGACCGTTGAAGACAAAGAAGATTTAAATAGAAGAAGTTAGAAGAAAGAAACAACGATCGTGCGATTTCACTTGCAATTACTTTACGACCTAACTTCTAGAGAGAGAAAGTGCCTTGAAGAAGAGAGAAGACTACACTACCAAGAAAGCTTGTGATTCCCTTGCCAAACTTCAGCTTTCTATAGAGAATCTTTGTCCTCTTGTTGCACTTTGTACTTTCCACTTGTATATTCGGCTTTGAGAGCCATTTCTAATATTCCTTTGTACCCATCCTTTGTAAATCACTTGAGTGTTGGTAAACACTGGTCCTACTCGTGTGGGTAGAAGAAATCCCTTAGGTTTTGGGATTTATGAAGTGAGTTAAAGCGTGAGCTCGGAAAAACACTTTGTAAAGGTTCCTTAGCACCGGGAAGCTAAGGTGTATTTGCTATTTGAAAAATAGTGAAGGAAGCCCAATGAAGTCAGTAGCCTTGGGGTGACGTAGGCAAGTGTTGGCCGAACCACCTAAAATTACGGTGTCATTTCTCTAACTCTATCTCTCCTTTTCACACGTTTCATATATCTCTTTGTGGTGTTTCATGCTTTACTATTATACTGCTTAAATTATCTTGAAAAAGTTTTTAAAATTTATTAAAACCCAATTCACCCCCCTCTTGAGTTGTTTTTTAGACTTACATAGACCACTTACAAAATCTGCCATACCATTCCAACTTAGATACCATACATTTACAAAATCTGTCATACCAACTCAGATACCATACTCATAAAGTACTCATAACTTATGAAATACAAAATACAAAGTCATAACTTAGAGAATACAGAAGACGGGTCCATTGTCCAGTACTGCTCCCTAGTCTAATGGATTTGACAATACAACTACTGCTCCCTAGACTAAGACAAACTCATAGTTACAAGTTGAGTTGCCATTCATCTTAAGACATTTAAAGTAACAGTAGATGACAGTGGTAGCAAGTAAGACCCATAAAGCAATCATATAAATCAGCATGCAGTTTTCCTTCATCTTTCACTTTCGAGCTTCGACCTCTATATTCTTCATCTTCTTTACCAAAGGTAGCAACATTTCTTCCCCGTGAGGGCACGTCGGGGGTCAATCCACTGAAAGTAGTCACATCCTGAACCCTTATGAAATAAGCAAACAAAACTGGAATAAACACCACAAATATAAACAAGAGCCAACGAGCCAAACAAAATTTTAACCATTAAACAGTTCACTGCGATGTGAAGGCATGTGCATTTCCAAGAGAAGAAGATTACATGCTTGTTTATAATAGAGGCTCTACCAGTGAGAAGTTTGTCACTTCCGAAATCAAGCAACTTATATACACAATGAAAAACCACAGTGCTGATCAACAACTTCTATACACAATGAAAAATCGTGCCTCAAAATGGGTAAGAAATAGATAGAAAGAGCAACTGATAATTAGTCAAAATGTTCAAACAGGACACAAAAATCTAATGCCAATTGTGTAGAACATATTGCAAGAAAAAAACAAGATCTTTTTCCAAAATATTGCCACGTATTTTATTTAGCAAAGGGTAAACAGACCCACGAAAAATTAAAATGAGGAAATTGGCTTTCAACCATCAATGGTTCCCAATAATACAAAAAATACGAACAACTATTAAAAGTTCATCTATGGAGATAATCATAGACACACTGCTAAAGCATATTAAAGGAGAAAGACAACAATCATGAAACGTTTGAAAACCAGCAAGGTGCCGAATAGGAAGCTTGTCATGAAGCTTGTCATGAAGCATTGTTCACCATATTGTGAGCCAACACTTTTAATTTATAGAATTCATAGATAGTCACACATAATACAATTGTAGCTCTTAAGAAACATGAAGTAAATTACCCCTAGAAACTAAACCTCGAGACCAATGAAAGGGAAAGGAAAGCATGTTTAGGATATAGTTTTTATCAGCTCTTCACAAACATCACCCACCAACAACAAGTCAAAGATCAAGAATTTAGTCATGCATAAAGTCTCCCTCAGATAGCTGAACCCAAACTCATTTTTGAACTAATTTTATCAAAATATGCATTTCTGAGGTGCCAAATTGAAGGACTCACCACTCTAGCCGAGAACATAGGACAACCGAAGAATCGACGACTAGGATTTCCGTTCATCATAGACGTTTTGACACATGCCCGAAGATCACATCGGCAAAGTGGTGGTTTTGACAAATCGTTCCATTTCGAAGCAAATGACCCTCGTGATCCTCCTCTGTGGTGATAGGACGACAAATACGACTAAGATGACATCCTAAGTTTGCACTGAGATTTTGCTAGAGAAGGAGAGTTCAGTGTGGTGTTCGATTATCAATTGGGGTTTCACAGCTCAGGGAAACTTTCGGGGAGGCTAGGGCTAGAATTGGGGAAAAAATGCTGACTATCAGGGGAGGAAAGGGGGGCTGGCAGGGGGAAGGGAATAAGTGGGACGACGTCGTCTCGTGTTAGTATTTAGTTTTATTTTTTGTTTTTGTTTTTTAAATGGCTTATCTGGTGCTTATTTGGTTGCACACATGAAGCACCTTTGACGTGTGGTTGTTGAGCTATTTTTTTTGACATGCGTCAGTGTCTCATTGGTTGCTGATGTGGCATTTTTGGCCACATCAGCAACTACTGTTAGTTGTTTGACGCCAATGGGACGGAGGGACCATTTTTTTTTACGAGTATGTGACCTCAGGGACTATTTTGTAGAAAGTTTTACCCCAGGGACTATTTTATTAAAAGGTGATACCACAGGGACTATTTTATTAAAAGGTGATACCACAGGGACCTACAGTGCAATTAACTTTAATTGTTATGAGAACATTTTAAGCTTTAGTTACTTGTAGAATGAGAATGGGGGTATAAGGGTATTGGCATTCTAGGTTAACGCTAAAGGTTTGTAGCAGCGTTTTAGGGAAACGCTGCTAAAAAAATTTCACAAATGCACTTTGGGTCTTTAGCGGCGTTTGTGACTACTACTAAGCTACCACTGGTATATGTCGCCCTTTTCACCAGCAGTCGTAAAAATGGCTGCTAAAACCTCTCCCAACGGACATATTGCGGCGGTCGCAACCGCTACTAAAAACTTGGTAGCGTTTTTTAGGTCTTTAGTAGTGTTTTCCGACCGCTGCTAAAGACCCCCCCCTTTTTTTTTTGTAGTGAGATTTTAGATGGAAAACATAACCAACACGTTACTGCATGCGATCCTCCATTCCATGTCCTAGAGAGTAGATCTACTGAAAGCTGAAATGCTGATGAATCCTCCAATCGATTGGGTCCTACAGCAAGGACAATCTTTCAACCCTTGTCTCTCATGGATGTCGTTGCATTTTGAGCACAGAATTTGATGTGCACATGGAAGGAAAACTACTGACATTTCCTCCTGTAAGTACATGACACATTCTGGCTCTCGCTTTATTCCGCTTGTCGAGCCAACTTCATTCTGGAAATTTCGTGCCCGATCTTGAAGCCCATGAGGGTATCGGTTTCCAGCTTCCATAGCTTGGACACCCCTGTTGTTTGTTGAGACACTACTATCCCATCTTCCGTCAGTGTCCCTCTGTCGTCTCGCTACTACGGAGGATTCATGCCTGAGTTCGAGCTCTGCTAACTTGTTCTCGAGCCTTTTTTTCTCGTCCCTGTTCTTTTTCTTCTGACTTTCCAGATTCTGCCTCATCACTTCCTCCTGTGCTTTCGTCTGTTCTTCTAGTCGTTCTCTTTCCTCTTTAATAGGGGCAGCTTGTCTAAGCAGGCTTTCTTTAGCCATCCTTTCCTGATCGCATTGGGCCTGTACGCCATATTCGCTTATAACAATATTGAGAAAGCACTAGAAACGAAAACAGAAGGAATCTGATTGTCTTCAAAACAAAAATTGATATTAAAACATGAAGATAAGGAAAATTGGGTTTGAATTCCTTTTTCTATGATCAAGCTAGCTAGTGAAACAAATTGCCATACAAAGATACGTGTGAAAATGGTGGCTTGCGATGAGCATATGATGCCACTCTTGCTTGTGAAATCAGAGGAACAACCCATGTAAAAAGTAATATGATGTGCAAATTTCACTAAATTTAACTTTGATTTGTTTGGGTGTTTGTTTCGTAATTACTTAAAAACGTTGGTGATATATAGGCATTGCCTGGCATTCACGGAAGTGCACAATTCCTTCAATAAACCAAACCCTAGAAGAAAGTAGCCGAACCATAGGTTGAACAACTTGCTATTTGGTGCTACCACATGGATAACAAAAGGTGGACCATCAACTAGAACGTGGGCATACCTGGACTCGAGTTAAAAGGCTTCTAGCTTTTTCTATTTCTTGTTGTAGGTTAACTCCCTCCTGCTTCTCTCTCTCAAGTTCTTCTCGTAACAACGGAGTTTGGTTGTCACATGTCGGCATCTGCTTTAGAACCATCTGCTCCCTTTCCAATACTTCTCGATTATTTGCATCTGTCTTTAGAACCTTTTTTCTTGCAGCCTCTAATTTCTTTCCCAGCATTGAAATTTCCGTCTCACGCCTGTTAATAGCAAAACTAGTAATCTCGAAACGTTCAGTTGCCTTACCTAAAGCACTCTGCAACTCAAACAAACCCATCTTGGGTTTTGCTCCAAGATTTGCTTCTCCTTTTTATGTTGTTCCTCTTCTTCCATCTCCAGTCTCAGCGCTTTAAGCTCTTTTGATCCTTTCCAAGCCTCTGAGCAGCCTGCATAACTTTCTCGTTGGCCCTTTCAGTCCATCCTTGTAGCTCATCCTGTATTGTTTCCAACCGAGAACCCAGCTTCAAAATCAGTCATCCTTCTCATCTTGTGGGACATACTTCCCCAAACACTTACATATGGAATTCCAAAATAGCAATCACAAATCTTTGGAGCCTTGGAGCTGACCTCTGTGTTAAATTTCCTTTCCAAAGATTCAGACCTTTCCCTTAAAACATCAGTACGACTTAAACCACTTGAAAGATCTCCTGCTAAAGCACAGGCTTGTAAAACATTCAAGTCACACATCAACAAGCACCACATGGCTTCTCCAATGGATATGGATGGCCTCACCTCCCTGAGGACGCCGATGATCTCTAGTATTGTGTACTCAAGCACCTGCTGTAAATTACCTCCAAATACAACCTCTCTTGAAGCATCAATATCCTCCCCTATTTCCGTCCTATAAAGTGTATCACTCACAATCCGCATCACGGGGTCTTTACCTTCTAAATAAAGGACATCCCTTGAAACGATCTTTCTAGCCACCTCCTCACGGTACCCTGATTCAACAGTTTGACTAATTGCAGTCTGGAAAATTCCTTGTAAATTAGATTACACAAGCTTTTCAAGCTCCCATACAATATGATCAGCCCTATCGGTTCCTGTCTCTAGTGTTTCCTTAGCTTCATATATATAGTGTCAACTCCCGTGAAAATTCACCTGGGGAGCTTTGAGACTGCCTCCGGCAAGGAGGTAGTTCATTCATAGTGGACTTACCCGAGAGTGAAGGACCTCCCACTTTTCTCTTGCTTTTTTTTGATACCTTTACCCTTTGAGGAACGAGATAAAGGCCTTTGCATGTTGCCACCCCGACTATTATCAATTGGATCCATTTCAGGATCAATAAGAAGGAAATTCCCTGTATCCTCACCTGTTGATCACTAGCTATATATCTTGTATGAGAGAAAAAATATAAAACCAAAGAAATACTGTTAAAATCGTAAGGCCCAACAAAATTCTCAAAGAAATCCATCAAATATCAATGCAAATCAAACCATTCAATTTACTAGTGATCAGTAATTCCAAAGAAGATCTTACCTCTAGTGATGAATCTCAGCAACTACGATTTCCCCAAAGTCGTTTCTGTTCTTCCTTCTTTGTTCTCCTCTTCCACTCGTTAGAGACCAAAGAGATACTACTATTGTGAGACCGTTTACAATGTTTCCTTGTTATCCTAGACGGTTCTGCATTATGGCTATCACTATCAAACAAAACTTTACAACCATATTCTCTCTTCTTCTTTTTTCCTAAGTAAACTTGAATTTTATTTCACAGGAAAACATATAAATGTGCTGAATACCTACAAGGCCGGATACAAAGAACAGGAGCAAAAAACCCATTATAGCATCAGTGAAAGCCCTAAGGGCTATACATCGAATGGCCTTAAAGGCCTAATTCCATATGGCCATAAAGGCTTCAACAAGATGGACCCAAAAGTCTGTAGATTCTAAGCAGGTCAAAAGACCCGTAAATAACACCCCTTCCACCACAAAAAAAAAAAAAACAAAAAACAAGGAAACAAAGAGAGACTCAATGAAGGAGAACAACTTAGAAATCCCAAGGCCCTTATTAATTTAGGCTCCTTGATGAATTGTGTTAGCCCAAAGTTGTTTTTGCAAACAATCTTCAATTGATTTTGATGATAACAAAGTCTCTAAGTTTTTAAGGACTTTAGATTTTACATTGCCAATCCTTTCTCTTAAAGGGATTTATGTCAAGTATCAAGTTTCTCTCTTTATAAAATCTCTCTAAGCTACTTGATCTTCATTGTACTTGCTAAATGATCATCTTTTATATGTAAATGGTTTTGAGAATGATTGAATTGGGATAGTTGTTGTTAAAGAACATTTTTTTATGACTAAGTGTTGGAAGTGTCGACACATTGATCTAAGTGTCGACACATTGAACTAACTCCCGAAAGTTTGCTTTCCAGGCCATTCAAAATGATTTTTTGGCTAAGTATGGAAGTAACATTGAACAAGTGTCGACACATTGAACTAACACCCGAGAGTTCTTTTCTTGGTCAATTTTAATGTGTCAGCACATACCACAAGTGTCGACACATTGTATTATTTTGCAGATATCCTGGAGCGACCAAATCATCCAAAAAGCTTGCAAATGTCTCAAATGACCTCCAACGGCACTCAAGCTTTACAAGAAGACCCTTGGTGCCCTAGAAGCTTTAATAGAAGAAGATGGAGAGAGAAAAAAAAGAAGTGTGCGCCATTAACTCTTGCCCTAATTTCTAGAGAGAGAAAAAGCTTTGAAAGAGAAAGGAAGCTCCACCATCCAAGAAAGCTCGTACTCCCACCTGAAATACTGTAGCTCTCTTGTGAATCTTGTCTCTTTGCACACCTCAGTACTCATACTTGTTTATTCAGCTTAAAGAGCTTTTACTAAGATTCTCTTTGTACCCATTCTTGAAAAACACGTGAGTGTTTGTGAAAACACTTGTCCTACTTGTTGGGTAGAAGAAATCCTCTAGGTTGTGAGGATTTGAGAGAGTGAGTTAAAGTGTAAGCTCGAAAACACTTTGTAAAGGTTACTTAGCACCCGAGAAGCTAAGGTGTACTTACTATTTGGAAAATAGTGAAGAAGCCCAAGGAAGTCAATAGCCTTGGGGGTGGACGTAGGCAAGTGTTGGCCGAACCACCTAAAATCACGGTGTCATCTCTCTATCCTTATCTCCATTTATTGTTGATATTTATTTGTTGCACTTGTTTGTCTTTTCCTTCATTCTCTATATTAGTCCTTGATTATATAGATTTATTCTCCTGCTCCTTAGATCAGATCCTTAGCATATTGGGTTTAAAAGAAAAAGGAGAAAAGTTTTATAAACCCAATTCACCCCCCCTTTTGGGTTGTTTTTGACCTCTCAAATTGAATCTTGAGCCCTCAAGGAATTCCATACTCTAAAATGTAGCATTAAAGGCTCCCTAAGAAATAAGAAAATATATAATAGTTTAATTTTAGTTAGTGATGACAAATTAATTTCATTAATTAACATAATATCAGTAATTAATAGATTAATATAACTAATTAAAGTGGTACTATATATACAAAATGAATATCTAGGGAGATATATTTAGAGTGGTTTATTTCTAATTAACAAAAAATCAGAGGTATTAAGTGATGATACAGAAAGGAATTAGGTTTCCTAGAAGTTATCGTAATTTGCTTAAAAGATAAAGAGGTGAAACTATAGATAATATTTTTGCCGGACAGAAAGAAGGTTGAAATTCATGAGAATAGACAAGACAGTTTTATCTATAACAATGTCTTTTTTATGCTATTTTTTGTAAGTATTCCTCTAATTTTCTCGTAATTCCATACTCGTTGCCATGAGAAATCCAATAAAATAATACTTCTAATCATTAATTACATGAAGGCTATTATTGATCATACCTAAAAACAAACATTACTTAAGAAAACTAACCTTTTCAAAAGTAATAACTATTAAATACTAGTATTTACTAACGACTATGCCACAAGAAAAATAAAAACATACCTGTTGATCCGATAACATAACAAAAGCTACATTATAGAAATTGTTATACCGCCATTGTTACTTGCTGGTAAAATAACATTAATAATACCTCTGAAGGAGTGTAGGCAACAAGCTTTAGTACTGGAAGTCTTTCCTGGCTCCAAACCTATAAATTAATGATTAAACAAATAAAAATTTACATTAGCGAAATTAATTTCCAACCAATTTAAGAGTAACATTTATATATCTCAGTTGTAATGATGTAATCCTTAGATTTTTCTCTCAAATATGCATTTATTACGAACAATATTTGGGTCTTAAGAAATTGGGATATTCAATGAGGAATTAATACCTCTATTAATGATGCTTAAAGGACATGACTCCCAATTTTGAAATTTTATATAGAGATGAAATTTAGGATTGAGAAGGACATGACTAATAAAGATATTTCTCTTGAAAGGAAATTAATATTTTAAGCAAAATCACAACGATCATCTTGAAAATTCATCCAATTAACAGTGCCTACACGTCTCAAATTATGAACAAATTATAACAAAGAGAAGTACAATATCTCCATATCCCATACGTATTTACTGTTTACCATTTCCAATTACTAAAACCAAAATTTATGTTCTTCTGTCCAAACAATAATTGCACAAAGCACAAACAATCAAGAAAGAATAAGGCTCAAGATGTGTATGCTTGCTTTGAACGCTCTAATTTTTTCAAAGTAACAGCACTGGAGGCACGACTTGATTAATTGAGGCCACAAGGCATTGCTGGTAGAAGGGATGAGCAAATTGGTGCACACCAGGGACAGACCGCTCTGTCCAACCCAAGATCCAATTACGAACTTTTTAACTGCAACGTGCCCTCAAACCCTCATCAAGTAAAATTGAATCGATCATCAAGTACAAGAAAGAGTTAATCCATCTCTAACCAACCAAGAAATTAAAGCTTATGATAAGTAAAGCTTCTATCACCACTAAGCATAATTAAGATCTCAAAATCTTTCACTATATGCAAAGTGGTAAATATTTGGGATCTACAATAATCGATAATATTATTAGATAACTGATGATTAATCAAAGAAAAAGCTACTTCAAAATTATAAAAATTAAAGAGTTATGTTGTACGAACCATGGTTGAAAAGTTAAGATTTCATAGAGAATCTAAGAATCTGGTTTTTCCTTGTTGATAGGCTCAATATTTCAATAACAACTTAGTGTGCAGACTCATGTTTGCGGCTGCCATTTTCTGTATCTAGAAGGAAATAAATCTTCAGATTCAATCATATTCCGGTAAGGATATGAGGCTAAATCTTCTCTTTAATGAAATTGTTGGAGCCCTGTATATTGTTTTTGAAAGGAAAGAAATCTTTAGATTCGATAATTCTGGCAAGCATATGAGGCTAATTCTTCTCTTCAGTGAGATAGTTAGAGTCATGAAACAGAGGCTAGAATCCATGAAGACCACTGGTATCATGCAGGGCCCCTTTAATTTCTAGGGCATTCCGATTTTTCCCTAGTGTATCCAAAGTTATATGCTTGTGTAACCTATCCGATTTGACTATTTTATCCTAATGGGAGAATGCTACCAATTTTGATATGTGCTAGATCTTGCCTGTGAACATGTGTATATCTTGACAATTTAATTAATAGGCTTAATTAATCTCTTTGTCCCTATGAATTAATTATAGACGAAAAAACATTACAATAACATAAGCATGACAGGTGTCTTCCACAAGTTGTCCTTACTGAAAAGGAGTTGACAATTTATTGACATAGATGGGCCATCCTAGACTTGAACTAGAGACATAGCCCATAAAGTTAGTCATAATTATTATAATTAATAAGTCAATTCAAAATACAATTACAATATAATAATAATAATACAAAGTTATTACTATAACAAATATGCCCTAAAAATAATTTGTCTAGATAATTGTTATTTAGACACCACATGGTTATATTTATTTTATTTGGTCATATGTTGTGACATAAGATATTACACGGTTATTATTGAGTGACATTGTAGAAAATCATGCTAATGATTAATGAATCAAAGGCGGAGTATGACTTTTTGGTTCTTTGTTCACTTAAAAATTATTCTAGATAAAGGTACATATTTATGTACAATATGTTTATACTCGTTGTACCTCTATTTAATAGGATAATATACTCAATTATTGAGATGATGACTTTCAGTAAACGAGTGAGTGCACTGTAAAAGTACATGCACTGAACGAGATCAAATATGGATACCTTCTGAAAGTGATCATTGATGTTGAGAAGGTATTTAGCACAATTTTTTTATGTATCCTTAGACCTAAGAGATTTATGCAGGTTTGTTTATTGTGTACTTGTACTTTGACCGAGTCATATGGTGATAATCTTTCTAAGTCAAATATTCCAGACAATGTCGGGTCTTTTGCATGATGAATGAGTTTGTATAAATGCTCAATAAGGAATCCACCAATTCTTTGTGAGATAGTATATTCAAGTATATCTATATAAAGTTAAACTCAAAAAGAAATCTCTGGCCAAGGAATTTTGTGAAAATATTTTTGAAATTAATATATAATATATATTTATTTGTGAAATTGTTTTAGAAACAATTTGAGAGTCCAACAAGTTATAGATTATAAATTAAGAATTATATGAGCTAGGGATTTTATCAATGATATTATCTTAGTCCTATTAGCTCATATGGAATATATTATGGTGGAAGGATAAATAAACGAATATAATTGTTAGCAAAAAGGATTTCACAAATCAATCTCAAATTCTCATGGGTGAATTGTAATATGTTGATGGACATGATTATAATTAGTAGAAGCCTGAAATTCACAATAAAAGGGTTCTCTGAGTTCTGCTGGGCCCATGCACTATCACAACTAGGGTTTTATTTAAAAGGATAGCTATGAAATATTCTATCATAAGTTTAGAGTTGGCCAACAGAACTCAGAGAACCCTATGACGGTTGTGAGCATGGAGAGGAAGGGAACATAACATTTGGGCTGCTATTGTAGAATCACAAAAACTCAAGATTGCGAGATCGACAAGAACTTGAAGATTATTATCAAAGCTGGAAGAATTTTTGAAAATCAACAAAGAGCTTGAAACCCGTAACCCAAACTTTCGTGGCCAGAGAATCTGTTTCCGGTTAAACCGTGAGACGATTTTTTTTTTGAAACTTATACAACTGATCATCATGTTGCTGTGAATAATTCCATTTGAAGTCTTAATTAGTTACAATCACCTAATCAAATTTGGATTACTTTTCAAATTTTGTTCATATAGGGGAGACAGAAACTGTTTCTCTCACCAAGAAAAGTGGGCGGCCAGATCATAGTGGAGTTGCTGCTGCAATTTGGATGAAGCTTGCGACAGTCAGCCGCGCTTGGTATGACTTGCGCAACCTCTACCTAAGCTGGAAGTGTGGGCATCCGGCATAGTGGAGTTGAGGCTGCTGCAACACTTGGATGAAGCTTGCGACAGGTGCCGCGCTTGGTATGACTTGCGCAACCTTACCTAAGCTGGTGTGGCATCCGGCAGTAGTTGAGGCCGCGGGCGCCACAAAGTTATCACACCAATACACAAGTGTAGGATGGCCAACTGGCAGCCACTAGCACGCCGTACAACAACGTAGTGGCCGCGGTGGGATGGTCAGCCTACGTTAGGCCTAGGGTTGGCCGGTGGCAAACTGGTCATTCGCTTCCCTTACACTCCTAAGGGCGCAAGTGACGCTCGGTCATAATGATGCCTGGGTCGCCCGCTTGGGCCAAGCGGGTAGGGCTAGGGTAACCCTACCTGACCAGTTTTCTTATTTTGTTTTTCTAAATTAGGCTGAAGAAAGTTTTAAAAATGAGGCCTGTTTCTAATTAGTTTTGAAAATAGATTTGAACTAGCTCGAAAGTTTTTGTAAAGGGCATGGGCCCGCCCAACATCGCGTTAATAAAAACAAATTGGGAGTAAAGGAATATGGCACACGGGATGGGCCCTGTTGGTCCAGTCCATGGATCCGGTTATCCAATCCATGGGGCAGCCTGGTGGGGGGGGGGGGGGGGGGCAAATCTAGGGAACCAAGCCAAGGTTTGGGTTTGACCTAGATCACATGGTTCAGTCTGGGTTGGACTCAGACCATGACCGACTACCTAACCAGTCGACCTCTACAATTTAACTCATCATCTGATTCATTTAAAAATACGATTTCGATCTTCTTGATAAATTGAATTTTGAAAACTAACTTTCCGTAAGTACACAAAAGGTTCGAGAGTTTTTGTGGGATATTAAGGATAAGAACAATATTTGATCTTCAAACAAGTGGTAAAGGTTTATGCACATTTTGAAGAAATATGCAAGTATGGTCCAAATCTTTGTTAAAGATGAAGTCTAGAGTTACAAACATTACCCTAATACTCGAGTCTTCACTTTTAGAGCCACTTCCATTGAATTGAATGTTGCTTGTTCGTTCCGTGCTCATTTTGGATCTTCTTTGCTTATAATCTCAATTACTTTTATTGTTATCATCAAAACATCGATTGTGACTAAAAGCCAACAGCTTCTTTATAATGCATCCCAAAAATTTTCAATGCTTCCAATAATACTCATTTTCATTGTGATGTTTTTTCTATAGCTAAACACATTCGCTTGCCTTTTTTCCCCCTTAATTTGAATAAGAGCATGTTTTGTTTTGATCATATCTAATGTGATATTTTTGGGGGGGGGGGGGGGGATATTCCACTCTATCTCTTTTCGGTACCTATCATTTTTTAACTATTGTAGATGATTATTCTCGCAATACTTGGGTTTATTTAATGTGTTTTAAATCTGATACATATTCATTTCTTACACAATGTTTTGCTTTTGTGCAAACTCAATTTAATAAAAAAAAAAAATCGCATTGACAATGGTTAGGAATTTCGTTTGCATGAAACAATTTTTTCATACTCATGATGTTTTTCATGAAAGGATGTGTGTCAAAATGCCACAACAGAATGGAGTGGCCGAACATAAACATCTCCATCTCCTCAATGAGGCTCAATGTCTAGGCTTCCATGCCCATCTCCCATCACTTTATGGGGTGAATGTATCTTGACTGCCACGTATCTCATTAATCGGACCCTTTCCCTAACCCTTTCCAATCAATCCCTATATGACTTTTTTTTTCTCCTTCGAAAATCACCCACATATCACCATTTACATGTTTTTGGTTGTTTATGCTATGCTCACACTCTCGCATCTCACCACGATAAATTTTTCCCGCGTGCTAGACGTTGCATTTTCCTTGGATGTCCACTACATCATAGTGCTTATCGTGTCTATGACTCGATAATCACCAAATCTACCTCTCCCACGATGTCATGGCTAGGAACACATTTTCCCCTACCATGATCACAACCTCCACCCTCTCCTAGTACCATTATCTCTTTACCAATCCCTGACCTCCCTATCCCTACTTCCCATCACTCCTCTCTCTTTCCCCCAAACTCTCTCTCCTCCTCCCTTCTTTACCCACTCTCCTCTTTCCCCACCACCTCTACCTCCTACTCCACCTATCTCCACAACCAAACGTCATGTTACTTGACTGCCCTACCGTCGTGACTACCTTTGTCCAACCCTTCCTTTGTCCATCACAGATTCCTCTTGCTCTCACCCTCCCTCAGGTATGGCTCACTATCTTTCATCTTATTTATCTTATCATCATTTTAGCTCCCCAAATTTAGCTTTTATCTCTTCAGTATCTCAACAAGCTGACCCAACTACAAACTTTATTGCTATCCACCATGCCCATTGGCGTGATGCTATGCAAGCTGAGATAACTGCTCTCGAATCCAATCACACTTGGACTCTTCAACCTCTTCCTCCAAATATGAAACCCATTGGCTGTAAATGGTTTTTCAAAACTAAACCTTGAGCTAACAGTTCCATTGAGCGTTATTGTGAGTGCAAAAACAACACAAGAGGGGGGGGGGGTGAATTGGGTTTTATAAAAACTTTTCTCTTTTTACGATAAACCCAATATGCACAAACCCTTTCTAAAAGAACAAGGGAGTAGATCTATATAATCAAAGAGTCTAATGAAGAATAAAAATAATAGATAATCATGCACAACAAATAGATAACGACAATAAATAGAGATAAGGATAGAGAGATGACACCGTGATTTTTAGGTGGTTCGGTCAACACTTGCCTACGTCCACCCCCAAGGCTATTGACTTCCTTGGGCTTTCTTCACTATCTTCCAAATAGTAAATACACCTTAGCTTCCCGGGTGCTAAGGAACCTTTACAAAGTGTTTTTTGAGCTTACACTTTAACTCACTCTCACAAATCCTCACAACCTAGAGGATTTCTTCTACCAACTAGTAGGACAAGTGTTTTCCCAAACACTCACGTGTTTTTCAAGAATGGGTACAAAAAAAATCTTAATAAAGGCTCTTTAAGCCAAATAAACAAGTATGAAGTACTGAGGTGTGCAAAGAGACAAGATTCTCAAAGAAAGCAACAGTATTTGCAGGTGGGGGACAAGCTTTCTTGGTTGGTGGAGCTTCTTTCTCTTCAAAGCTTTTTCTCTCTCTAGAAATTAGGGCAAGAGTTAATGGCGCACACTTCTTTTTTCTCTCTCCATCTTCTTCTATTTAAAGCTCCTAGGGCACAAAGGGTCTTCTTGTAAAGTTTAAGTGCCGTTGGAGGTCACTTCCAGGATTTACAAAATCGTGCAATGTGTCGACACATTGATGGTATGTACTGACACATTAAAACTTGGCCTGGAAACATGCTCTCGGATGTTAGTTCAATGTGTTGACACTATGGTTCAATGTGTCGACACTTCCGACACTTAGTCTGAAAAATTTGTTCTTTCACAGCAACTACTCAATTCAACATATCTCAAAAACACCTACAATATAAAAATTGACCAATTAACTTGTGTAAAGGTGTTCAAGTATGCTTAGAGATATTTTAGAATAGAGAAACCTTGATGCTTTAAAAATATATCATTTTCTTAAAAGAAGTTTTCAATGTAAAATCTAAAAGTCTTAAAACGAGTTTGAAAACTTTGTTATCATCAAAATCAAAATAGATTGTTTGTAAAAACAACCTTGGGCTAACATTTATAAAGCTTGTTTGGTTGCAAAAGGTTATACACAGGTAGAAGGCCTCGATTATCATGACACTTTTGCACCTATCGTTAAACTTGTCACTGTTCGCTTTGTTGTTGCAGTCGCCACTATTAATCGTTGGACACTCCACCACCTGGATGCAAACAACGATTTTCTCCATGGAGATCTCGATGAAGAAGTTTACATGACAACCCCTCCCAGTAAGGGGCAGTCTCTTGTTTGCCGTTTGCAGAAATCTATTTACGGACTCAAGTAAGCTTCTCGAAATTGGTTCTCCAAATTATCTTCTAGTCTATTAGGCGTGGGTTTTCAGCAATCTCAAGTTGATCACACTCTCTTTATTTCTTCAAAAAGTTCTTCTTTCACTCTAATTCTTATTTATGTTGACGATACTCTTTTGGCAAGCAATGATCTCTCTCACATTCAACACCTCAAGGAGTTTCTTAGCAATGCTTCAAAATTAAAGATCTCGAGTCCTTGAAATATTTTCTAGGCCTCGAATTAGCTCAATCACCCTTTAGTATTTTTGACAATCAATGCAAATACGCTTTGGACATCTTTATTGATAGTGGCCAACTCAACTCTCGGCCTATTCACACTCTTATGGAACAAAATCTCAAGCTCATGGATTCGGATGGCATCTTTTAACCGACCCTAGTATTTACTGCCGCCTCATCAATTGACTCATGTACCTTACAATCTCACGCTTGAATATTGTCTTGTCGGTTAGTCTTCTCAATCAATTCATGCATGCCCCTTGAAAACCACATTATGATGCCGCCATCCGCATTCTTCGGTGTCTCAAATCTACCCCTGGTCAAGGTCTTTTTTATCCCACTAACCATAATTTTCAATTTTCCGCCTAATCTAATTGGGCCAGCTGTCCTACCACTTGCCGTTCTATCATTGTGCCATGGAATCTACAACTTGTGAACTTACATGGCTCCGGTCTCTTCTCCAAGATCTACAAGTTTCTCCTTCCCAACCCATGCGCCTATATTGTGACAATCAAACAGCTCTACACGTTGCAAAAAATCTGGTATTTCACGAGCTCACCCAGCACATCGAAATTGATTACCACATTCTTTTCCAGAAGCTTCACAATGGTCTTCACACTACTGCTCACATTTTTCGCTTCTGAACAAATTGCCTACATGTTCACAAAAGCATTGGGTTGTGAGTTATTTTATCACTTATCTCACAAGTTGGGCATTACGGACGTTCATGCGCCAACTTGAGGGGGAGTATTAAATGTAGAAACAGTCATATTTCTCTATTCTTAGGTAAATATTGTATAGCTTGATTCTAGCCTAGTCTTTCATTTTCTATTAGCACCAATATGGGAACAATCTCCCTGTTAATGTAATACATCCTTTGCATTCGTATACCAACGACAGAATACTTTTGCATAATACAACTTCTACTCTGCAAAACCTAATAAGGGATGCCACACTGCCACTCTATGCTCCATTTCAGTGGCATATATTATTCCACATTGAGAACAAGTGGATTGCCACAATCCTCTATTCAGCTAGCATATGTCATGTAAATAAGGCAAAGCAACTTGCTCCACAATGGATATAAAGTTTTTATATGTGATGAATCGGAATTAATCAATGGAAGAATTTTAGGGCTGACTATGCGTCGTGGCAACTGTTCCACATCACTATCAAGAGGCTAGCTGTGTATACAGTTGTCCTTAAGAATCAGTATTAATCACGCGTCATATTTAAATTAACTAATTAGTGACGGCATGCATTTAGTTTTTAGAGATCAGACAACATTTCAGGAGTACTTTTGTAATTAATGAGATGTATAATATCTAACAAAGCACCTCAAAATTACGTTGTAAAAAGAATAGTTTTATTTTTCTTGTAGCCATTCTGATCAAATTAATCAGAAACAGTTTTTTGGCAACACCTCGGTGACAGAAATTTTGACGCGAAAACTTTTAGTGACGACTCCTAAAATCCTTAAAAACAAAAATTTGAATTTTAGTATTCAATCCCTCGTACCGAGGGATTGGACTTACAAGCCTCTAATTAGCAAATTCATGAAACATTTTAGACCAAAACAAAAATCGTCACCGTGGTATAACATATATATATTTTGCGAACTGAACTAATATTGGACCTTTTAATTTTAGGAGAAAGTACACATATAATTTCATATTGAAACTAATCCAAAGCCACGAGTTCGTACTGTTTCTCGTAATTACTAAACCTTAACTTTAATTCCGCAGGATTAATGATACAGCTGAAACCAATCCGTAATATTCAATCAAAAATTGCTTTGAAACATTAAAGGGCCAACCAAAATTGACTAGGTGCAAGTTGCGCTACAAAAGTGCCAGCTGGTTGGAGCCGTCTTGGGCTTTCCTGTTTTGATCAGAAGAATATATTCCAGTATGGTCTTGCTAATTGATGCCGTTGACAATGGAGGATAATGCAAGAGAAGATTTTAACGACCAGGCATATGGGTTGAGTCCTTTAATTATATATCCTACAAATAGAGACTCCAAGACGTAGGGTTTTTAGCATCCAGTCAGTTATCCAATTGTCTTGTTTGGTAGCCAAGGATGACTTGACTGCTCCTCAAAGAGCTTTTTAGTGTACACAAGATGTATTTTAGTCCTGAAACTCATCTGTGATTCGTAGGCAGTCTCCTTGGCTAACTTGGCTGTCTCTTGTTACTCATGCTTGGCCTTATCTTCTATTAAGCAAGTCCTCTACATTATTTTCCAAACATATTAGTCAATCTAGACTCTGAGAATATCGTATTGGCCGGGACATGATATATGAACTTAAAAGGAAGAAAGCGAAAAGGATTTTAGTCTTGTTTGGTAGCCAAGGATGGCTTGCCTTTTCCTCCGTAAAGATTTTGATCAGTGCATGCGTAAGTATCTTACACCAAATCACTCTTCTTCCTTATTTTTTTTGGTTCTTTTGGTGATAATTACCTCTTATACACTTGATAATTGGTATTTTATTTTATTTTTTAAAAAATCAATATAAAAAAACACTATTTTATGTATTTTATTTCTTAAAAAATAATTTAATCTTGTGGGAAAATATAATTTTGACAAATAATTAACTTTTTTTAAAGTAATCTAATCTTGAAAAAAAAATATTTTTGAAAGATAATTTAGTTTTTAAAATAAAAATAATTCTACTTTATTAAAATTATTTTTTATTATTTTACGTTAAATATATTATTCGATTGTTACATATGTTATTTTTTAATTCATGTGAAACTGATCATATTAAGAATTAAGTTTACTAATTTATATGAGATTAAAATAGTGTATCAAATATTGAAAAGTGACTTTCAGGAAACAACTAAACAATGAAAACTAAATTACTCTACTGAACCAAAATTCACTTGAAACTACTTTACCTTATAAATAACTTTAATTTACGTGGAAACAAACAAAGCCTGAATTCTTGTCAGTTTTTCATGTTGTCAACAATGTTGATTTGGAGTTCAAATTGGGTCATTAATTAAGCAATCTTTTAGATAGTTAGCAACAAGTGGGGAATATTTCCATGAAGTTCACCATTCAGCCACTCATGATGATTATGGAGATAACAAAGGCAACACAGAAGAGTTGGCATAGTACAAAAGGCCAATAGGGCCAACTATTAGTCGCACAAAGTCCATTACAAATCACAAACGGGCCCAAAGGTCTGAATCCACAAACTAGGAACCAAAGCCCACTATCAAAAGAGCCCAAAGGTCCATAGACACAAATTGGGCCCAACAGCCCAAATACTATACCAAGGGCACTGCAAACGGAGTGGATCTAACCAGAGGCACCTCGATCCTATTTTTCAGAGACAAACCTTCATTCATGCACTAATAATATATGACGAGCACACAGTCGATAGCTCCACGCAAAACATGGAGAAAAATTATTATGTGTCTACACCTAACAAGAGTTGGTTCTTTCGAGAGAAACCAACAAAACTTTAGGGTGGTTTAATTTGAGGAAAACCGGCCTCGAAGGATTAATCCTTTTTTTGTAGGCGCATTTGAAATTGCATTTGTATCACACAAAAATATATGGTAACAAAATGTTCCCTTAATCTCAGTTTCGTCATCTCTCTTAACACCCAATACTGAGCTTTGCATTAGTAACATATGACTTGTTGGATGAAGATTTAATTCAGCTCAATATACACTACTAGAAAATAGACTTTTAGTGACGAAATTCTCGGTGACGAAATGAATTTCGTCACGAAAAGTCTATTTTTAGTGACGAAATGCTATTTTCGTCACTAAAAAAGGGTTTTTTGTGACGAAAAAATGTTTCGTCACCAAATTCGTCACTAAAGGTCTTATCTGTGACGAAATAAAATTTTTGTCACTAAAAGGTAATTTTTTGGTGATGAAATATTTCGTCATATAGCGATTGATCGGTGACTTACCGATCAATCGTGGATTTTGTGACGAGAAGCTCCGTCACAAAATGCGAAAGCTTTTGGCGACAAATTTACGTCGTCACGATTGCCGATCGATCGATGATTATAAACCGATCGATCGGTTACTTATCAGCACGTGTTTGTGATAAGCGATCGATCGGTGTAAACACGCGATCGATCAATAATCGTAACCGTCGGAAACTATGAAGCGACGATTGGTCGGTAATGTGCACCAATCGATTGGTAAGCGTAACTTTCATTTTTTCGAATCAATGTTCAATCGTTAATGTAGCGATCAATTGGGGATGCAGCGAATTGGAGAGCGCCACGTGGTGTGCTATCGCAAGCAACCAAATTAATAATACCTAAACTCCTAAAAATATATGTAGTGGTGTGAGTAAGGATCGTTCTCACGGGGAGTATCTAGCCTAGTTTTATGCTACGTGAACAAGGATGGGGGGGGGGGGTTTGAGTACAACGAAAATAATTTAATGAAAAACAACTAAGGAACAATTCAAATTAAAGTATCGAAATCAAAAAAAAGAACAAACCTTGGTCTAGGTTAACATCCACCATCGGAATTTTACAACTGATCATCGATGCAAATATATATCAATTCACACTTTGAATATTCACCGCTGAAATTATTTTCCTATCTCTCCTTAGTCGTAGTTAATTAGAAAACAAGCGATTTAATTAACCCTAACTACTAAACAACCCAAGACAAGCGCTAAAGGTTTAATCGAGTAGCAGCCTTAAGAATTATAGAGATCGATGAAGCTAAACAACACAAGCACAAGCGTTGCATTTAATTTAGTCGTTCGTTCTTCCTAAGATCTAATGATTTCTGACGCAGCAAATCATTAAATCTTAGTTGCTTCACAAATTAGAGGGATCAAACAATTACGGATTTGATATCTAACCCAACATTAGATTGAAACGAATAATAAACTAGTAGGCCTCCTAGTTATTAAACGAGACAATCATGAAAATAGGCATAGAAGAACATCCAATACTCAAAGCACAAATCGAATAATGAAAATAAATTAGATCTCACAGTTTTACTGATTCCGAGGCTTCCGTTTCCCTTCGTCCAAGTATAAAAGTTTAGCCACGCAGGGCCATGAAGAAAACTCGAAGGAGAAGTTAGAAGAGAGGGGAGAGAGAGACGGCTAGTTTAGAGGTTTGATAGCTGCCTTACACGTTCATTACCCCCCCTTGCAACCCTAGCCAATCTCTCCAATATATTCTAAAACTATGACAATATCCAAATCTCCCTATTGAAGGAAAATATTAAAAATAAAATAGAGACCTAATAAAACTAAGAAAGTGGCATCTTCCTCTGGAATTTTCGTGCACAGGTCTGGAAACTTCCCAAAATTAACAGGTCAGATCCGAAATCAAGATTGCAATCTATGGAATGTTCCAGAACGTCAACTGTGCAGGTGACGCAACTTCAAGCCCAATTTATTCCACCTTACAGCCAGTATCTCTAAAACACAAAACATGAAAGTTGTAGATATGCTACTTGGCGTTCCATATCATCTTGAATCATCTCAATTAGAGCTTGGATGAGAGATTTATACCCCGATTACGAAGCAATGTCGAAACTGTCCAAAATCGCCCAATTAACTTCGTTTTGCATTTAATGCCTCCATTTGTATCCTAAATCAAAACATAAGAATAATGAGTACATTTAGGCACCAAATAAGTATAAAAGACTAAACATTAAGGGAGAAAAATATGACATTTTGCATTCTCATCACCACGTGTGAAAACTGCAAGCGATCGATCGGTTAATGATTAACGATCGATCGTCGAGAAGGATTATATGAAACCACCGAAGTCATTTTTACCGGTTATCTCTCCACAAAATTTCTCGAATCCTCCCAAACTTCAAGAAACCATTTTGTGCTGCATTTCCTTCCAAAGTGTGTGGAATCATCTCCTATAATCATTTACATCAAAGGTACGTAGTTATGTTGTTTTTTAAGCGATATTATGTAGTTTTACATGAATTTTTAGTTTAAAATTTTTAATTTTCTATATCATTCATTTAGGTCCACAAAATGTATTTATTTTAGTGTTGATGTATATTTTTGGAGTTTAGGATTGTTTAGGGATCAATTTGGGCTGATTTTGGGCGTGTTTTGAGGTTTTATATAATCTGTGCATTTTCGTCCCTATGCCGATCGATCGCCTGTTTAGGCCGATTGATCATAATGTAGATGCTGAGTCAAACGATCGATTGTCTAAACTAGACGATCGATCGGTTATGTATAATGAGGGACCGATCGATATTTATGGACCGATCGAATCGGTCCATAAAACGGTGCATTTCAATTTTGTGACGATTGATCACTTTATTTATCGATCGATCGAAAAGATGTTGTGCGTTAAAGTCTCGACCGATCGATCGTTTATATCTAAGTGATCGATCGGTCAGCTTGATATTGAAACGCATCGTTTTGACGAATTAGCGATCAATCACCTTGTTGGAGATCGATCGCTTAGTGGTACTGTGGTTTTGTTGCATGGACGATCGATCGTCTATGCAATGAAACACACAGTTTAAAAGTAGTGATCGATCAGTCACATATACCGATTGATCGTTTTGTAGTGATCGATTGTTAGAATGTACCGATTGATCTCTAAAACTCCAAATGTTACGTTTTATTTTAGGTGATCAATCGGTGTTTATTAATTGATCGATCGCTATATGTAGCGATCGATCGCTCTTGTGGCAATGGATCGCCATTTTGTTGCAATTTTTAAATTTTTTAATTACATTGTTGTGGTTATTTATTAACACATATTTATATACAATTGTTGCAGCATTCGTAAAATATCAGGAGCTAAGCGTGCATGCACAACGAGGGTCGGGGCTGGATTGTCGTCCCACGAGCAGGAGCCCGCTGATTCGATGATGACCATAGAGGCGGATGGAGTACTTGAGGGGGCGGCTAGTGGCCAAAGAGCGTCCAGTGACGTTCTTTGATTTTGACGATTTGTTGTACGAGGAGCACACCCTCTACCAGCTGTTCGAGTACTAGGGATTCCTGCACCAGCTGTCGTGGGTGGAGGGTTTCTATGTCGACACCCTCGTGCATGATTTCTTTTGTGCGCTTGTCTCAGCAGACAGAGCACCCGAGGTGCAGATGGAGGTGCAAGAAGTGTAGTTCATCTTTTGGTAGACGCCATTGCTGATTTCCTATGCTGCCGTCGGCCCGAGACCCCCGGCTTCCCGGAGGTTCCCTTGACGGATGAGCAGAGGACATTAGAGTAGGACTTGTGGACGCTGATGACGGGGAAGACCTCTGCAGTGGTTGGCAGCATAATTAAGCAGAGTGAGTTCAGTGTGTTTTTGCGGATTTTGCACCTTATCTAGACGATTAACGTCGATGGCAGAAGTCATTCTACCGAGTGCCCGTTCACAAGAGCTCAGTGCATGCTCTTTCTGGGTCAGCAGATGCATAGATTTTCCTCTGTACATATTCAAGTTGATTATGGATGAGGCTTGGGGAATTAAGGATATATAGCCTCCCATATGGCGTGTTTCTAACTCAGTTCCTTATTTCTCGGGTGTTGTGATTGCTGCCGTGGAGACTCATAAGGGGGTTATGAGCGTGCTGAACAAGTTTTTTTATTCTATTGTTGAGTTGTGTTGTTTTGTTCTTTCTTTATAAAAAGAAAAAAGCTGCATCTAGGGTTTCATGGGTTTGTGCCGCAAAAAAAAAAAAATGAACGACACTAGTTGTTGAGGTATCTTTGATTGTATTGATCTTGTTTTTCAAAGTAGTGGAGTTATCGTGGTATTTTGTTTCATTGAGGTATCTTTTAATTGTATTGATCTTGTTTTTCAAAGTGGTGACTTATCGTGGTATTTTGTTTCCTAATCGCTTTTCCATTAAAAAAAAATCCGTAAATTCTTTCACTTTTATTCCCTTGCTTCTTGGATTTGTTGCCAGTTGGGATAATACAAGGTGTTCCTTGGTTGAGTTCAACTAGTTCTTAAACTTATAAGGGAAACAAGAGTGGTAAAAGGCAAGAGTGGGTGAGAATATTATCGGAAAAAGCCAAAAAGAGTACAAACACGAGTGGAGTGACCATATCTGAGTACAAAACACATAGGGAGTGTGTGAGAAATTATATCTAACATTCGTTTGTTTCTATAGTTTCAAAAAAAGAAAATTTCTTCTTGATGAAGCATGACAGCAACAAGCAACAAGCAACAAGCAACAAAGGAGGGCGCTCATGACATGGGCTATATAGTAACAATTTGAGCATATGAACGTGATGTTTAATGAAATTAGGGATCGGATGGATAGGCAAGACGCCGTTATTGCTACTTGGCGAGAAGGTCGTAACCAAAGAAGGCAAGAAAGGCGTGTACATGGGTGCTCTTGATGACGACCGAGAGGTTGAGCTCGAAGATGAAGATGATTAAGGTTCTTTGAATGGTGATGGCAGAGATGTGCCACGAAGAGGAAGGCATGGTATAGGTTTCCAATGAGATCCGAGATGGTGAGATGGAGTTGACAGAATCTAGGAAGCATCAAGATGAAGATTCCATCGTTCCAAGGAAAGAATGATCCTAAAGCATACTTGGAATGAGAGAAGAAGGTTGAATTGATTTTTGATTGCCATAACTACTCTGAGGAGAAAAAGGTAAAACTGCTGATGTGAACCTCGTCAAGAATAACGAGACCCAACAATAATAGGGAAAAGATCGTTCTAGGACAGATTCGAATGGAAACCTCGACCCATTGTTTATGACAAACAAGAACCTCGGTATAAGGAAGATGCCACAAACGGTGGTGGAACTCCGTTTGATAAGTCGAGATGAACGCCACGGGAAATCCTGATAAGTTTGAGTAGTTCTTCAAAGAACCAAAGAGAATCACAAGACCTCTCAAATAATATTAATCTCAAAGTTCTTGTTCTCTACGCCCAAAAGGCCCTATAAATATACTTGGAACATCCCTCCAAGAATAGGAAACTAACTCAAATTTGAAAGAAATTAAATGCTCTTAAAAGTCTTCCAAGAATAGGAGAGAGCCAACATTTGAAAAGGAAATTCAAATGCCCTAAAAATCCGAGTTTTTCAAAGAAGATAAACATTCCTAAAAATAATCGGCTAAGAATAAGGAGAAGCCAGCATTTGAAAAAGGAAATTCAAATGCTCCTGAAAATCCGAACTTCGCCAGATACATCCCGCCTTTGTTCTAGCCGACATGTAAATGCCCGAAGTGCCAAGTAGTGTAGACGCCCAAGGTCTAAGCACTTGTGCAGACGCCCGATGTGCAATTACTTGTGGCCCGATGTGCAAGTACTTCGGCCCGAGGTGCAAGTTACCCGGGATAGTTACCCGAGGTGCAACTGGTGACATGAACTAAGCCTTGATTGTTATTGGTACCCATCGGTCTTGGTAGTATCATCCCATCTCTCTCGGATTAGTCCATTGAGTGCTTCCTTGAAATGTTTGGCTTTAAGTCTTGTAATTGGGCCACTAGGAAGTGACAATGGACCTCGATTTGCATCACTCGCTATCATTGATTTACTGAATTATGCTATTATATGGTGGGATCAACTTGTTATGAGCAAAGGGAGGAGCCATGAAAGGCCTATTGAAACATGGGAGGAGATGAAGGCCATCATGAGGAGGCGATTTGTTCCAAGTCACTACTATCGGGACTTGTATCAGAAATTACAAAGTTTTACTCAAGGTTATAGGAGCATGGATGATTACTACAAAGAGATGGAGATAGCCATGATTCGGGCTAATGTTGAAGAAGATAGAGAAGCTACCATGGCGAGGTTTTTGAATGGGCTGAATCGGGACATTGCTAACGTGGTAGAGTTGCAACACTACGTAGAGTTGGAGGACATGGTGCATATGGCAATAAAGTGGAACGACAGCTTAAAAGAAAAGGAACTCGTTCACTTCAAAGTCCGGGCTCCTCTACGTCATCGAGGTCCAATTGGAAGAAAGACGAAGGTGCTGTTGTCAAATCCAAACCCGAACCACCCAAAAGGAGAGATGAAGTGTCCAATGCCACCAAAGGTAAAACCAAACCTCAAACTCGTAATCGTGATATTAAATGTTTCCGTTGTTTGGGAGTAGGTCATATAGCTTCACAATGTCCAAATAAGAGGATCATGATTGGACGTGTTGATGGAGAGGTGGAAATTGAAAGTGAAAGTGAGGATGAACAAATGCCACCACTTGAGGCCACTTGTGATGATGATGTGGAGTATCCAATAGAGGGTGAGTCACTTGTGGCTAGACATGCCTTAAGTGCCCAAGCCAAAGAGGATGACATAGAACAGCAAAAGGAGAACATTGTTTCAGACTAGATGCCACATCAATAACAAGGTATGTAGTATGATTATTGATGGGGGAAGTTGTACTAATATGGCTAGCACTACTTTAGTTGAAAAGTTGGATTTACCTCTCTTGAAACATCCACGACCGTATAAGTTGCAGTGGTTAAATGATTGTGGGGAGGTCAAGGTAAACAAGCAAGTGTTAGTTTCATTCTCAATTGGAAAGTATCAGGATGAAGTACTTTGTGATGTTGTTTCCATACATGTGAGTCACATACTATTGGGTAGGCCATGGCAATTCGACAAGAAGGTTACTCATGATGGGTTCAAGAATAGGTATTCATTTGCAAAAGACAATAAGACCATTACTCTTGTTCCCTTGACTCCAAGACAAGTGTATGAAGATCAGATGAAATTGAAAAGAGAAAGAGTTGAAAAACACTTGTGAGACCAGAGTTCAAAAAAAGAGAGTGAAAAGAAAAGAGAGAGTGAAGAAAAAGAGAGAAGTACAAAAAAACAAATGAGTTTTATAAACAAGTAGCTACAGCTGTCAAAACTGAGTAAATTGGACAATTTAAAAAGGAAAATGAGGGCATTGTCGAAGACTTGTAAAAATCCGACGAATTCATGGAACCAGAGTCAGTATCATTAGGAGTTGATGTAGTACTTCCGAGGGAGAATCCAAGAAAGAAAGTGAACTTAAACCCTTTAGGAAGCCAATTCACCAACAGTTGCCGCCGAAACCTTGGAAGAATCCAGGAAAGAAATTAAACGAACACCAATCAGGTGGTGTCACGAGCAGTACACCCAACGAATTCTTGGAAGCTACCGAGTCCACTGGAGAGTCCAAGAAAGATAAGGAGATCCAATCTGGTGGTGTCAATAGATCATGAAAATCCAACGACTTTGGTTGCTAAATCAGAAGGAGCATCCAATAAAGAAAAGGAGCAGCACTTGGGTTGTGTCAAGGAAGCCAATGAACCGAGCGAATTATGGGAGGAGAATGAGGCCCAACATGGTGGAGGCAACCCATCACTGTAACCTAATGAACGGTGCAAGAACGATGGAGCACGCAAATCAAGAGGGCCTCCTGATGATAGTTGTGGCGCAGAGACTTGATCGAGAATGAAAGGATGATCCAGAAGCATCTGGGGCGTCCAACTCTCAGTGGAGTCCCTTGCAAAACACTTGCTCAAAAAGTCCTTCCCATCCTTAGATAAATTTTTGGAGTTCTTGGTGTTTCACAGAGGATAACAAGTTGAAACATCAGTGTTTCTTGATCTAGACACTTCCACCATGCTGGGGTCCCAGTAACCATCTCAACCATGTTACAGCCAAGTGACCATATGTCCATCGGTGTCCCAATCTCACCATGAGCAAGAGACTTTGGAGACACGTAGAACGGAATTCCCCGAAACCGAAACTTCCAAAAGTTGTTATCGTCTTTGCGTATTCCGCATTACTTGAACAGTCCAAAATCGACGATCTTTAGCTCATTATCATTGACCCCTCTAGGGCCGGGAAAAACTAAGATATTACTCAGTTTCAAATCAATGAACCATGGCGAAGGAATGCATAGAACAGAGACCTCAAAGAATCATATGCGTGGAACGGTGCACGCAAGCCTTTCCCTTTCTAGATCACGTTAGCCAAGGTTCCACCAGTGGCACATTCAAGAAGTAGATCGTCGTACTGGGCACTGTTCTTTATGCTGATGGTGCTCCCAAATGACTGAACAATCACTGGAAGGCCCCGCAGTTGTGTCAAAACCCTATCCTCTAACCGGAGCAAGGAAAATCGATGAAAAAGACTCGATTTAACGGCGATCGGTAGCGCGTCGGGGTCTGTGGATTCTGCCAAAAACACTGTGCTATGTGTTCCTTTTACAAGAACTCTCTGCTTTATCAAAGCCATAGCTCATGAAAGAACACAAAACCTTGGGGCATGTTCGTTTTCTAAAAAAACTGTAGATTTTGATAGAATTGTGAATATTTATGTAGATTAGATTTTTATAGGTTCTTGTGTAAAAGTTAGTGAAAAGTTTTAAAGAGATTTAATTTTTGTCGGAGTTTGTAAAAAGGTGTAGAGAGAGATGATTTGATGTAATTGTTTATTAAAAAAGTATTGGAGTTAGGTGAAAAAGTATAGGGAGAGAAGATTTGTCATAAATTTTTTTTAAAAGGTATTAGAGTTTGTATGAAAAGTTGTTAGAGAATGTGAAAAATGTATTTCTAGGCCCACTATTTGTAATGCTCTGGACCCAAATTCCATATGGATAGATTTTCATATAAAACAAGGCTTTTTCACCATGACTAATCATTTATTTGGGCTCCAATATTTCAAAACTAATTATTACAACCTCATCAAAATATTCATAAACCATAAAAAGCCCAAAATATCAATCCGAGCCCAAAAATTTACATTAGCGTATCTAATACTTTTCCAACATCGATGAAGATCTCCCAAAAGAATTACAATAACGATTTTCCAAAATTAATCTCCAAAAGTACTCTTGCAAAACACGCCTTCAAAACACAAATCTATTTGAAGCTCCTCGACCTTCTCTAATTCTGCCAACTCTGAAACATATAAGAATAAGGGGTGAGCTACGACTAGCTCAGTAAGTAGCAAGTCAATGGGGTTGGGAAAAAGACAATTTTATCACAATAACCGAAATCCAAAATAAAACACCGGCGAGCCATACCAAAACCAAATACAAGTTTGTAACAAAAATATCCAAAGCCACGCAATATAGGGAAATATTTTTTCCCTGGAATCTAGATTCTAGATTGTGTTAAACCTCTAATTATTACCAAATTCATGAAATATTTTAGACCAAAACAAAAATAATCACTGTGCATGGGACTAACATATGTGTTTTGGGAAATGAACTATATATTAATGGACCTTTTAATTTTATGAAAATGTACATATTTTCTTATTGAAACTTCTAATCCGATCCTGCAACATACAAGCCAGTCCGTGCTTCTCGTAATAACTAACCGTCCTTAACCTGCAGATATTAATACGGAAAAAAATTATGCGTCAAAAATCAGTACTATTCACATCAAAATTCCTTTCAATCATAAAAGGGCCAACCAAATTGACTTGGTGCAAGTTGCGCTACAGATGAAAGTGCCAGGTTGAAGCCTATATAGCCTCTTCGGCTTTCCTTTTTTGAATCGAATATATTCATTCCATTATGGTCATGCTAATTGATGCCGTTGACAATGGAGGATAGTGCAATAGATGACCATAACGATTAGGCAAATGGGTTGAGTCCTTTATATCCTATAAACAGAGACTCCAAGACCCAAGGTTTTCAGCATCCAGTCGGTTATCCAATATTTTTGAGAGAAGAGAGATCGAGCATCAGGATAAGAGTCTTGTTTGGTAGCCAAGGATGACTTGCCTACTCCTCAAAGAGCTTTTTAAAGTATATGATGTAAGAATAATGTCCTAAAAAATCATTTATCTGAGTAATAGTTATTTAGATGTCAAATGTTCATATTATTTTATTGGGTAATATGATGTGACATAAGATGTTATATTGATATTGTTGAGTGACATTGTAAAAAAGTCATGCCAATGATTAATGAATCAAAGGCGAAAATGACTCTTTGGTTCCTTGTTCACTTGATGTTTTGTTCTAGACCAAGGTAAATATTATGATGTAATAGGTCTACACTCATTGTGCCTCTATTTAATAGGATGATGGATTTGTCATTGAAGTAGTGACCTTAAGCAAACAAGTGGGTGCAATGTAAGAGTACATGTACTGAACGAGAAGGTATTCAACACAATTGGTTTATTGTATCCTTAGACCTGAGAGGTTTATATGGATCTATTTGTTGTGTACTTGTACTTTGACCGAGTTATTTTACGATGATCTTTCTAAGTCAAAGATTCTAAATAACGTTGGTCTTGTACATAATAAGTGAGTTTGTATAAATACTTATAAGGAATGCACCCATCTCTTATGAGGCAGTATATTCAATATATATGTATAGGATTGGACTAGAAAATAATACATTGGCCAATCTTATTTTGTGAAAATATTTTTCGAAATTAATATATATATATATTTATTTTTGAAATTCTTTGGAAACAATTGATAGTCCAATGAGTTACAGATTGTGAATTGAGAATTATATGAGTTGGGGACTTAATCGGCGATATGATTCCGGTCCAATTAACTAATGTGGAATATAGTATGGTAGAAGGATAAGTAAACAAATAATTGTTAGCAGAAAGGATTTCACAAACAATCTCAAATAATCGGGGGTAAATTGTGATATGTTAATAGACATGATCACAATTAGGATAAGCCTAAAATTCGGAATAAAAGAATATAAGGGAGTTAATGGAAAAAGAGTTTTTCCATGTGATCCTACGGCCGAAGATCTGAGGTCCCTAATGATCCCATGCTATATCACAGCTAGGGTTCAGAAAAAGACTATAAGATAGCTTTTTCTAAACAGTTGGCCACTATGACTTCAAAAAACCCTGTGACGGCTATGACTTGTGGAAATGAATGAGGTAGAACATTTGAGCTGCTCAGTAGTGAAATCAAAGACTCAAGGTGTGAGATCAATAAGAGCTGAAGATTATCAAGATTGAAGATTCAATTGCAGACAAAGTTCAAAATCGTTTGTCAGATCAAGTAAGTATAATTTTTTACATGCAAACTTTCAGTGGTATCAGAGCCTAGGTTAGTTGAACCTTATTCACTTGAGATCTGTATCATAGTTTGTTAGAAAATATTCATGGTAGTCGAATCTTTGATTTATTTGTAAAATCGTTTTATAAATAAATCGTTCTGTTCTTGGCAATTTTGGAAATCCCAAAGAGAATTCTTTTGCAAATTTCATAAGATTCGGTTTGCTGTGAATAATATTCAGTTTTAATCTTTTAAAGGACGATCAAATTGTTTAGCCGTTTTCTATTTTGAAATCGCATGAATAGAATTTTTTTTATATTCTGTTCTTTTACGTTTTGATTAGATCAAATTTGTGTTATATGGAAACGCCATAAACAAGTCTTTTAGAAATATATTTTTGTTCAGTTTTTGAATCGATATATGTTGTCATGATTATCTGTTTTGTGAAAACAATTTGAAAACAAATCAAAGAGAAATGGTTTCTTTAAAAAAAAAAAAAAAAAGAAACGTGGCCGGCGGCATGGGGGGTTTCCATCGAGCCACTGGTTGGAGTGCGCCTGGTATGACTAGCGCTGTTCCTCCCTAGCAGTAGATCTGAGGAAGTCTCGGCCTTGGAGGCCGAGACACCTCCAGATGTGTCACACCCCTGTAACACACGGGTGTGAGGGCTGCCAACCAGCAGCCACCAGCATGCCGAATGGCAACACTGTGGCTGCTGGTCTACTGCCCAACCACAGTTTGGCCTAGGGGTGACCGGACATGGCTAGCATAGTGGTGGGGGTAGCCAGTTGGGGCTGGTTGCCAGCCTCCCCCCTTGGGTGCCATTTGGCACACAGGGCATAAGATGCCCTGTGTCAGCCGCTTGGGCCAAGGTAGGGCATTTTTGCACTACTTGGCCTAAATAGTTGGGTCTTTTGATTGTTTTTGTTGTGGGCTTTTGTTAAAAAGGTTGGGCCCATGCTATATCATAGCTAGGGTTCAGAAAAGACTATTGATAGCTTTTTCTAGACAGTTGGCCATTATGACTTTGAAAAACTCTGTGATGGCTATATGGCGTGGAAAGGAAGGAGGCAAACATTTGGCTGCTTAGTTGTGAAATCAAAGACTCAAGGTGCGAGATCAACAAAACTTGAACATTATCATGATTGAAGATTCAATCGTGGACAAAGTTTAAGATCGTTTGTTAGATTAAGTAAGTATATTTTTTCGCCTGCAAACTGTCAGTGTTATCCAAGCCCAGGTTAGTTGAACTTCATTCTCTTGAGATCTATATCACGGTTTGTTAGAAAATAGTCATGGTAGTCGAATCTTTGATTTATTTGTAAAATTTTTTTTAAATAAATCATTTTCTTCTTTGCGACTTTGGAAATCCCAAAGAGAATTCTTTTGCAAATTTCATAAGATTTGGTTTGTTGTGAATAGTTTTCAGTTTTAATTTTTTAAAGGCCGATCAATTTGTTTTGTCGTTTTCTATTTTGAAATCGCATGAATAGAATTTTTTTTAGATTCTACTCTTTGAGATTTTGATCAGATCAAATTTGTGTTATATGGAAACGCCATAAACAAGTCTTTTAGAAATATATTTTTGTTTAGTTTTTTAATCGATGTATGTTGTCATGATTATTTGTTTTGTGAAAACAATTTTATAGCAAATCTAATAGAAATGGTTTCTCTCAGAAAAAAGGGAAGGGTGGCCGTGGCATGGTGGATTTTTGCCGAGCCACTGGTTGGAGCTGCTGGCCTGAGCGGCGGAGTGTGCTTGGTATGACCGGCGCTGCACCTCCCAGCCGTAGATCTAAGGAATTCTCGGCCTTGGAGGCCAAGACACCTCCAGATGGGTCACACCCATGTGTACACGGCCTACCCGGCGCAAATGGTTAGGCTCATTTAATTGTTTTTGTTGTGGGCTTATTTTAAAAAGGTTTGGCTGTTGAGTTTTAAAGCGTTTGGGCCGAGACATATTTTTAAAACTAGGGCTCGTTTTCTAGTTTTAATAAAAGCCTTGTTGGGCTTGTTTTTAAAGGGTAGGTTGTTTTATAAAATTTGGGCCGATATTTTTTTTAAAATAGTGAAAGCCCTTTGTTTTAAAAGCCTGGACGTTTTGTTTATGGAAATGCAGTTGACCGGCCAAGGTTATTAACCAACACTTGGGCCGGCCAAGTTGAAGCCCATGTGTTTTCATTAAAAAAAAAAAAAGGAAAAGGGGAGGAGGGGATGCCACATGGGTTGGGCCCTGTTAGGTCAGCCCATGGATGGATATGATCCAAATCCATGGGCAACCAATGGAACCTAAGCATTCAGTCTGGGTTTGACCTGCACCATGACCCACGACAGGACAGGGTTGGACCCGGACCGGTGGGTCAACAGGTCAACCCAGTTTGACCAGGCAGATCCGGTGACCAACTTGGTTTGACCTTTTGCAAGTGCTAATGATTGTTTAGAGGAAACTAATCCCATAACCTTCCATTGTTGGTAATTGGGAAACTTTATGGCACCACCATAAGCTCGAGTGGATAAAGGTAAGTGGAAAAATTTATTTTTCGAAAACTAGAATGATACACAGCATGAATATTTGTCATCAAGCACGTCATGAGCATTTGCATTGATTTTCTCAAAAGGAAGAAAGGGAAACTTTATGCAATGAAAGTGAGATTTTATGCTACATTATATGTTATGGGGCTAAATAAGATGGTCGGTACTGTACCTAAGTAAGATAGGTGCATCCACTCAGAAGGACGAATGCGAGAAGGATGGATGACTCCTAAGGGCACCCACTCCGAAGGACGAATGTGAGAAGGATGGGTTGTCCTCGAGGTATGTGCAACCACACTGAAGGACGAATGCGAGAAGGTATGGACCTCTAAGGGTCTTGTCTAGCCAATAGGCATGGGGCCACATCAAGGCTAGCTCAACCAAATAACATGTTCCAAGGGAAAGGGGAATAGTTCCGAAAGGAACGCACAACCCTGACTTCAGGGGTAAATGGAGCGATAGCAATAGCCCAAAATAAATATGAAATGACTTCTAAGCAAAAATTGCATGTGCAAGAATTGCATACATAAACATGCATTTATGTTGGCATGTATATACCTGTCATTCATGATCATGTCATGCATATCCCTTACTGAGTCATTCAACTCACAGTATTTCAATTGTATTTCCAAACAATGCTTCAGGTGAGGGAACTCGTGAGGAGGATTTAGAACCCAAGGAGGGGGCTGACGAGGGCGTTTCCTGTAGATCCTATATTATTTTTTAAAGAGCTGACATGAACCTCCAATGCGTGGTGGTCATGGTCTATTTAGCCTATGAGGCTTAAGGCTCTTAAGCAACTTATATTTTGGGACCATAATGTAATTATAATTTATTGCTTTGAGTTATTGCCTGAGGATTGGATTCTAAATGTCTCTCTATGTGTGTTGTTTGATGTAGCTATATATTTTTATTTTGCCTACACTTATTTACATATTCTTATACTTCAGTAGAGCATTGAGGGTCCGCATGTAGCTGTGGGTAAGAAATTAAACTTCTGAATAGTATTTTCATGAACTAAAGAAATTCATATTTCTGAATTAGTGAGAGGCAGGTTAGTTTGAAAAAATAAATAAATTCCACTTCAAGATTTTTAGTAAGTGCGCTGGAGTGTTCGTTGTTGGGAATGCTCGCGGCTGTCATTAGCCTCATCGGGCTAGCGTTTGGGGCGTGACACATAATGAACATACTGCCTCATCAAGAGACTGGTGGATTCCATATTGAGCAATGATACAAATTCACTTACTATGCACAAGGCCCAACCTTATCTGGAATATTTGATCTAGAAGATCATCACCTAATGATTTCAGTCAAAGCACAAGCACAAAAAGCTTGCATAACTCTCTCAGGTCTAAGGACAACATAATCTAATTGTGCTAAATACCATTCTCTACATCAGTGATCATTTCCAGAAGGTATTAATACTTGATCCGGTTCAGTGCATGTACTCTTACATTGCACCCACTCGTCTGCTTAAGGTCACCACCTCAATGACGGAGTCCATCATTCTATTTATAGAGGCACAACGAGTGTAGACCTTATTTGTACATTATCATGTATCTCGGTCTAGAACAAAGTGAGTCACAAGGATCCGAAAAGTCATACTCCTCGCCTCCGATTCATTAATCATTACCTGACTTTGTCTACATGTTGCTCAACAATATGACATCTAATGTCATTGCATGTACCCATAATAATATACAAGTGATTAATCAATAATAATAATTATCTCATAATTATGCAAAATGATTGGTTTTGAGGGCATACATATACAATCTCCACTTGCACAAGGAAGATTACGAATTGTCCAATGGAGATAGAAGACGAAGATTATATATAGATTTGATTATCTTGGATATGAGAAATGTTGATCTGATCCTTGGCATGGATTGGTGGACCTTAGTAACGTATAGGCGATGATCAATTGGCCATGGCTAGTTAATGTGTTTTGAGATTCTTAGTCTCTTAGGCTTGATATTACAGAAGATTCGTTGCAGGTTAATTTCGAGGATAGATGCCCTTTTAGGATATGAAGTATGTGAATATGAGATTGAGGAGATGGTTAGAATTGATAAAAGACTGTGATTGAAGATTAATAGGCCTTGATGTTTAAATCAAAGTCAGAGGATTAGGCTTAAATCCGATCTAAATGTAGGTCTTGATTTTGATTCCATTGAGGCTTAGGAAATTAAAACTTTTGAGGTTGTTTTGAGGATAATAAATTCTGATTAGTTTTGGGATTGATATTGTTAAGTTTGGATCTTAGATCTGAAAGTATGAGGTGATGAAGTTATTGTCATTGAAGTTTGATTAAGCTATGATAGATTCAATCCGTGGTATCATTGAGGTTTGATTAAGCTATGAAAGATTCGATCTGTTCTTGTCATTGAGGTTCCTAAAACATAAAGTAGCGCATGAGCAAGAAATCGAGGAATTTATTGGAGGTATCAAGGTGCGATCTTTGGAGTTAGGAAAGAAACACATGTAATAAGGTATTCTGCGCTAGATAGGATAGATAAGCTCACCACCCAAGTAGAACACAAAGGGATGCAGAAATCACCACTCAATGTAATCTGACATGGGATACAGAGCAAGAACTCACCACCTATCAGAATCTTTTGAAGGATAAGAGTTTGTTGAAGAAATCCATCTTCAAAGAAGCCTAAGCTTCAAGTTGTTTCAACACTCAAAATCTATATTTTTCCATTACTATAAAAATGTTTAAATAGTAGAGCTTGGAACAACCCCCAAGTATGAGTAAATGAGAAATACAACTTCCAAAATTTTAATTGAGACTTAGGAAACATAAAAGACTATTGGGGAAATAAAAAGACATATTGAAAATCCAAAAGAGCTGGCTAAAAATAGCAAAATTGTCCAAAATTCGCTAGGCCTCGTATCTAGCTGCCAGGCTAATCACCTTCGAGTAATTTAACCATAACTTAATATGGAAATCTCTAAATTGTACGTCATTTGATGTGTTAGAAACTAGACTCATACAAATTTCTCACAAGACATAATGAGAACACAGAATCTTCGTAAATCATTCTAGAAATTAATTTCAATCAAGACCTTTGGTTCTGACAAAACCTAAGTCAGCAGCATATGTCGACACCATCTTAAAGCGTGGAAATTGGCTCTCGGGTGTCTCTGGCATATGTCAACACCTTCAAAATAGCTCTCGGGTGTTAGTGTAATATTGTAATGTGTCAACACTATCTCCTCATGTCGACACCACCAAAATGGCTCTCGGGTGTTAATGCAGTGTGCCGACACCATATTCCTATGTGTCGACACCATCAAAGCTACGGAGGTTTTGTAGCAACTTGAAAGTTTCATTTTCACTCCAATTTATCTTTAAACACCTACAATGAACAATGTGAGAATTTCAGCTTAAGCAATGTTGTTAGTACATATTTATGACCTTACATAGTGAGAGAATCTCAATCATTTTGAAAATCACTTCAGGATTTGTGGATTGATATTCATAGAGCTCTAAAATCCTGTAAAGCAAGTATAAAGTTTGTTATCATCAAAATCGAAATGAATTGCTCAAGGAAGAACCACGTTTGACTGTGAACCACGCTTTTGGCTCCTGCTTGTTCCAGCACACACAAGCTTGCATGGTAGGTTAATTCTTAAGTAATAAATTTTTATTTACTTACTTAGTAGTTTTAAATTTATTTTGATTAACTTTGTTCTATTACCATGCAAAAAAATTTGGACAATGGCAATATCAATCTAGCAGAAACAAAGATGGTGTTTGGACCTCGGAAGGAGTTAGAAAAATTTATGTAAGTGTACTGCACTTTATTTAATATAGTTCAATTTGATGTGGTTACAATTTATCTACCTTGTGTTTATGTTCATTATTAAATGCTTGTAGGAAAGGATGGTTGTGTTCAAGCATGAATGTAAATCAAAAGGAAAGGCTTACACATAAATTGATGTATATTCCAAGATATTAGGCAAGAAGTTTGAATATGTGCACGGATTAGGATGCACAATTAAACCTGCACCTTTCTCAATTTTGACAACGCAATCTTCTGATCTACAACGCTAGCTAGAGAAGGTAAGGGATGAGATAGAAAGCAATGAGAGTCGCTTGAGAGAAATACTTACAAGATTTTGCGACAAAGCAAGCTAAGATGCAGGCCATGCTATTGGACCACTATGAGGAGCAGCGGCTGGAGTAGGAGTGCATGTGAGTGGAGCAAGAAGAGCGCATGAGGCTGGTGTAAGAGTGCTTGAAGGCAGAAATATCAAAGGTCATGGAGTAGCGGATGACGACCGTAATGGAGAAAAAAAGTGAATGACATGACAAAAACAATTACTAGGCCATTTCAAGACCCGAAACAAGTAGATGTGAGATGTTTTATTTTTTTTATTATGTTTGGTACATTAATGCAAAATTATTTTTGGTTTAATTGTGGATAATTATTTCGATTAGTGAAGTTTATGGATGTGAATTAATGAATTGTTACATTTAATTAGTTTTATATAATATTTTTGTTTAAAAAAATTTTGTATATTAAAAATCTATTTTGTAAATATTATTATATCTTCTAAATAGCCGCTCTATGTGTAATTAACCAATTGAACGCTAATAATAAATATCTAATTGCAAACATTTACCTTTTGATCAACAACATTATAACGCCCAATCGAATGCATCAATACGTCCAATCGGAAACAGCAAACATCCAATCATCCATTGCAAACCAGTCCAATTGGAAACGTGACTCTGTTGATAATTCACAGCAATATGATTGATCAGAAATTCGATGCGTTTGATCGTCCATTGCAATACGTTGATCATCTATCTTAAACGTCCAATCGTCTAAAGATATTCGTCCAATCACAAACATTTCACATTCGACTGCAATTTCTATGCGTTCCAACGTCCATGATTACTGAACCCACATTTATGCATATGTTTATGATCGTCTAGTAACACTTGTTTGATTTAAATTACTATAATGACCGCTCGCCAAAATGTACGACTGATTGGTGGCCATAGCTGATCAGTTGTGCATTTCTCAGAGACGATTGATCACTCAAGAGGTAACTCGACAAGATATGGATGATCGATCGCTTACTTTCGTGACAAAATTTGGCGTCACAAATTGTGATTAGTGATCGGAAAAAAATTGCGTCACCAATCTATTTTCGGGGCAAAATTTGGGTTTTATGACTAAAATATTTAGTGACAGGCTTTTGCTAACAGATCCAATGACAAAAAAAATTTTGTCACTAATACTTTTATTGACAAAAAGTTGGACATTTAGTCACCTAAACAATTCGTCATTAAAAGTCAAATTTTTTTGTAGTGAATGGCGCTGCCATTAAATCTCCAAGAATAAAATATCTTACGAATTTTAATGTAACAGATAATGATAGACAAATACATATAAGAATCGACAAATTAGTTTTTTTTAATAAATTTTAATTTTATTAGTGATGAAATTTTCGTCAAGTTCACTTTTAGTGACGAAATTTGATTTTCGTCACAAATAAGGGAAGTGGTAAGGAAACCAGTTTCAGTTTGGAGCTTTACGATTTTTGAAATTGTTGGTTTCATATTAGTATTTCCTGTAATTTTGTATTAGTATTTATGAATTTTGAATTTATGAATTGTGAATCTATTTTGGTTGTGCATTGCAGATTGGAGGATGTGATTAAATTTGTCTAACTTTGGAGATTTGTGAAACTGTTTTGTTGTGAAACTATTTAGGAAATTATTCCATTCATTTTGTTTGAATTTCAATTTGTTCTGTTTTGTTTTTCAACAAAATTGTTTTTGTTTTCAAATTGATATTTTCAATCCCCCTAAATTCTAAAGCATATAGAGAAAAGGCCAATTTATGCTAACTTCTAATGTGGAAGTGGTCATGAATTTAATATGGTCACATCTAAAGCTAATGGTTGGCCAACATTTTTTTATTTCAAAAACAAAATTTTGATCACTAATTTGGTCATTAATTTTTTTTCACATGCATTTGAAAAAAAAATTAGATGGACACTACATAAACACATACAGCCATTACTAGAAGTGGAACTGGCAACACTTCTAGCACTAGTGGTAGTAGTGTGGCTGGTTCCACTTTTGAATTGTTTTGGTGATTAGGTCCACACCAGTCTCTCAGGCTGCGGGGAACGACTGGAGGTAACATTAATCCAATGGATTACCACCACTTCCTTTGCTTAAAAACAGGAAGAACTCACGAGAGTCTTCGGTTTGGTAGACTACTACTATGATTATTGATGAAAATGATGTACTTAATGTTAGATCAAAGTGTAACTATTGTAAGATAGATTTTCCAAGCAATCATGTTATCAAATCATGCATCGAGGGCGAGTGGAAATGGTGATGTTGGGGTGATGGGGGTCACTCGTAAGTTTGATGAGAAGGCTATTAGGGAGTTGATAGCAGAATGGTAATTATGATGAATTGCCATTTCTTACGGTTCAGAAGGTCGGGTTTAGGGCATTGATGCATTACTTGGAGAACCTAAGTTTAAGATGCCTTCGAGGTATACGTTGATGAGAGATTGCATGACATGTATTTAAGGGAGAAGATGAAGTTGAAGGAGGGGTTTAGAGTGAATAAGTATAGAGTGTGCCTCACCACAGATACTTGGACATCAATCCAAAATTATAACTATATGTGTGTGACTGGACACTTTATTGATTGTAATGGACGTTGCATAAGAGGATCTTGTCATTTAAGAGGATCCAAGACCATAAAGCATCAAGTATTTTAAAGGAATTGAAGATTGTCTGCTTGATTGGCATATTGATAGGGTGCTAACGATTACGGTTGATAATGCATCTTCTAACGATGCGGCAATTCACCAATTCAAAGAAGACAAATAGTATTGGTGGTTCAACTGGTTGAAGGTTGTGTGTGGACATGAGTTTTACATTGTAAGGTGTTGTGCACCTTGATTGTCTAAAAGTCCGAACTTAATTAAGTATGTAAAGTCTTCACCTCAAAGGTTAGAAACTTTCAAGAAAGCTGTTGTAGAAAAAAATTTGCAATTGGCCCAATTCTTGAGTCTTGATGTTACAACCCGTTGGAACTCCACGTATTTTATGTTGAATGTGGCTGAAAATACCAGAAAGCATTTGATCATATGATGATTTTAGATGGCCATTTTGTTATTTATTTGAACAAGGATGGGCATGGGAGGCAAGGTTTGGGTCCACTACATTTGAGGATTGGGAGCCATTCGTGGTGTCATAAAATTTTTGAAGTTATTCTATGAGGTCACTTTACGGGTATCGGGATCAAACTTGGCCACATCTAATGCATTCTTTGAAGAATTGACTAAGATTACTAGACATATCACAAGGTATAGACTAGTGGGCAAAGGATCTTGTGGAATGACATCAAAAATGCAGTGAAATATGATAAGTATTGGGTGATTTAGGTCAAGGTTAATGGGTTTCTATTCATTGCAACATTGATTGATCCTCAATATGAGTTGCAATTTGGAGTATTGGTTCAAAAAAAGGGCAAGAGGAAAAGAGGGAGGAGAGGACATCCAAAGTGAAGAACACACTAGACCTATTGTTTAAGGAGTATATCGTGGCTCTAGTGGTAGTTATAGCCCATGGGGAGTAGTGCTAGTGTATTAGGACTCAGTGTGGTCTATGTGATGACGAGATTAGGATGAGTTTGATGATTATAGAGTTTCACAGCGGGCGTTGGAGTCCAAATCTGAGATTGAAAGGTATTTATCTGGAGGGAGTTATCGAGAAGAGTCCAGAATTTGATATTCTGAATTGGTGGAAGGTGAACTCTACAAGGTTTCCAGTTCTTTCTCAGATAGCCCGTGATGTATTGGCAATCCATCACCATCACCATGCCCTCTGAGTCGGTGTTTAGTACTGGAGGACGATCTTGGATCCTTTCAGAGTTTGTTGGCTCCAAAGACTACAGAAGGACTAATGTGTTCAGAATTGGTTGAGAGGTGACCCTATTGTGGGAGTGGTTGAGGCCCAAGAGGGATGTCCTCAGTCTCTGATACAACGAAGATCCAAGAAACTTACCGGCTTGATTCAAGTAATTAATTATTATTTTTTATATAGTTCATATATTCTAATTATTTGTATAACTTGATGCTCTTAAATCTTACTTATGTAGATTTACCTACCTTGATGATGGAAATAAAAAAGAAGTAGGACGCATGACATCGCAATTTGCTTGTGAAATTTGAACATTGTGCTATTTAATATTTATGTTATTGCCCTTGTCCTAGTTTGAGTCGTTTTTTATGCTCTTGCATCTTTAATGTTAGGGAAAATAGAGTTTTCACCCAGGAACTACCATGTGTTTTACACTTTGCATCCTTAACTATCACGTATGAGAGATTGCACCCATAAACAACCCATCCATTATAATTGCACCCTCTGCTATTTTTTCGTCAAATTAGACAAAAATTGACACCCTAATAGCTTACATTTAAGCGCATCAACATCATTTCATTTTTTCTTTAAAAAAAAATGATAATTTGCATCCAATTTGATGAAAAAAAATCTGACGTTTGGGTTGTATAAAAATGTTGTTATTATGCAATTTTTTTACCTCAAGTTTAATAGCAATATCTACATATATAGTTATAGTTCAGGTCAACAATCCTATTTAGTTTTATAGGTCTGTTAAAAAAAATGATAATTTGCAATCCAATAATTGATTATGGATCGACGATGTATGGTGTAATTTGTTAGGAATTGGTCACTTTGTGGGTGCAATATCTCAATATATGGTAGTTTAGGATGTAAAATGCAAAACCTATGGTAGTTCATAGGTGAAAAGTGTATTTTCCATTAGTGTTACTTATGTTTAATATTTAGTAATCGTAAATCTTATGGATGTTAAAGTATGCCTCAAAACCAAATCATTTGGAATAATTACGAGATAATTGTTATTATTGATTAATCATTTGTATCTATTATATATATTATTTTGGGTACTTGTAATGACATAAGATGTCATATTTTGGAGTAACATTGTAGAAAAGTCAGGCTAATGATTAATGAATTGGAGGCGGGGAGTATGACTTTTCATCCTTGTGCCTTCTATAGGTAGTATATGGGATTCCATCATTAAGGTAGTGACCTTAAGCAAACAAGTGGGCATGCCAATGTGATAGTACATGCACTAAAGCGGATCAAATATGAATACTTTCTGAAAATGATCACTAATGTACTGAGAATTGGTATTTCAACACATTAGCTTATCTTATTCTTTTAATGAATTGGAGGCGGGGAGTATGACTTTTCGAATCTTTGATGTGCCTCTATAGGATAATGAGTAATTATTCAAATCATTAGAGGTAGTTGACCTTAAGTAGTACAAGTGGGTGCAATTGTAAGAATACATGCACTAAGCTGGATTCAATATGAATATCTTTTGGAAATGATCATATTTTATAGATAATGTATGTACAACATAATTGGCTTACGTTGTCCTTAGATTGTTTTCACTGAGGGATATTGAATGTAGATTTGCTTGTATGTGTGGTTGTAAATTGTGACTTAGTCATTTAGGGAGTGAATCTTCGCAGATCCCATAATATATTGTTGGAACCATTGACCTAGTGGTTTATTCAGTAGTGACCTTAAGTTCCATGGTCCTCTTGATCAGCAGCTTATGTTGTCTTTAGACCTAAGAGAGTTATATAGATTTGCTTGTTGTGTGCTTTTGCTTTGACTGAGTCATTTGGTGATGATCTTCACAGATCGTTGGGCTTTGTGCATAGTAACAACTATATATTAGTCTGTATAAAGCGGGATTTTTGTGAAAAATGTCTTCTCACTGTTTTTATGTACCTTTTTATATTATATATATATTAACAAATTTATTTTTGAAAAAATGTTTCTGAAACTTTTTGGGAGCCAATACAAACGAAAATTAAAAATTATATGAGCTAGGGCTTAATCAGTGTATTATTCGGTCTAAGCTCATGTGAATATAGCATGGTGGAAGGATAAGTAAGCGTATAATTATTAGCAAAAATAATCTCATTATCTCCGGGGTCAATTGTGATATAAAAGGACTTATTGAAAAAGAGTTTTTCATGATGATCCTACGGCCGAGATATGAGATCCCTAAAGATCCCACGCATAAGCACAGTTGAGTTCTGAGCCAAGCTATTATAAATAGCTCAAAATTTCATTTGTGAGAGGAAGAAGGTCATTTTCACGATTGAGACTTTCTCTCTCTCTAAAACTCTCTCAAGAACTGTGTGCGTGGATCTGAAGGAGGCAAAATGCTTGGGCTGACTTTGATTCAATGATCATTTCTACAATGATCTCGCTCTCTAACAATGGATTTGTAGTTATATTTGTAATTTTGTAAACTTTGTGTAATTTTATAGTTTTGTATTTGTAGTAGTACACTTTATAATTTTGTTCACTTTGTGTAATTTTATAATGTAAAAGCCCATATACTAAGAATCTCTATGATTAAAATTTACTATTGTCATAGGGAATCAATAATATGGCCAACATTTCTAATTTCACAATGAAATTATTTTGGACTTGATGTTATAAGATCAGGTTATATTATGTATAGTATATTTATTTAGCATTTAGAAAGTGAATGTTAACTTGTGAGTCAAAAAATCAACCCAAGAGGGGGGTGAATTGGTTTATAAAAAATTTAGCCCCTTTCTGATAAAAACTCAGATATGAAAAATACCTTTTTTAAGGAATAAAAATGCAGATCTGAATATATTTAATGTTAAGACCAAAGATAAACAAAAAATAATAATGATAATGTAAAGAGTAGGGAAGAGAGATAACACCGCTTTTTTAGGTGGTTCGGCCAAGATTCCTGGGTCCACCCCCAACGCTATCGCCTTCCTTGGGCTTCTCCACTATAATCCAATAGTGTCTACAACTTAGCTTCTGGTGCTAAGTAACCGTTACAAGAGTTTTCCTGAGCTCACTCTTCAACTCGTCACAAATCTCAAAGCCTATAAGATTTCTTCTATCCTCACAGGTAGGCCCAAGTGTATCCCACACTCAAAGGTTTCTCAAAGTTTAATGATAGGAATGAATAAACAATAGCTCTAAAGCTAGATCAGCAAAAACAAAGCTCAATAAATGGCTAGAAAACAAGATCTGATAGATGATGGCAGCAAAATAGTAGCAGATATCTTGGAAAACGTGTAGCCCTTGTCTTTTGCGCTTTCTCTCTCTTTTGGAGGCTAGGTCAAGATTTATGATGTTAGAGAGGCAAAAGGTGTCTTTTCTCTCTGCATAATATTGTCTTTGTAGGTCTTCAGTCTTGGAGGTCCTAATGGCCTTTTTGAAATGTTAGAGAAGTGTCTTAAATGCCATAACATCTTCAATTTGTGTTGAATCATCATTTTAAAAACAGTATTCCCGTACCACATGTGTTGACACATACATGCCTATTGTTCAAGTTTCAAGTCTGAACTTGCAGGTGACTGTGGCATGTGTCGACACTTCCTTCACCATGTGTCGACACCATCTTCACATGTGTCGACACCATCAAATGACAGTCTGACTTCTATGCTATGTGTTGACACCATGTCAATCATGTGTCAACACCATCTTGGCAGATACAGTTTTTCAGTGCTTTTGATATCCAATCTTTTCCATTTCAACACGAAAACTCCTACAATGAAAAATATAATAGTTTAAGTGCATGCCATGGTGTTTAAATCAATATAGGGCATAATGAATTAAGATAAAATTTAAATACAATTGAGTACTCTTGATTGAATAGTGGATTGACAACCACATATTCTAGAATACAGCCAAAGCTATTTTATTATTTGTTATCATCAAAATCAAGTTAGATAGCTCAAGATCAACCTTAGGCTAACATGACTTTTTCAATATTTTGTTATATGGATTTTCTTTTTTGTTATGTACACAATGATACAAATTACAATTCTCAAAACACTATTGGGCTCAATGGGCCTTATGAAAGAATTGAAAATTTGAAACAATTACATAAATTAGGGATAAAATGTCCAAACAACCAAAGGGGCAAAAAATAGGCCCAAATCGTTCACTGAAGTCCTGTGATTTAAAAAAAAAGGCTAAAAAGGGGCCTAAATGGTCCAAAATAGAGGCCAAAATGGCCCAAAAGAATTGGCTCGATGAAGGTTGATTACCGCTATCGATACTGCTACATCCAATACCACTAGGCACTGGTTATCGGCGTAAGTGGTACCACTTACATTGACACCAGAGTGGGCTAAGGTTGTGGAGGCCATAACTGCCACCACCCATGCATAGCCATAAGGACAAGGTCCAATCTAGTGGACGCATGACAACACAAGAGAGCCTCTAGAATATGCTGAAAGAATCTTGAGCATCATTTGTGGCAAGGTAGCAATTAAAGAAAGAAATGAGGGGCATTTATGTGGATTGTCATTCCTCATTTCTCCATGTTGTAACCAAATTTCTCTCCCCTTTTTCTCTTTCTCTTTTCTCTTGTTTTGACATCACCTTTTTTTTTCTCAAAACATACTCATTACATTAATAAGAAGGCTTAATTAGTGCACCAGTCCCTAGAGTATTGCTCAATCCCAAACCGGCCCCTAGGGTAACTTTCGTCCTAGACTAGTCCCTGTGGAATTCTTATTATCCTGAGCTGGTCATTTCGTCAATTCGAGACCCCGTAAATAGGAAAAAAAAAATTCTCACGTGGCTCACAAGGACACATGTTAACTAATTGCTAATAATGATGTGTCTCTCCTAATTTCCAAGTCACTTAACATACCACATATGACCGATCCCCATTTATTTTAATTTTACCTAAAATTCTCTACGTCTAACAAGAAAAAAAATTCTTAATTGACAACTCTCCCTTGTACATTGAGTTAGTCTAACTTAGCATAGAGAATTTGAGGTGAAATTAAAATTAAGGGTGAGAAAAAAATTTCAGTAAGAATTGGAATTTTCGGTTCCACCTCGATTCCAGAAATCTGGTTCCGGTTCTGGCATATACCAGACGGAAGTCATTTTTGACAATTTCCAGAATCAGATCGTAATCGGAACCGGAAATTCTAACGAATTACCAAAATTTCCGGTTCCAATTTTTTCGAAAAAAATAAAATAAAAATAGTGCTCAAAATAAAAGTATAACATATATAATTTGATTGAATATTTATTTTAGAATCTAGATTTTGGATGAAAATTTTACATTTATTGTTAATTTATGATGAATAACTAAAAAATACCAAAATTTTTATTTATGGTTTTTTTTAAAAAAATAGGGCTCAAAATAAAGTATAACATATGATGAGTAGAGATTTGTTTGAATGTTTACATTTATTGTTAATTTATGATGAATAATAGAAAAATCTTCCAAAAATTCGGTCAATAAAATATTTTTAGCTCGTTAGTGCCCCAAAAAATATATGTCCAAAAAGGCCCACATGTCGAACCGAAATTTTCGGTTCCAATTCCTAAAAATCGGGTTCTATTCAAGTTCCAAAAAAATTGCATTACAGTGAATACCGAAATTGGCCATTCGGGTTCCATCCGTTCCTATACTCACCCTTAATTAGAATTAATGAGATCCGTCATATGTCGCATGTCGAGTGATTTGGAAATTAATTGGGACACATAGTTTATTGGCAAAAATGGTTAACACATGTCCCCATTACCCACGTTGGATTTTTTCTATTTCTAGATTTCTCAAGTTGACAAAATAACCACTTAATGACAAGATGAATTCCATAGGGACCAGTTTAGGACAAAACTTACCTTAGGGACTAGATTGAAATTAGTCAATACCCTAGGGACTAGTGGACTTAATTAAGCCTAATAAGAAACTAGGAATAAGGAGTGTACGAGTCACAAGATAAAATAAGAAAAGGAATACAACTAGAATCCCTATATCCAGGAATGTGAGAGCAAGCGATCCATTGCGCTAACAAATGAGCTTGCAGATTAAGCGTCCTGGGTTAATAATGGATAGTCCATTCTGACTTTTCTTTGAAAGCCCTCCTAAGAGATAGTGTTGGATAAAGATGGATCCTATTTTTTGGATATCCATGTAGTTGAGTTCTAATAGGATATCTAATAGGATATCTAAGTATTTGAGTTCTATTAGGATATCCAAGTATTTGAGTTCTAATTGGTTATCCAAGTATTTGAGTTCTAATAGATTTAGGGATGCAGGGTCTGGGGCTTCTTATAAAGAGTCAGTCTATGATGTAACCCAAGTATTATACTAGATAGTAAAATCTTTGGCCGCTCTCTCCTGTGGACGTAGGCATATTGCCAAACCACGTTAAATCTCTGTTTCAATTCTCTCTCTCTCTCTTTTCAATTTCGTATATTGTTCATCATTGGTGTGCACGGTAACAACAATTGGTATCAAAGCACCAGGTTCAGTAATAGGGGTAAATACTTCGATTGCTAAATTCGATGTGATGAAGTTCGACGGCACTGGGAATTTCGGATTGTGGTAGCGAATGGTAAAAGATCTGTTGGTGCAACAAGGGATAAGTGAAGGCTTTAGACGGGAAGAAGCCAGATATTGATGATGTGATGTATCACGTCATGGACAAAGAATCTCCAGCAACAGTTTGGTTGAAACTGGAAAGCCGGTACATATCGAAGTTGTTGACGAACAAACTCTATCTTAAGCATCTGGTTGTTTGGTCTTAAGATGGTGGAGGGCTCAGATCTAAGCCAACACATCAACGTGTTTAATCAGATTGTTAGCAATCTGAAAAGAGTTGATGTGAAGTTCACGACGAAGACAAGGCATTGATGTTGTTGAATTCTCTACCAGCTTCTACTACCTATGAGAATTTGGTTATGACTCTAACATGGGGAAGGATTCCTGGAGTTGAAGGATGTCACAGGGGCCTATTGGCATTTCATTAGAGGAAGAAAGCCAGTGATGAGAGTTCTTAGGGGGAATGACTAATTGTGAAGGGTAACCAGGAGCGTGGAAGAAGCAAAACCAAGGGTGGTTCAAATAGCAAGAATTCTCGGTTGAAGTCTAGTAGTTGGAAAGATATCAATTGTTTTAAATGAATAAGAAAGGGCACATAAAATGGAATTGTCAAAATAAGAAAAAGATTCAGGACGACGAGAATGAAGATTCCTCAAAATTTGCGAATGTAGTGGAGGAAGACTCAGAAGACATGGATGTGACATGCTTTCTCTTTCATTTGTTCTAGAGCACCCATTGATTCTTGGATTCTGGACTCAGCATGTTCGTTTCACGTAACGTCCAACCGAGGTTGGTTTGACACCTACAGGTTAGTTAATTCTGGTATTGTGACGATGAGTAATGGTGTACATTGTAAATCATTGGCATAGGAGATATCTGAATTAAAATGTTTGATGGTGTGGTTAGAATGTGTAATATTAGGCATGTTCCAGATGTAGAAAATAATCTGATTTCATTAGGTACTTTAACTCAAAGGGTTTTTGTTACAAGTCTGAAGGTGGAGTAATGAAGGTGACTAAGGGTGTGATGAAAGGGCAGAAAAGTTTAAAAAACATCTACAAGTTGTTAGGTAGTACAATTGTAGGGGGAGTTGCTTCTGTGGAGTCTGAGTCTGATAGTACTGTTTTGTGGCATATGAGGTTGGGTCATATAGGTGAGCAGGGTATGTTAGAACTTCACAAGAGAAATCTGTTGAAGTGCGTGAAAACATGTAAGCTTGATTTTTGCAAGTTTTGTGTTATGGGGTAGCAGAACCGGATGCAATTCAAGATAGCTACACACAAGAAAGAGAGTATACTTGATTACGTTCATTCAGATCTTTGGGGACCGGTGAAGGTAGCATCACGTGAGGACATCTATATTTTGTGACATTCGTTGATGATTTTTCCAGGAAGGTTTGGGTGTACTTCATGCGGCACAAGTCAGAGACGTTTGGCAAGTTCTAGTTGTGGAAAGTTGAAGTGGAAAATCAGATCGGGAGGAAGATCAAGTGTCTAAAGAAAGATAATGGTATTGAGTACAAAGATGCAAAGTTCATGGAGTTTTGTGAGCAGCATGGGATAAAGTGTCTCTTTACAGTACGCAAGACACCACAACAAAATGGTGTGGTGGAAGGGATGAACAGGTCTATTGCAGAGAGACGCGGTGTCTCAGGTTGAATGCTGGACTTGCAAAGAACTTCTGAACAGATGTAGTGAGTATGTCATTGATTAACAAGTCACCGAGGGCAGCACTAGGTTGTAAGGTTGTAGAGAAGGTGTGGACAGGTAATGAGGTAGATTACTCTGGGTTGAGAGTTTTTGGTTGTCTAGCCTATATGCACATTCCTAGTGAAGAGTAATCAAAGCTTGACCTAAAGTCTAGATAGTGTATTTTTCTAGGGTATGAGAAAGAAGTTAAGGGTTACAAGCTTTGCGATCCAAAAGCAAACAAGGTGGTGATCAGTACAGGACGTGGTATTTGATGAAAATTCCATGTTGAAAAGTACCTATGGTAAAGAGAAACAGGTGCCAGAAAGCTATAGTAGTGATAAGCAGGTGGTGCAGATAGAGTTAGAGACTTCTGTGCAGAAGAACATTGTTCAAGGTACAGAGGCTAGCACTTCAGAACTTGAAGAGCATCACAGTATAGCCACAGATAGATCCAGACGCACTATCAAGCCACCAGTCAGGTATGGTTATGAAGATATGATTTCATATGCTCTTGTCATTAGCAGTGGAGATCCTCTACAACTTTTCAGGAGGCAATCAGTAGCCAAGTGAAAAGTAGATGGATGGGTGCTATGGTCAAGGAGATGGAGTCATTGCATAAGAATCAGACGTGGGACTTGGTGGAACTTCCTGAGGGGAAGAAGGCGATAGGGTGTAATGGGTGTTTAAGAAAAAAGCAGCAGTATCAGAAAAATAGGGGGAAAGGTTCAAGGCTCGCTTGGTAGCAAAGGGTTACTCACAAAGGAAAGAGGTTGATTATGATGAAATTTTCTCCCCGGTTGTCAGACACACTTCTATCAGGGCAGTGTTGGCATTGTAGCTCACTATGACATGACTTTGTAGAAAATTGATGTGAAAACAACTTTTTTACATGTTGATTTAGAAGAGCAAATTTACATGGAGCAGCCAGAAGGTTTAGTCAACCTGGACATGAGAACTTAGTCTGTAAATTGAAGAAGTTACTTTATGGATTGAAGCAATCTCTGAGACGGTGGTATAAGCGATTTGACTCCTACATGATCAAAATTGGCTACCAGAGATGGGAGTTTGATTGTTGTATATATGTTTGTGGCTAAGAGTATAAAGGAAGTCAACAAGCTGAAGTCCTTGTTGAGTAAAGAATTCGACATGAAGGATTTAGGCATAGCCAAGAAGATTCTTGGGATGGAGATTCGCAGGGACAAGGATGCCAAGAGATTATGGTTATCTCAGGCCGGCTATGTGGAGAAGGTGTTGGAAAGTTCAGCATGGGGAATGCAAAACCGATTAGTAAACCTTTGGCGAATCATGTCAAAGGTCCCATATGCTAGTTCAGTTGGGTGTCCAATGTATGCCATGGTATGCACCAGGCCAGATTTAGCTCATGCAGTCAACACGGTGAGCAAGTATATGGCAAATCTAAGGAGGCATGATTGGGATGCAGTCAAGTGGATTTTCAAATATTTGAGGGGTACTACAGATTATGACATTATGTTTGAAAGACAGCAGAGTGATCTGTCAGTTGTGGGATATGTAAATGCAGATTATTTTAGTGACTTGGATGGTAGGAGATCAAACACAAGTTATGTGTTTACTCTTGCAGGAGTGCCCATTTTTTGGATGTCCATGATTCAATCCGTTGTTGCATTATCCACAACTGAGGCAGAGTACATGACAGTCTCTGAGGCTGCTAAGGAAGCTTTGTGGCTTACAAAGCTAGTCAAGTAGCTAAACGTTGAGTAAGGTGGAGTTCAGTTGCATTGTAATAGTCAGAGTGTCATTTATTTGGTGAAGAAGTAGGTGTATCATGCAAGAACCAAGCATATTGATGTGAGGTTTCACAAGATCAAAGAATTGGTTGCTTTTGGTGAATTATTGTTGAGAAAGTTCACACCTCTGAGAATGCAGCAGACATATTGACTAAGCCAATTATCACAAGAAGTTCAAGCATTGCTTGGACTTGATAAATATCTCCAGGTGCTAGAGAGAGGAGGTGTCCTAACTATCAGTTCTAGGTGGAGGCGAAATTTTTTTTTTCATTTTCTCCTAAGGGGCAATACTTGCCAGGGTGGAGATTGTTGGAGAAAGATGGCTCCTATTTTTAGGATATCAAGTAGTTGAGTTCTAATAGGATTAAGTATCTATGAGTTCTAATTAGGATATCTAAGTATTTGAGTTCTAATTGGATATCCAAGTATTTGAGTTCTAATAGGTTAGAGATGCAAGGTCTGGGGTTTCTTATAAATAGTTAGTCTATGATGTAACCCAAGATTATCCAGATAGTAAAATCTTTGGCTGCTCTCTCCTGTGGACATAGGTATAGTGCCGAACCATGTTAAATCTCTATCTCAATTCTCTCTCTCCCTTCTCTCTCTTTCTTCAATTTCCATATATTATTCGTCATTGGTGTCCACGATAACAACAGATAGAATCAGATCCTCAATTTTTCAGTAGGAGGGATAGAAATATCCTTGTATAAGTGCTTCGAATCCGACTAAGGATGAGTACAAGAACGGATGGAATTGGAACGTCCTATTCCGGTTCCATTCCGATATCCACTAGAATGTAATTTTTTTGTTCCGATTTTATTCCGATATTTTACTGGAATGGAATTGGAACGAAATAGGAATTTTCGAAATCAGAACCACAATTTTCGGTTCTGCATGTGGACTTTTTTTGACATTTTTTTGGGGCCCTAATGAGCTAAAAATATTTGTTGGACCGAATTTTTGGAAGATTTTTCTCTTATTCATATAATTAACAATAATGTAAGCATATAAAAATCTAGAAAAATAAACATTTAGGAATTTTAAAAAATCAGAATTCTTCGTAAATATCCACTGTAATTAATAATGGAATTGGAAATAGGAATTTTCGGAACCATATGTTTTTTTTGGGGGCCCTAATGAGCTAAAAATATTTTTGGACCTTTTTGAAATTTTTCTCTTATTAATAAATTAACAATAAATGTAAGCATGATTCTAAAATAAACATTCAAGAAATTTCATAAGTTATACTTTATTTTAAGTCCTATTTAAAAAAAAAAACAAATGGAATTGGAAATTTCAGTATTTTTTAGTTATTCATTATAAATTAGCAATATATGTAAAATATTCATCCAAAATTAGATTCTAAAATAAACATTCAATCAAATTTCATTTGTTATACTTTATTTTGAGCGTTATTTTTATTTTATTTTATTAATAAATTTTGGATGCCGAAATTTTTGGTTTCGGAAAAATTGCCAAAAATGACTTCCGATTCCGGTTCCGGTATATGTCGAAACCAGAAGCGGATTTTCAGAATCAGCAGTGGAGTTGGAAATTTTGATTCGTACCTGAATTTTTGCTCACCCTTAAATCCAACTTAAAAAATAACTCTAGTCCAGCTTTGGTTGTTGTGGTTTTGGCCGCACCTTCACTCTCGCTCTTCTCTCTCTCTTTTCTCTTGTTTTGGCCGCATCTTCACTTTCCCTTATCTCTCTCTTTTTCTCTTTTGGCCAAACACTCTCTGAGTCTCTCTTCCTCTCCTCTCCTATCTTTTTCTCTTCTCTTCTTCCATGGTTGCCAACATAAACCTTCAATTTTTTTCAGCCTTTATTTTAAATTGTTTAGATTAGTTTGTGTATACTTTTATGAATATAAAGTTTTGTATTTCGATACCTAGGATTTAAAATAAAGTTCTTGCTCTTTAATTTTCTGCAACTTCAATTTCAATTTCATTTTCAACTTTTTTTTCTTGTTGTTCTTCCTTTCTTTTAGTTTGAATCTTGGGTAGGAATGATACTATATTATTAATCTAAGAATCTTGTGATTTTTTGTTTCTTTTTAGTCATACATATTCAGTCTTGCCTTTAAATTACTACCTGTTATTGTCATTTACTATTATCATTTGCTTACTGTCATTTATGTTCTTAGTTTATGTTTTGTGTTGAGAGCGTAAATTTAACTTTGTTGGAATGTTTTGATCGAGAGTCAACGATGTAAATTCTCTAATTTGTAAAGTTAGTCAGATTAGACTTGTCTAATAGATTTTGCATGTTCGAGATTTTACATATGAAGGACGTTAGGTTTTTCCAACAACTTTATCTTTACTATCTTAGTTTAATTTTAATGGTTATTTAGTCATTTACATATTCAGCTTTCGGTTTAATTTACTATGAAATTTCCAGCTTGTTAAGTTTTCAATGATTAGTTTAATTTCGTTGTTTTAAATGCTTATAATGTCTTTTTCTTTCGTTGTGCTTTAGTTGAGTTTCAAACTCCCTAAAATCCAACAATACAAATCTGAACTATTTAACTATTTTTCCTTTATTAATATTTCTCATTGTTTTTAAGCGAGTTTGAAATTAGTGCATTGTGCCATTGAACTGATTATTACACGATATAACTCTCATATTTTTAGGTAACTTTTAAGCTGCTAATTTTAAGTGAGTCATGTATGTATATTAAATGCCACATGGCCTTGTTTTGGGTAGTCTAGCCCATTTTAATCTCAACGGAAGGTGCACGTGAAGCAAGTCATAGTAATTTTCAGGATTTCTGGAAAATCAAATTACCAATATTATGAAAACCATACTTCAGACAGCAATTAGCCATACCCATAGAATTTTAAGAGATCTTTAACAAAGCGTGGGAAGAGTTCAACTCACTGCTTCCCTATTGGAAAGATATGCTCAGACCTCACCAAGTTTCTCAGTTACCTCAGAAGCTTCCCTCTTTGCTCTCTGCTGCTCCTAAGTCATCATCCACTAGATCGACTCCATGCGTAGAACCAAACATTGGAATCCACCAGATTACCAGAATTATTAACGACCATCCATTTCCTGATCGAGCACTTCAACCGACCCTCCGCCAGTGCATCCCTCCCAGCGTCCTTTCCAATTCCTTCGTGGAAAATGTTCTCGGTCGGCTGTTTGCAGCCCACTCCAATGGTCTCAAAGCGCTCGAATTCTTCAGCTTTTGCCTCCGTCAGCCCCAGTTTTGTCCCAGTGCAGATGCTTTTGAAAAGACTCTTCACATCCTCGTGCGGATGAGATATTTTGACAAAGCTTGGGACTTGATGGATGAAATCCGATGCAGATATCCGTCCTTGCTCACCCACAAGTCAATGAGTATCATGTTGTCGAAAATTGCGAAGTTCCAATCCTTCGAAGATACCCTGGAAGCGTTTCAGAAGATGGAGAATGATATATTTGTGAGTAGGAAGTTCGACACTGATGAGTTCAATGTGCTGCTTCGAGCGTTCTGCACGCAGAGGCAGATGAAGGAGGCACGCTCGGTGTTCCTGAAAATGCATTCGCGGTTTCCGCCCAATACCAGGACCATGAATATCTTGCTCTTGGGATTCAAAGAATCGGGTGATGTCACATCGGTTGAATTATTCTACCATGAGATGGTTCGTAGAGGCTTTACGCCAAACAGTATTACTTACAATATCAGAATTGATGCTTACTGTAAGAAAGGGTGCTTTGGTGATGGTTTGAGACTTCTTGAAGAAATGGAACAAATGAACATCTTGCCTAGCTTAGAAACAATTACTACTCTGATCCATGGAGCAGGGCTTGTTCGAAATCCAATTAAGGCACGTCAGTTATTTGACGAAATTCCTTTGAGGAACTTGCTCCCCGATACCGGGGCTTATAATGCTTTGATGAGTTCCCTTGTTAGATCAAAAGATGTGCAGTCTGCAGTAGCTTTGATGGATGCGATGGAAGAGAAACATATCGAGCATGACAATATGACGTACCATATTATTTTCTTAGGATTGCTGAGGTCAAATGGCATCGACGGTTGTTGTGAGCTATACCACAAGATGGTTGAAAGAAATTTTGTGCCCCAAACACGGACAGTGGTGATGTTAATCAAAACCTTCTGCCAGAACAGTCAGCTCGATTTGGGTTTAAATTTATGGAATTACCTTGTGGAAAGAGGCTATTGTCCTCATGGCCATGTGTTGGATCTTTTGGTTACAGGACTGTGCTCCTATGGGAGGGTGCAAGAAGCATTCGACTGCGCCAAACAAGTGTTGGAGAGAGGGAGGCATATAAGTGAAGCAGTGTTTCGGATGTTGGAAAGATTTCTGCTGAAGACAGGTGAGATGGACAAGTTGAGTGACATTGACCGGATGATAAAAAAATTACAGTATATCTTACCCCCATCAAAAGGGCACGCTGTTGGTGTCAGTGGCTCCACAGGTACAGATTAATTAAGTTTATTTTGGAGTAGACTTGTTATGATTCATAAACCCTTTTCTTCTGTTATTCATGTACTCTAATGCAAATGAGTAGCTTCTCTTGTTTTCTTTTCGGTATTGGGTGTTTTGGGAGCTGAAAAGATCTTATAGCTATGGCTAAAGTTATTCAGTGGGCATTATCTTCCATCACTTTCTTTTGGAGATATCATTGGGTTACTCACTACATTATAACTCAACACATTTCATGGCAAATAAAGCAGTACACAAAGGAGTTCACAAAAGGTTTAGTTGTGGTGTATTTCTTGGTGAGCAGCGACGAACATTCCTCATCTTACGATCACTATGTTGGAGCAATCTGTTGTTTCGGGGAGCTCCAGTTTTACGCCCCTTCTTGAATTCTAGAAAATATTGCAAGCTGTGAACTGAGATGCTTTTGGGCTTCTCTTCGGTCCCGTTTTCAGCATACGCTTTAGATCTTTTCAATTAGCTTATTTTGGGCTATATTTACTGTATACATTCAAATTTTGGGCCTTCTAAAAATTCCCACTTGATTTGGGTCTTGACGCACGTGATTATTCGGCAGTCTGTCGGCTTCGGTTGTCCAATTAGGGCCCAAAATAATAGTCATCAGTGTCATTGTTTTACCAAGTTTTCTCAGAATTCCTATGTGGATGGCGAACAAAAATTTAAAAAATCTTTTCGCAAACATTATTTCCACAAACTTTAATATTTTTTTTCATAAATTTCAATAAATTTTCACTAATTTCAAGACACTTATATAAATTCTAATACTTTTTTCACAAACCACGATTTACGCTACCTCCAACAACAACAAAATTCGAAACAAAAGTTTTTTTAACTGGTTGAGGAACAGACAAGAAATTTTTCACATTTATTGTCAAATAGGTTTTATCGATAATAGACACATTTTCGGTTCCATGTAGCTTTTTTTGACTTTTTTTGGGGCCCTAAGAGCTGAAATGATGTTGTTGGACCGAGAGTAGATTTTTTTTTTCATCATAAATTAACAATAATGTAACCAGCAAAATTATTTCTATTATACTTTATTTTAAGTTATTTTTTTAAAAAAAAAAAGAAAGAAAAATTTTGGTATTTTTTAGTTATTCATCATAAATTAACAATAAATGTAAAATTTCAAAAATCTAAAAAATAAATATACAATCAAATTCCTTTATTTGAGTATTTTTTATTTTATTTTTTAAAAATTTGGATTGCAAATTTTTGGTTTGGAGCAAAATGACTTCGATTTTATTGTGAAACAGAAGCGGATTTTCATTGGAGTGGAAATTTGATTCACTGATTTTTGCTCACCTTAGTCCAACTTAAAAAATAACTCTAGTCCAGCTTTGATCACAAAATTCTACGCTGTAAAAAAAAAAGAAAAAGTGATCAATATCCCCTATAATCTAGTCCAACATGACAGGACTAACCACGCTGAAGTTAATAGACAAATTATTAAAAAACAACTGCGTGGGAGATTTAAGGGAATGTAGTTAAGCAAAATTGGCAATGGTGAATTGTTAATGTAGATGAGTTACAATTATTTTCTTGAATAATATTAGATCTAATAATATGAACTAACTTTCAAGCTACAATTTAAGGTCTCCAAATTGGATCAAAACCCTTTCCAATTTGGTTTGGATGATTCAACTCACTGCTTCCCTATTGGAAAGATATGCTCAGACCTCACCAAGTTTCTCAGTTACCTCAGAAGCTTCCCTCTTTGCTCTCTGCTGCTCCTAAGTCATCATCCACTAGATCGACTCCATGCGTAGAACCAAACATTGGAATCCACCAGATTACCAGAATTATTAACGACCATCCATTTCCTGATCGAGCACTTCAACCGACCCTCCGCCAGTGCATCCCTCCCAGCGTCCTTTCCAATTCCTTCGTGGAAAATGTTCTGGTCGGCTGTTTGCAGCCCACTCCAATGGTCTCAGAGGAGGGGGGAAACAAAAATTTTTAAGCTGGTTGAATACATTTGCATATTCATTAGGATTGTCCCCAACCTAAGAAAGTAATATCGCTAACCAGGCCAAAAAATTATTAAAAGAAAAACAAAAAAAGCGCAAACAGACAAAATTAGTCATAAGTGACAGAAAAATTGTGATTGGGCGATCACAAAATTTTCCTCACGCTGTTTTTAAAAAAAAAAACAAAAAAAGTAAATTCAATATCCCCTATAATCTAGTCCAACATGACAGGACTAACCACGCTGAAGTTAATAGACAAATTATTAAAAAACAACTGCGTGGGAGATTTAACATGTGAAAAATTAAATCAAGCACTAATCACATGAAGACGAGAAATTTGTTGACAAAGTGGAAAATTCTCGAAGAACTCTTAAGAAGAAAAATCACTTCTGGCTATTAGTGCTACCCCTATAATCTAGTCCAACACGACAGGACTAACCACGCTGAAGTTAACAAATTATTAAAAAACAACTGCGTGGGAGATTTAAGGGAATGTAGTTAAGCAAAATTGGCAATGGTGAATTGTTAATGTAGATGAGTTACAATTATTTTCTTGAATAATATTAGATCTAATAATATGAACTAACTTTCAAGCTACAATTTAAGGTCTCCAAATTGGATCAAAATCCTTTCCAATTTGGTTTGGATGATGCAATTAGAGGAAAGATGAACACAATATGAAAATCTCTTGATTTAGAGCAAATAGAGACTTAGAGGAGTGGGTGAATAAGTGCTTATCCAAAATTAAAAATTATTAAGTATAGATCAGGACAACAACAAACACTATCAACACAATAACATGTGAAAAATTAAATCAAGCACTAATCACATGAAGACGAGAATTTGTTGACAAAGTGGAAAATTCTCGAAGAACTCTTAAGAAGAAAAATCACTTCTGGCTATTAGTGCTACCTAAAATCCACTAAGAAGAAAACCTTACATATTGTAATTCAAACAGAGTAAAACCTTTGCAGACTCCACCATCTCGACCTGTCATAATCCAAGTAGGTCACTTTGACTTGCGCTAAGCGAAAAACCCCAAAACTCTAAGTCTCTTCATACGAATCTTCATAGAACGAACTTGTTGTTCAACATCGAAACTCCAGCAACTAAATTTGTCTTCAAATCTCTGGTTGTTTCATAGGTGTTTGGCTGGATTTTTTTGTTTTTGGTGATTGACTGTGAGAAAATTTCGATTTCTAGATATGAAATCTGGAATAGGATTTTTTTCCAACAACAAGCAAATAGGAAATATTGTAATACGTCTACATCCTAAGTCTTTAGCATAACAAGTATTTAAAGGTATTCGAGTCATAAAGTCCTATCAGGACTCAAAAGGAGTTTGGTTTATCGGGATAGTATTGTAGCACCTCTCTTAGTTTAGATCTCGAGTGTCACAATATTTATCGTTATCTAGTGATGTAATCTCATCATAACTCTAGAAGATCATGTTTATCTGCTTATCCTTATCCAGTGGTACAATCTAAACAGAATTCACGAAAATCATGTTCATCAAGATTTTTGAACTATTCCTATATTGGCAAGCGGGTGGATAGATCCTTAAGCTTTTGAATGCTAGCACGAAGCTACCAACCATTCTCTAATCATTGTTTTCAGCTCAGAACTTCATTCACAATAAGATTACAACTCGATCGGTCTTGCAATATACCTATTTCCTGAAAATAACTTAGCTTACCTAATGAATGCAACGAGAATAATTAGGTATATATAACACACAAAACTCTAATGTATGGAAACATAATCAAGATTAAATGTGATACATCAGTTTTCAATATTAAATCGGAGAGTCACATCTCAATTACCTAATAACACACAAACTGAACATTTTACCCTCACAGTAACAATGCATTTAGCACACCTCCTTAATCCACCACCGCTATGTATTAGTCATTTATTACAATATCTTTTACCTTTTTTTGTCATGAATGATAACATAAAGGATTAACATGAAAGCAGAATGTTAGCCCAAGATTGTTTTGCAAACAATCCATATTTGATTTTAATGATAACAAAAATTCTAAGTGCTTTGAAGACTTTTAGATTTTACCTTGTCAATCCACTATTTCTAAAAAGTGTTTCAAAATATTGAGGTTATCTCTCTAAAATATTTCTAAGTGGACTTGAACACTATTACACAAAGTTAATTGGTCAATTTTTATATTGTAGGTGTTTTAACGAAGTACTATAATGGATTGGACACTTTCAAGATGTTGAATTTTCTTTCTAGCACTGATAGTGTCGACACATTGAACTGTCTCCCGAGAGCTGAATTCATTGTGTCGACACATTAAAGACAAGTGTCGACACATTGCACTGACACCCGAGACAACAATTTCAGACCAAGTTTTCATGGTGTCGACACATTGAAGACAAGTGTCGACACATTGTACTGTCACCCGAGACCACAATTCCAGACTAAATTTTAATGTGTCAACACATGCAGACTATGTGTCGACACATGCTGCGATTACGCAGATTTTTCTAGAACGTTGTCAGCTCATTAAAAAGCTCTAAAATGACTTGGGTACCCCTCCAACGGTACAATAAAAGCTACTTGAAGACCGTTGAAGTCCTAGGGGCTATAAATAGAACGAGATAGAGAGAGAAAGAGTATATCGTATCATCTAGAGAGAGAAATTGCCAAATCCAAAGAAATCCTCTGCTGAATCCTTCAAGACCAAAGTTTTCGTTGTTGAATCTTGTTCTCTTGCTCACAATTGACAACCTAGCCTTCAAAGAGAGAAATTTCTTGAAGAAGAGACAATACACTTGTAAATATTCTTGCCCTAACTTCTAGAGAGAGAAAATGCTTTGAAGAAGAGAGAAGAACGCACTACCAAGAAAGCTTATGCTCCCACCTGCCAAACTTTAGCTTTACTTTGAGAATCTTGTCTTCTTGCACTCTATTGAGCTTTTCACTTGCTGATTCAGCTTAGAGAGCCATTCCACATGTTTTGAGCTTTTCATTGGCTTATTCGGCTTAGAGAGTCATTCTATGTTATTCATTTGTATCCATCATTTGGAAAACACTTATGTGTTGGGTAAACACTTGTCCTACTTGTGAGAGTAGAAGAAATCCCTTGGGTATTGAAATTTGTGAGAGAGTTAAAGCGTGAGCTCGAAAAATACTTTGTAAAGGTTCCTTAGCACCCCAAAAGCTAAGGTGTATTTGCTATTTGGAGAATAATGGAAGGAAGCCCAAGAAGTCAATAGCCTTGGGTTGGACGTAGGTAAGTATTGGCCGAACCACCTAAAATTACGTGTCATCTCTCTAACTCTATCTCTCTTACTTTTCGGTACATATTCATACTTGTGGAGATTTATGCTTTATCATTTATTGCTTATATTTAGCATAGTATTAAACACATTCAGATCAACATTTTTATTTGTTAAAGAGGGGTAGTTTTCAGTTATGCATTTTTATCGAAAAAGAGATAAGTTTTTGATAAACCCAATTCACCCCCTTTTGGGTTGTTATTTGGACTCACACAGAATGCTCAAAAATGAGATAAAAACACCCACAAGAAAGACTATGATTGGCCATACTCCCAATAAATAACCTTAGAAGTGCCAAGAATATGTGAATGAATGACATGCAAGCAACTAAATAAATCTAAGATATTTGATTGGAGAAGACAATAAAAATCTGTGATAATAGATGCATTGAATGTTTCAAAAAAAGGAAGAGAAGGACAACATAAATTTTGATCCATTTGAACGAAAACCTCAATATTAACTCAACTCGCATACACACTAGAAAAGGCACATTTATTTTATGCCATTAGTCTCATGCAAGTTTTACCTGAGTCCAGGAGATAACCTAAGAGGGGGGTTGAATTGGGTTCTAATAAAAAATTAAAAATTTTTCGAAGATGTAAGTCAAGATAAATATTCAAAGATAGCTTTGCACAACACAATAGTAATTAAATATAGTGCCAACGAAAAGAGAGTAAGGGATAGAGAGATAACACCAGTATTTTTAGGAGGTTCGGAAAAGATTTGTGTATGTCCACCCCAAGGCTATTCCCTTCCTTGGGCTTTCTCCACTATAAACCAATAGTAATCACACATTTGCTTTCGGGTGTTAAGTAACCGTTACAACAAGCGTTTTGAAAGGGTCCTCAGTGATGACATGGGCCGTGATAGTCACGCGTGGGAGGATAGGTGCCAAGATGAGGCGGCATTGGCACCCATGGGCACCCTTGACACGCCCACCGCGCGTGCAGCAAGAGCACCACAGCCATGCCATGGCATCAGCGCGCGCGCGCAAGCTCAGCGCCCCAGCAACCCTGACAAGGCATGGCGCCCCAGCAACACCCATGCCTGGCATGCCAGCCAGCCAGCCACAGACATGCCATGACAGCCCATGGCCTTGCCCACGGCCTTGCCATGACACGGTGCCACAACAAGTCCTTGGCCACCAGCCAAGCCAAGCAAGCATAGCGGGCCAACAGACAAAGGAGTGCCACTACACCAGATGGCCACCACCTGTGGCGGAGCACCACCACCCCCTACCGGTGCTAGGTGGGGAAAGGAAGAGGAAGGGCCACAGAGTCGAAGGAGCACCACCACCCATGGAGGTGCAAGCAGCGGCGCCGCCGCCGTGGACGGTGGCGGACGACGGCAAGATCCACGAGGTATCTTAGGGATTAGTTTCCTTTCTTGTTGAGATTGAATAAATCATATCTTCTAGATTTAGGGATCCTTTCCTAAACTTAGAAGATTCCTTTCCTTTGAGTTTGTGTTGTATTAGGCATGTAATATCAAATCTACTTGATTGAAGGGATTGATTCCTAAAGATCGGTGATTTGATTTGATTTAATTGTGATTGTGATTTCATTCATTAGGGTTTGTAAGCACCTAAGGATGTTTATATAAACACCTTAGGTGCATTAGAGTGATTCATTCAGAATATTGAGAAGAGTAGAGTCTTGGAGAGCCTGAGTGCTTTTGGGGAGAGTTTTGGCCAAGCATAGGCACGTATATGCTAAGTCGGTTTCAGGGCTAATAACCTTGTTACTTGGGATTCATTCTAGGCTAATAACCTAGTTTGGGTACTCGTTCTTGGGCTAATTAACCCTTGATCGGGATTGTTCTTGTGTTCTTGTGGTTCTTGGGCTAATTAACCCTTAACCACATTCTTCGTTCTTCATAATAATATCTCGAGTGTTCTTCAATTGTGTGTTAGATCCTATATTTCAGCTCGTGTGTTGCCAAGAACGGTTTAGGAGGATCGATTGGGGTGATCGCGTTCGAATCACTTGGCGGGAGTTGGCGTTGTTAAGGCGGCCTAGACCAGGGTCCCTAACACGTTTTCCGAGGTTACGCTTCAACTCTCATAACAAATCCCAATAAACCAAATTGAGATTTCTTCTATCTTCACAGGTGGGCCCAATTGTATCCCCACACTCAGCTATTTTACAATGGATAGATAAATGAAGTAATGGAGAATGACTCTTTAAACTATATGTGCAATTGCAAAGCATAATAATGAGCAAAAAGACAAGGTCATAGAATGAAAGCTTTAGTCTATGAAGGTGGTAGCAGATGCTTTCTTGGCGTCCGTGTTCTTTTTTCTTCAAACTCTTTCTCTCTCTTGGTAGGCTAGATCATAAAATGATGATGCAAGTTCTTGTCTTTTTTTCTCTTTCTATCTTGGTATATTTATTGTCTTCTAGACTTGTGTGGTCCCAAGATGCTTTATTGCCCCGTTGGAGAGGTGCTCGAGACTTTTTAAAACAAAAAGATGCGCTGCTAGTGTTCTAGTGAAATTTACAAAATTGCAACATGTGTCGACACATGATCCTTGTCTGAATTCTGCTCTCCGGTGTCTGTGTCATGTGTTGACACCATCTTGGCATGTGTTGACACCATCAAAACTGCTTTCGGTTACAAGTGTGGCATTTGTCGACGCCATCAAAACTGCTTTCGGGTATGGGTGACATGTGTAAACTATCTTTATATGTGTCGACACCATCATAGCAGCTCTCAGATGTCAGTGGCATGAGTGGACACCAATCTGTCTATGTGTCAACACCATCAACGCTCAGAGAGATTTTTCTGCAACTTGAAAGTGTCAATTTCACTCCAAATCATCTTCAAACACCTAAAATGAACACTATGGATATTTTAGCTTATGCAATGGTATTATAGAATATTGAGAAACTTTTAGAGAGAAAGATTTTCAATTCTTTTGGAAATCATTTTTAGAGAATTAGGATAGAAATGATTAAGTACTGAAAACCTTATAAATGATTACAATATAATTTGTCATCATCAAAATAAAAAATGATTGTTTAAGGAACAACTTTGGACTAACATTTTAGAATCAAAGTGTAAAAACCGATTGGCATATTTTGTGAAAGACACCAAGGGCATTTTTGTCCAAATGGGTGTTTCTAGAAGAAAAAAAATTAGGTAGCTTTTCTGTTTATGGCCTTCACGCATCTTTGGCTTCAACCGAATCGGTCTGTCAATAAAAGATCAGATCTGCCCATTTGCTTCACTTCTTCGCTTATTCCTTCAAGATTGTCTTCTCCAAGAAAATTTTTGAACATTCTTGTTCCTTTGTCCTTGTAGAATCCTTAGGTTTGTTGTGTATGTATTAGCAAATTAGATCTTGGGCGTGGATTGCACAAGGTGTTGTGTGTATAGATCAATCCTGTGTGAATCTTGGTTTCAAACGGTCATGGAGTTCCATGATGAGTAGATCTAAATTGTGTCAGTTTGGGTAAGATTAACGGTGTTTAGATTAGCTAGGTTAGCGTAATCTATTGATCACTATGTAATCATGTTTGAAATTAGTGCATTTAAAAACCGGCTCCGGCCTGAAGAGTTTTTCTCTTTTGAAGAAGTTATTTAAAAGGGTTTCTCTTCATCATCAAATCTTGCGTCAAGTGTGTGATTAGTTTTCCTTCGTTTTAATTGTTATCATTTAACCATTCTTGTGATTAGTATTCTTAGAATATAAATCTTGGTGATACTTGATATTCTCGTCAAAGAAGGTTGAAGACAAAGGTATAAAGTGTTTTTAATGTGATCTGAATTAGCTAATCTTGTAGGTATTGATAAATTGATTGCGTATCAATTTAGTTTGGGAATTTGTAAAATTCGCAATCTGCAAGTTTCTTTGAAGTTGCTTGCATTTAGTTCGGGATTGTTCTGTTTTACATATTGCTCTTATTGTTCCGTATAGATTTCTACTTACATGTTTTCTGTCTTTATTGAATCTTTGTATATTGAAAATAGTGTAGTTGGATTGATTTTACATAGGATAGGTTTTAGATTTAAAAAGATATTTGAGAAGTTTTTTAAATATACCTATTCACCCCCCTCTAGGTATTTTGTACATAGGTTGGGCCTAAATTAGGTTGTTCACAAAGGATAAGGAATGAAATGTACATATCGATGGTGAATTTCACCTTGATAATTAGAAAAAATTGGAAACCATTAAAATTTTCTCCCATTCATAAGAGTTCAATCAAGTTAAAGCAAAATTGAAATGGAACCTCAGTTAAGAACTCTAGTTGAAGAACAAGTTAAAGGAAATCATCATAATTAGGCGATTTTGTGTAAGAAAAGTGTTGGACTTTAGAGATAAAGTGAGGGGATGGCTGCCCCATATTTAAAATGTGACCACTGGAGACTATATTTTTTCTTAATGGGTAGGTAGTATATATAATATATATGTATATATCTTTTTATTGCAAGTTGAAACCTACGGCCACTGCTTGGCTTTTTTTTGAGTGCAGAACTTTCTATTGGATATTTTACTGACTAAATACTGGGAGGATAAACGTGTCACTATCATATATTCGTAAGTCTCTACGCGCGCGCGTTGGCTGATCTGGTCCTCTGGACTAAGCAATTGGTTTAGGCGGCTCACTATAAATGGGGGCCTAAAGCGAAAAATCAAAATAAGGTCCTTTTAAATTTTTTTGTAAAAATAAAATTTTTTAACACTATATATATATATACATTAAATTTGGATTTACTTTTTAACTTTCTATTTAATTCAAGCATGTTCATCGAATTGAAGAATTGTTTATATTAGAGAATATAATTTAAATTATAAAATTTATCTTTTTATCAGCTAGCTTAAACTTTTAAAATAAGTAGTAGATTATAAATTATATAATTAAATTTTAATTTTAAAGAATTCTTTAAAAGCAGCCAAATAAGTATGATAAATATAGTATTTTAAGTAATGCAAACATTTTAAAAAATAATATTAGATAGGTCAGTGTTTAGTTGGGAATTCATAATTTGTAATTGTAGGTACATGCATTTGAGAAAAAAAAATCCGTTTCAGTATCATTTTTCTAGCAAATTAAACGATCAAATTTCATATTATGCATTTAAAAAAAATGAAAGAAATAAGCTATAAAAACAATCCAAAATAGCCAAATGAGAACTAAAAGGAAAGCATATTAAAGAGCTAGCACATGAAAACAAAAATATAGAGGAAAGTTTTTTTCAGCCTTATTTGGGCTCCCCCCTAAGTTTTCAATATTAATACACTTAGCGTGGCTTTTCTAAACTTTTTTTTTTATCCAATTTTTTCCAGCATTTGTGTCGGGATTTTTTTTTTTTTTCGTTCATGCAGCTTCACCCTTTTCAATTCCTTTTTCCTTTTCTAAGGCTTAAGTTGTTCAATTGTTTTTTGTGAGGAAATTATTGGCAGTGGAATTCAATTTAGTTTTTCTAACAGTCGCTCCATACGTTAGAAATTGAGTAGTATATATAACATTGCTAAATGGAAGTAATCTTTTGAAATACCATTAAATGCGAATATAAGTACTGATCTTATCAAATCTAATTAATTTCTTCACAGAATCACGTAGACTGGAATACAGATGCGTCTAAACTTGCAAGCTCAAGCTTTCAAGTTGAAAACATGAACTAAATCACTGCAAGAATTATAGCTTTAGGTGACATTCAGCCATACGTGTGCTTCGAACCGTTTTAAACAGTTTAAATTTTGGCATTTAATGTGGAGGACTCTCATTGGGCCACGTGTGCGGATAAGCGTCCGGACGTCTATGAGCTGTCCGGGCGGGTTCGACGGATTATGAAAACGCGAACAGTTCGATATTTTCATTAAACCGAACGTTTTATCATCTAATCTCTCTCGACTCTCAATTGATTCTTTGTCAAATCTTCGCATTCTAATCACATCCAGGTATGTTTTGTTGATTTTTAACATGATTTTTGCTTTTTAAAAATTTTGTTTTTTTACAATTTTATATATAGGATTTCAATTCTATTTTTTGTATACTACATTGTGTTTTTTGATTGATTTTTACGTAGAAATGATTGTGTTAAGTGTTAGGATTGTGTTAAGTGTATTTGTTTGTGATTTGGGTAGTGTGTGGAAGGTTTTGAGACGCTGCCATGGCTGAGTTAACTCGGTCTCGTCCCAGTAGCGTCTGGACGTTTAAATATTCCGTTTGGATGTCGTAATAACCCGTTCAGACTTCTTTTAGTATAAAAAGGAAATAAGTCATTGTTCAGTTTGTGTCTGGACGTTACATGAAACACGTCCGGACTGTTTTATATTAAAAGTTGTAAAATTTTACTATTTGTGTTTAGTTCGGACGATATCCAAAAGTGTCTGGACGCGAGGAATTATTATACAAACATGAAACGTTGTCGTTTTCTTTTGTTCGGACGCTATGTCAAATATGTTCGGATGCTTGTTTACTTGTCTGAGCACATTTTTATATTAAATTTGCATTTTCTTTTTTTATTATACCGTTCGGACTCCTTTTATGTTGTTGTTCGGACATAGTTCTAATCGTTCGAACGGTTTTTTTTTTGCAGATTATAGAAAATGAACAAGTGTTTGCGTACCAGCAGTCAGGCTGATGTGGAGGAGTCTTCTGGTCCAGCTTTATCGTTGGATGAGCATACGACAGTCATCATGTCCCGCTCGGTCGTTGTCGAGCGGCATATCCAGTTGGCGGATTTCTATGAGCTTCGGTTTGAGGATCGGATGCTTTAGTGGAGAAAGCCGGTTGGCTTCCGTTCCTTCAGTGGACCGGGTATGCGTCAAAAAACCTGGTGTGAGAGTTCTACGCTTCTATACTTCGGGCGAGGGACCTTGAAGAGCCTAGTATGGAGGTGACCGTCTGGAACGTCTTGAACGCTTTATTTTTGGGGTACGTGAGGGATGTGACAACGTTCCCTAACATGCCAATGCCAGAGAAGGACTGGCCTACTAAGGCCGAGGTTTTTCGGACATTGTTGGGCCCGGATACGGCTATCCTAGAGGGAAGCAACATGCTTCACGGCAGCTGCTTCCGTTCTGGAGGATCATGCACCTGATTCTATGCTCCACCATCGACCCGAAGAAGCACACGATGGAGGTGACTTATGGCCGGGCTGAATTCTTGTACATGTAGTTGTACGGGGGCTTCATGTTGATATGGCATCATTCATCTACCAATCGTCCGTGCTGAGGCCCTGAAGACCGATGCTCAGATTTCGTTGCCATATGGTGTTCTTCTGACCCAGTTCCTACATAACTTGATGGTACCGAGGGTGCCGACGAGCCGAGGCGCTTCCACTTGGGTCGATTAACAAGACAACGCTCTCAAAGTCGATGGCGAAGACACAATGAGTGCTAGGTGCTGCTCAGGCAGCTAGAGCTAGACGAGAGGAGCGACTCAGGGGACCGAGGAGCAGGATCCTGGATAGGGCTCCTCCCAGGGACTCGAGGGACAGCGGCCGAGTTGGGTGACGTCTATGATGACCGAGTTGATTGAGCATGTGCGAGCGGTCATGCAGCCCACCCATGAGATGGTGGGTAATATCAGTTCTCGGCTAGTAGCTCTGGAGCTTAAGGTCGTGAGCATGGACGCTGAGTTGAAGAAGCAGGTGTCCGAGGTTCAGTTGGCCCTGAAGGGGTCGCTACCAGTGCAGAGCTAGTTGCCCTGACTGAGCAAGTCGTGTTGCTTGAGGAGCACATGAGTGATGTCCGGGCGATTCTGCATCTCTCTGATGATTGACGATCAGTAGATATTTAGGATCTTTTATTATATTTTGATTTTTTATTATATTTTGAGGACATTTATTTTTATTTTATGTTTTGAGTACGTATATGGGATTGTACCTGTTGTTATTTCGTTTTGCTTTATGTTTTTTCATTTCGTTACTCTTTCCCAATTTCAATACACTCCCTGCACTCTTATTTATATTAGAAAGAAAGAAAAAAAAAGATTTTCAAAACCGTTCGGACAAGAGGATAACCGTCCGGACGTATTACAGTAAGGTCTAACGCGCGTCGTACTTTGCAAAAAAAACGTCCAGACGGTAACTTAAATTGGGTTTGAACGCTTGTTTTAGATGTTAGAGTTGAGACGCTGTTGTTTATGGGTTTCCAAATGGTGCCGTGAAAGTTAAGAAAGCGTTCGGACGGTTTATGGTGAGTCCAGACGTTTTTTTTCGAGATCTGACGCTGTCGTTTGGTGGTTGCTAAAACGGTGTCGTCAGTTGTAAGTCTCCATGCGGACGGTATGAAAATTTAAGCAGCATGTTTTTCCCTCGTAATCTTTTACACGTAGGCGTCCGAATGTTATTATTTGAGTCCGAGGGTTATATTCGTTTGAAACACTGGAAATTGCGGACATTATATCGAAACGGCCAAAACTTAGAAATTTGAGAGATTTGAGCATGAAGAGAAGAGGGAGCTGATTTAAGACGTTAATCTCATTGAAAAGGGTGTGGAAGGAGCGACCCATTTGAGATTTTGAATTGGATTGCATTTAAGGTTAGTGGGTTTCAAGTGTTTTTTTATTTTATGATGAAAAGCATGGATTTTAGGATATCAAAGTATGTGTTTTTCGAATTTTTTGGGTCTGAAATGATCACAATTGAGTTTAGAGTTAGTTGTGATATGTATATATTGAAATATTTGTCATTTGGGTTGATTTTGGCATGAATTTGTGTTGAAAATGTCATCTGTTCGTCGAAGAACTGTGTTGTTCGACAATCGCAGTCTGGACGGTCTATATACCGTCCTGACTTAATTTATCAGTCCGGACGCTTTACAAAAAGGTCCGAACGCGTATATTTTATGTTCGGACGGTTAATAGCTTCCGAACAGTTTTTGCTGTCATGTTCATGCATTCATTAATTAGTAGCCTTAGCCCCCGTTTAAGAATTACACGGAGTTCGGATAACGAACTCGGTGTAATTCTTGAATTGTCCACGTTATAGATAGTTTGAGTTTACAATATGCGTAATGTGCGTAATTGTATCTGATATTGTGACTGATGTGTTTAGAAATTTCGATGCAAATCTCCTTTTGTCTTCCGGATACACATTCAGCATTGAGCTTGTACACTTGCCTTCAATGGTGGGTGTTTATGCTCAATGTTGTAGGCGTGTATCTGGGGACTGAGGGGAAATGCTGTTGAAATTTTTAAAGCATCGGTCACAATAGTCGGTCAATTACATGCAGTATATGATATTGTAAACTTGAATGGGATAGGACCTATCACCCAGAGAAATGGAGTTGAGTGTGAATGTCATCATTGTTTGCATTATTGTTTGTATTTTCGTCTTTGAAGGAACAATATGGATAAAAGCTGGATTTATGAGGTTGATATACTCAAAAGTGTAAAGTATAGTGATGGTGTTCGGGATTTTATGAGTTGCTTGTAATTTTGTAGATAATCGTGGAATGATAAGATGTCCATGTAAGAGATGTAAGAATGTGTTGTTCAAACATGTAGACGAGATGGAGGATCATTTATACATAATTGGGTTTGACCAGAGTTACACTCATTGGGTATTTCACGGAGAGTCAATATCAGAAGTTCCTAACCGGGTAGTGACTTTAGAACCTGAACCTAGAAGCGAGGACTCTGAGGGAAACATAAATGATGATATGAGAGATATGTTAGAAGATTTTGAGGCGGGAGTAGGGGTTGATGAGAATACTGGTGAAAATATTTCGAGTCCTGAAACAGTCGAGTCTGGGTCAGGAGACGGGTTTTCCGTGTATACCAAGTTATGGGCGGATGCTGAGCGAGAGTTGTATCCCGGGTGTAAGAAGTACTCGAAGTTGTCTTTCGTACGTTCGAAATCTGACACATTCGAGGTAGTACGCATGTGATTGCCTTACTCAAGGCTCGCACCGGAGGAAAGCTGACTGTCCATATCCCTGATGGACGTACGGGTGGTGATGACAAGGCGTCCTCAATGCTCTCAAGTCATATTGTTGCGCTCGTTCGACAACATGTCCCATTTGAGACGAGTAAGTGGAAGGAGGTCCCGAGGGGGTTAAATCGTATGTGATGAACCGAGTGTTGGTAAGTAGAATTTATTAAATTTTAATTGTTGAAACTTTTTTGCGTTTCTAACTGTTATATATGTTAAGGATGACTTCCAACTAGATTACGACCGAGCTGAGGATCGTATCATTGTGACGTCTACGATGAACACAGCATACAGGACGCACAGAAATAGAATGTTCCAGCATTACTCGGTGTTCAATTCCAAAGAAAGAGGCGTTAGAGCACCCGTATCCTGATATGAACAAGGAAGAATGGACTCGTGTTTGTGATTTATTCGCGAGCGAGGAATTTCAGGTTAAACATTTTTATTCCGTCCTGAACGTTTATTTTATTTTATTATTAATTGTGGTAACAACTGTAAATGTACAATGCAGAGAAGGAGTGCAATAAACAAGGAGAATAGAGCTAAGCTGAAGATTGTACACACATCGGGAGCGGTCTTTCCAACGCGCGAGAGCGTTGTTAGTAAATAATAAATTTAAATTTTTATTATTTGTTATTTAAATAAATGACTTAGGTATTTTAATATGCACGCTTTATATTTCTTTTGGTATACAGAAAAATCCAGAATCTGATGAGATTAGTGCTGCGTTGCTTTATAAAAAGATGCATACTAATAAGGATGGCATGTGGATATCAGAAGATGCACGAGAAAATTTTGTAAGTTGTAACATTAGATTTAATTATGCATTGTGTGCGTTTATGTTTCATATGTGCTAGTTTTTTTCTTCTTTTCAAATTTTGTAGGAAAAATGGAGGCGTTACAGTTACAGCACGAGTCAGAGGGAAAGTCATACACCGAAGTAGAGATCTTCGCCGAGGTGTAGGGGACGAAAGCGGTTACGTGTGAGGTTTAGGCCGTTCAGTACAGTCTGTTGGATCATCTTCATCAGTATCGTCCGTTGATTTGTCTCGAAGGTTGGAGGAGGCCAGATTACAGATTGAGGATATGAGGGCTAGACAGTTGGAATATGAAGCGCTTCTTTTCAAGCGATCAGATATGGAGCAGACGATACGAGAGCATCTGCAGATGATGGAGGAGCAGCAACGGAAGAAAGATGAAGAGCTGATGCAGATGATGTCAGAGCAGCAATGGAAAAAAGACGAAGAGCTCCGGAAGATGATGGAGGAGCAGCAAAGGATCCTAGTGGAACAACAAGAACGGAAGATGCAACTAATGGCGGAGCAGATCAAACAGCTGCAATCTTGTTAGACACCCAAACGAAAATTTTGGTAGATTTATATATTTTTACTATTTTCTTAGCACTTATCGATTACGTATTTTATTTACTTTTAATAACAATTGCATATTTGTAGATATTTTATTATTTTATGAGCATTGAATATCTTTCTATTTATATTATTTGTAAATTATTTTTAAAAATTTTATTAAATTAGTTGAAATACAAAGAAAACCGTTCGAACGGTATAAGTGCAAGTCCGAACGGTTAATTGGCGTTGATAACATGCGCACGCATAACAATCCGTCCGCACACATCACGTCAAATTAGTCCGTCCGAACGGTTCTTTTCGCGTGCAAACGATCTTTTATGTAGCAAACGTGCGCACGCTACAACTAAACGTTCGAACGTGTTCAACAGAACAAGCGTCCTAACTTTATGCGTCATAGTTCGAACGAATTTGGAGGATGACAAATAAATATTTCGTCATAAATGAAACAACGGTGCAGACGTCTTTACGCACGCGTCCGGACGTGATGTATGTACGTTCGGACGATGTTGTATATCCGTGCGCATGGATTGTAGATGACGAAATTCATTTCGTCACCCTGGATGAACCGTTCGCATGAACCGTCCGAACGTGTTGAGAGTACGTTCGCACAGCTCATGCGAACGGTTGAATTGTACTGGGCATGACGATTTTCAATTTCGTCGCTATGGCAAAAAAACCGTTCGGACGGTTTGGAAAATGTCCGAACGGTTTCGAGTGACAGAACTTCAAAATCGTCACCCAAAACATTAGGTGACGAATTTAGTACTTTGGATGACAAAAAAATTTGTCACCCAAAGTCTTTTTTTTTTTGTAGTGAATACTCTGTCACCCTTTAATGCAATTACTCTTGTTGAAAGCAATATTTGCTGATGAATTACGCTTGAGGAAAGAATAACGAATAGTTATTCCTGGTCTATATAAGATATCCTGTAGGAGATAATCACCCAACAAATTCTATCCTTTATTTTTATGTAAAAGGCAAAGAAACTATAGATGTCAAATTGGTTTGAATACCTCTTCCCAATAGGGTGCTTTTCTATTTAGAGATACATGTGCACAAAGATTGCTCAGTAAGGAAATAATCTACATAAGCTATACAAGAAAATAATCTACCCTAGTCCATATATACAGCTAACCTATAAGAAATGAATTAATCCTGAATAAAATTTCTAAAAATAGCTCCTAAAATCACACAAAATATCTCAGTAACAATAGACACAATAGATAGATCCTATTGTAGGGCTCATGTTGTCCGAAATTTTATATGAAAAACATTAAATAGTGTAAGGTCCACTTGTCTTTATGTCTATCATTTTAACCTAATCCAAATGAGTAAGTCATAATCTCGTAATTAAGACCTTGAAAATGCATGGAATCCAGCACGAAACTTTAGTACTCCAGTTCAGTGGTGCCTTAATGGCAATCGTGGCACACCCTTATAAATAGAGGTTCTTCGTACGTTCTAAAGCATGTTCATTCGTGTGGCTAAGGAAAAAAGGACGAAAAGAAAGTGCCCATAGCTAGAAAAGATATGGAGAAGAAACTAGTGAGAGGGTTGTCTGTAGTGGCTTTTGGGTTTGTGGTTTTGATCTTCAGTGCATGCCCTTCAGATGCCGTCACATGCGACGAGGCTACAAAAAGCTTGGATCCCTGCCAGAACTTCCTGGTGGGTGATGGTGCTGACCCAAGCCTTTTCTGCTGCCGGTGTTTGCAAAGCATTCTCGACCATGTTGGCACCCCCGAAACCCGCAGGGATCTTTGCGAGTGTTACAAAAAGGCTGCTGCAGAAGGTGGTGTTAAGATCGACAAAGCAAAAAAGATTTTCGAGTCCTGCAAAATCAGCAATCCCGTACCGATTGATCCTAATGTGGACTGCAGCAAGTAATGATCTCTCTTTTTATTTGACACTATCTCACATCTTAATTTAGTAGCTAGCGTTATTCTTTGTTGAATTGTGAAGCACATAATATCTTCATCAATTTTTGGTGGATGAATCTATGTCGCACTTCGTGCATTCAGCTCTGTACGTACTGATTTGCTTTCTTTGGAAATGTGCAGAATTTCGTGATCCTCTAGCATGCAGATGCCAATAAAACGAGCTCAAAGAACGAATAGCAACACTGAATTTAGATTTTATGATGCGAAAACACATGTAGCAGATCTTGATTTCAGCCATCTTCTTTATGCTTCAATGAATAAGAGTTAAATGAGTTTCTAGTTTCTTTCCCCTCTGTTTCAATAGCTTCCCAGTTTGTTTGCAATGCTAGAAATGATCAAGTACTACGTATTAGTATTAATTAATTAGCCCGATTCCCTCTACTTTTTCGGATTCACCTCTATACAATGCATGCACTTATTTTACTTAATAAGTCATTAATGCAATTATCACCGGCCGAAGTCAGTGACTACAGCCTCGTCGATCAGAAAATGCAAAGACAAAAATCGTACATACGTCGTATATATTGGACTTTAAAAGTCCTAGCATGTAAGAATTGGGAGGGACCCTCCTCTCGTGTTGGGCTACTTATGGTTGATGACGCGCGTGGATAAATGCGTAGGGTATTGCCTTTATCGTTCCCTTTGCGATTTCCTTGATCCTTATTAATATAATATTATAGAAAAATTTCACTTTATACCTTTAAATTATATATGAAGTCAAAATTATCAATTTTATACCATTGCGATCTACCTCAAACTATTAACATTCATCAATTTTTCGCTTTCAAATATGATTCACGTAACCTATGTTTTAATTCCCTCATTAATCTAGTCAAAATTATCTTGGTTTAAAATAGAAATACAGACCATGTATTTTGGTGTTTTGGTGCTTCTTTTTTTCCCTCTGATATCCTCAGAGACTAAAAGCATATTCTCTCATAATTACGTACTCGAAGGGGAAGTCATTTAGCTAAGTGGTGAAAATAATATTACTGGTCCTTAAGTAGAAGCTCATCTACAAACACAGAGCTTTTATGTTCAAACTTGCTTCGTTTTATTTTATGAAATACGAGCTATTAATTAGGTAAATATGAGTATTTGAGTAGAGAACTTATTTAAATTTTCATATATACGAATTAGTCGTTTAATTAACATTATGATTACGACACGTGTATGGTATAAAATATTATTAACAAAATTTAAAATTAATAAATAAAATTTAGGTAAAAAGAAATAGACACTACAAGAAATATAGCTTTAGGTGACAAAAATCTGGGTGTCAAACCAAATTTTGTCACTTAAAGTGGCCTTTCCCTGACAAAATATTAATTTCATCACCCAAAATCATCGAGGAACAAAAAAACATCCAGACCGATCAAAAACACGTTCGGACGTATTTCTGGAGTGATTACATACACGCGTCGCCAATGAGTGACGGTAAAAATAGTCACAAAATATAAAAACCGTCCGGACTCTCAACAAAACCGTTCGGACTCTATGCTGGGTGACAAATTGCAAATCGTCGTAACTGAGTGACAATTAGAATCGTCACAATTTTTCCAAACCCGTTCGGACAATTTTTATAAAACCGTCCGAATGGAATTACATAACGAATAATAATCGTCAGCATATATAGTGACAAATTTAAAATCGTCATGAACACTCAATACCGTGTGGACTACACAAAATGCGTTCCAACGGGAAAAAAATCCGTCTGGACTGTTAAAAAAAGTCCACATAGGTATGATGCTTCTTCCGCGAATCGTGTGGTTCCACGTTGCAAAACTTCAGACATGTTACATCGAAACCGCCCGGACCAATAAATACAGTCCGGACAGTTAAAGTTCTAGATCCATTTCGAATCAATCGGCATATTTAATGACGATAAATTTGATTGGGCCATGTGTGAAAAATGATGCAAAGAACCGTCTGAACGCATATGAAATACGTTCGGACAATTTTAGGAGATGTTAAACCTTCCAGACTTTGTGAAAATCACAAACTCCCTCTCCTCTCTCAAACTTTTCTCTTAAACGGTTTCACTCCCCATTCGAGATCTCTCAAATAACTTAAGGTAAAACTTTTTTCATGAGTTTGCTTCTTAATTTCATGCATTTCAATTCAATTCGTCCGTTATTTAGTTTGTTGGGTTGTTTTGGTTGATCAAATTATGCTGCTTTGGTTTGGTTCATCGAAACACCGTTCGGACGGTATTTTACAACGTCCAGACTCGATATCTGTCATCCGGACGGTTATTAGACGTGTGGATGGCATACAATTTAAACGACACAGATTGATTTTCGTGCGAACGGTTTTTCCTAATGTTCGGACAGTTTTTGCTAGGTTGACTATGGAACACTCGGGGAGAAGTATCACCAATGTTGGGGGATAGACAGAGTGACCTGCTTGGGCGGACGCCTTTTTAGTGGAGTTGAAAGAGAGTATTCGGCGATAGTGAGCCGACGCATTCGTTGTGCAAGGAGCTCCAATGCCGTTTGACTGGTCTAGAGACCAAACTTGCTCTAATGGATAGGGCTCTGACGGAAGAGTTGAATATAATGTGATGGAAATGTTCTCTGTTGTTAGCCCAAGGTTGTTCTTACAATAATCCATTTTGATTTTGATGATAACAAAGTTTTCAAACTCGTTCAAGACTTTTAGTTTTTACATTGAAATTCCTTTTCAAGAAAATTTTGTTTTTAGAGTATCAAGGTTTCCTTATTCTAAAATCTCTCCAAGCATACTTGATCATCATTACACTTGCTAATTGATCATCTTTTATATTGTAAGTATTTTTGAGATTTATTGAATTGAGGTAGTTGCTGTTAAAGAACAATTTTTTGTCTAAGTGTTGGAAGTGTCGACACATTGGACCATAAGTGTCAACACATTGAACTACTACCCGAGAGTTTGTTTTTCAGAATCATTCAAAATTTTTTCTAAGTGTTGGAAGTGTCGACACATTGGACATAGTGTCGACACATTGAACTAACACCCGAGAGGTTGTTTTCAGGCCAAATTTTAATGTGTCAGCACATACCATCAATGTGTCGACACATTGCACGATTTTGCAGAAATCCTAGAGCGACACCAACTCATCCAAAAGTCTTCAAATTGTCTCAAATGACCTCCAACGGCACTCAAACTTTACAAGAAGACCCTTGGTGCCCTAGGAGCTTTAAATAGAAGAAGATGGAGAGAGAAAACCAAGGAAGTGTGCGCTATTAACTCTTGCCCTAATTTCTAGAGAGAGAAAAAGCTTTGAAGAAGAAAGAAGCTCCACCAACCAAGAAAGCTCGTACTCCCACCTGCAAATACTGTTGCTTTCTTTGTGAATCTTGTCTCTTTGCACACCTCAGTACTTCATACTTGTTTATTCAGCTTAAAGAGCCTTTACTAAGATTCCCTTTGTACCCATTCTTGAAAAACACGTGAGTGTTTGGAAAAACACTTGTCCTACTTGTTGGGTAGAAGAAATCCTCTAGGTTGTGAGGATTTGTGAGAGTGAGTTAAAGTGTAAGCTCGAAAAACACTTTGTAAAGGTTCCTTAGCACCCTAGAAGCTAAGGTGTACTTCCTATTTGAAGATAGTGAAGAAAGCCCAAGGAAGTCAATAGCCTTGGGGGTGGACGTAGGCAAGTGTTGGCCGAACCACCTAAAAGTCACGGTGTCATCTCTCTACCCTTATCTCTATTTATTGTTGATATCTATTTATTGTGCTTCTTTAACTATTCCTTTTATTCTTCATTATAGTCCTTGATTTTATAGATCTACTCTCTTGCTCTTTAGAAAAAGAAAAAAGGGGTCTCTGCATATTCGGTTTTATAAGAAAAAGGATAAAAAGTTTTATAAAACCCAATTCACCCCCCCTCTTGGGTTGTTTTTGCTCTCTCATATGTGAGACAACAATTGTCTGAGTTGTCCCAGTCTGTCCATACCGTTTCGATACAGCTGCAAACACTCGTCAGAGGGTGGATAATATGGAGGAGCATTTGGCGCATATTGTGACGCCCTCGACAAGATCTGGATGAGCCAGCTCGTGATTTGGACTAGTTTCATGTTTATGCTTTATCACTATTATTTATTTACCGTTTGAAAGACCATCTCTGGCTTGTACTAGACATTATGATTGTGTTTTTCGTTATGTATCTGGATTATTTTTTATATTTTATATTAATTTATGTTCTTTCACTTGATTAAATTTATTACAATTTAAACGAAGAATTAGTATGATCAAACGGGTGGTTAGTACGAGTGCTATGTTAACGGAACGATTAGTGTAATTAGCTTGTAATTACAATTAAATAGGTGATTAGTAAATTAATTTAAGTGAAGGAAGTTAAATTTAGTGAATTTAACAACAAAACAAAGGAAATTTTAAATAAATCTGTTAGGGGTTTGGACGACAAACATAACGTCCAGACTCCACTACAGAGGTAAGAGTTCGAACATAGAGTAGAGTCTGGACTTGAATGATGAAATGATGCGGTTGGAACGGTTGAGTAATACGTCCAGACGCTATTGTAACAGTCGCATGGCTTACACGTGTTTACGTTATATGATATCGAAAATAGTTGTACCCGTCTGGACCGTAATACACAGTCCGGACACTATTGTAACCATCGCATGGTTTACACGTGTTTACGTTACCGCCAGTTGAAAACCATTGTTTCAGTCCGAACGGTATCATACCGTTCAGACGTCAGCTCAGCCAATCGTACGCTGCCACGTCACGCGATATCGGTGGCAAGTCGTTCGCACATGTAAAAACACGTCCGAACTACTTATTGTGCCAAACCGTTTTAAACGGTTTAAATTTTGGCATTTAATACTCACTGCGTTGATTGGGCCACGTGTGCAAAATTCCGTCAGGAGGCTTTGCTAAAAGTCCAGACGCTATCGACGAGTTCTGAAAAGTCGAACAGTTTGACATTTTCAAAACTACCACGTCATTTTTCATCAAAAATGTCTGAAATCTCAATTATTTTCTTCTAAAATCTTGGTGTAATATCACTCTTTCGAGGATCTAATCACGTTTAGGTATGTTTTGGTTACTTTTAACATGATTTTAACAGTAAAAATTTGATTTTTTTTTTATAGTTTTATGTATAGAATTCAATTCCATTTTTTGCATAGTACAGTGTGTTTTTTGATTGACTTTTACGTTGAAATTGATTATGTTAAGTGTTAGCATTGTTTTAAGTATGTTAGTTTGTGTTTTGGTTGTGTTTTTGGGCATGTGTGGAGGTGGAGGGACGCTGCCATGGCTGAGTTAACATGGCGGTCCTCCCCTCAGTGTCCGTACGCTTTATTTTGACGTCCGGATGGTTTCTTTGGCGTTCGAACACTTGTCAATGCCATTCGGAGGCATACGTTGTTGTTTTGGATTTGTCCGGACGCTATGTGATAGTCGTCCGGACGTGATTTCATTAAATTTAAAAAGTTTGATTATCTTTTGTGCGTTCAGACGTCTTTTAATTCATGTTCGGACGTATGTAGCATCCCTACGGGGATACGTTGTCATTTTGATTTAGTCCAGACATTTTAATGTTGAAATTAAATAGTTTTTTATTTGTTTAACGATTGGATGGATATGATAAATAAAATAAAGGTAAAAAGAAATAGAGTTGAAAGTAGGAAATGCAAACTCATGTTTTCTTATAATGTTCAATCTGTGATACAAATTAACAAAAGTTTTTTTTTGGTATTTATAATGGTCACTCATGCATTCCTAATTTAATGAGTGTGTGAGTCAGACTAAGTCGGTCCGAATCTAGCGTAAAGTTTTGGGTGCAATAAATTCCGTTCCTTACCCAAAAAGAAAGTAAATTTTCTTGTGCTGTCAATAGGAATTCACAGATTCAATTGAACCAAATCATTCTTGGTTACCGAACTCTTACAACGAAGATTGTCCAGATACAAGTTATTGGCGGCTTATCTGGTTTGCTTTATAAGTGAGATTTCCTTAGTATCCGTTAACGTTATATATAAGTCTTTATATTAATTCCCATTAGTCAATTCTGTAATCATGCAGTGCGAGAAATATAGACCAGATATATCCCGCTAGAAGGTTTTGTCACAACGTTCTTCCTGAAAACTTATCCATTAAAATTTGACACGCAGTGATGCACTACCCATTGTATTAGTTTGAATTATTTGATTTTCATAGACTTTTTGTGTCACTAGGAAGCCGTACGATTATATCTTAACGCATTGAAGATACGATGACTTGTGATGTTGATTTATCGCCAGTGCGATGTGCTGCAGCAAGAAGAACTAATTAAACCTGTAATGTAATATTGAGTCGAACCAAAAAAAGAAAAATAGAGATTCAAGAAAGCAAAAGGACAAACAGAAGTCCTTTTATGACCGTTGGGAAATGGCTAGTTGTAGCAGTCGATCGGTTCTTGATAGCGGTCGACCGGTACTATGGTAAAATTGTCAAATCGACTCCCAATAGCTAGAAACGACTAGTTTAATGATATGTGGCCTATACAAGGACCATCCGAAGATCTCATAAAAGTAAGGGAACGACCATATATCATTTTTATAGTTTGTGAAAATCAAAAACCTTCTTATTCAAATTTCTCATATCATTCACATAAATTACACTTTTGTATCTTTGTCATTGTGTGAAATAAAAGAGATAGTGCTTTCCATTTTCTTATCCACTCTTTGAGAGAATTAAATACTTGTATATTTGTATTCATAAAAGGTGATTCCTTTTAGTGAGGGTTGTTCACTAAAGAAGGAGCTTAGAGAGGGCATATCTCAAGCTCGGTTAGGTTATAAGTGTTGAACTTGGAAAAACACTTGTAAGTTTCTCTAGAACCCAAAAGCTAGAGTGTACACTATTTGGAAGATAGTGGAAAAACCTCAAGCCTTGGAAAAAAGCTTGAGGGGTGGATGTAGGCGGGGTTTGCCGAACCACCTAAAAATCTCGTGTTTGCTTCTCTAGCCTTACTCTTTACATTTAACACTTATTTTCTTGTTGTATCAATATTTGCTTAATGCTAAATTATCCTTTACTTTGCAAACACGATTTTGAGTGTTAAAATCTAAAAATATTGGAAACCCAATTCACCCTCCTCTTGGATTGCCTTAATCCTTGGAATTACAAGGCTCTATTGTATCCCCACGCTCTGGTTTTTACAATGAATAGATAAATGAAGTAATAAAAATGACTCTTAGTACAATTGCAAAGCACAATAATGAGTAAGAACACAAGGTCAGAGAATGAAAGCTTTAGTCTATGTAGGTGGTAGCAGTCGCTTTCTTGGGATTTGTGTTATTTTCTCTTCAAGCTCTTTCTCTATCTTGGGAGGCTAGGTCATAAAATGTTGACGCAAGTTTTTGTCTTTTCTTTTTCATCTTGTTCTATTTATAGTCCTCTAGACTATGTGGTCCCCAAGATACTTTATTGTACCGTTGGAGAGGTGCCCTAGACTTTTTAAAACAAAAAGATGAGTTGCGAGTGTTCTAGTGAAATCTGCAAAATCGTAGCATGTGTCAACACCATCATCCTTGTTTGGAATTCTGCTCTCGAGTGTCTGTGGCATGTGTTGACACCATCTTACCATGTGTCGACACCATCAAAACTGCTCTCGGTTACAATTGGCATTTGTCGACCCATCTTTATATGTGTTGACACCATCAAAATGGGTTACAATTGGCATTTATCGACGCCATCTTTATATGTGTTGACACCATCAAAATTGCTCTCGATTGCCAATGACATGTGTTGACACCATCATAGCAGTTCTCAGGCGTCAGTAGCATGTGCCGACACCTATCTGTCTACGTGTCGACACCATCAATATAGCTCTTGGGTGTCAGTGGCATGTGTCGACACTGTCTTCATATGTGTCGACATCATCAATGCTGGAGATATTTTTTTGCAACTTGAAAGTGCCAATTTCACTCCTAATCATTTTCAAACACTTACAGGGAACACTATGGATATTTTAGCTTATGCAACGGTGTTATAGAATATTGAGAAACATTTAGAGAGAGAATTTCAATCCTTTCGGGAAATCATTTTTAGAGAAGTTGGATAGACAAGATTAAGTACTGAAAATTTTCAAAGCGAATAAAAGAGTTTGTTATCATCAAAATAAAAAAGGATTGTTCAAAGGACAATCATGGATTAACATTTTAGAATCAAAGGACGAGGAATGAAATGTACATATGTGCAATGAATTTCACCTTGATAATTGGAAGAAATTGCAAACCACAAAAATTTTCTCTTCATGCATAAGAGTTCAAGCAACACCCAAAATATTAACCAAATATAGTTCCATTACTACAAAAACAAGAAAATCCTAAGTAGAAAATTGAAATCAAACCTTAGTGAAGAACTTAGTTGAAAAAAAGTCAAAGGAGATCATCATTAGGCGATTTTGTTTAAGAAAAGTATTGAACAACTACAAGAAATAGGAGATTAGGTGACAAATTTTTAATTGTCAAACCAAATTTTGTCACCTAAAGCGAGTTTTCCCTAACAAAACATTAATTTCGTCACCCAAAATCATCCAGGAACGCCAAATCCGTCCGGACAGGTCCTAAAACCATTCGGGCGGATTTGTGTTGTAATGAAATACACCATGTCACAAATGAGTGACGATACTAATCGACACAAATACTTAATAGCCGTCTAGACCCATAAAAAACCGTTCGATGCTTATCTAGGTGACAAAATCCAAATTGTTGTAACTGAGTGATGATTAGAATTGTCACAAATTTTTCAAGTCCATCCGGACGTTATTTTGAAAATGTCCAAACAGACTTTACCTAACCAATAATGATCATTAGCACATAGTTATAAATTAAAAATTGTCATGAAACACTCAATACCGTCTGAATATATACACGAGCATTTCAACAACGAAAAATAAACCTGTCTAGACGTGATAAACATGTTCGCACAGGTATGAATGCTTCTTCGGCGAATCGTGTGGTTCCACTTTGTAAAACTTCACTCACGTCAAGTCGAAATCATCCCGACCTACACAAACCATCCAGACGGATGTAAGTTCTAGAAGATTTTCGAATCTGCCATATTTAATGACGTTGAATTTGATTGGGGTACGTGTGAATCTAACTGTTAAAAACCGTCCAAAAACCTAAGGAATCCGTGCGGACGCCTAACTTGTCACATAAACCCTACTAGACTTGTCAAAATCACACTTTTACTATCTCTTCAATCAAAATTTGCCCCCAAAACATTTTCACTATTTAGAGATTTGTTTCAAGATCTCTCACACAACTTCAGGTAAAACCTTCTTCATGACTTTGCTTTTCAATTTTATTGTTTTTTGTTGGATAATAAAGCTATTTTCTTTGTATTCATCAAAGTACCATTCAGACTCTTGAATATGGACGTCGGACGTGTTGCACCATGTTCGAGGGCCTTCTAAATGGAAACGTTGCTGTCTGAATTACGTGCGAACGGGATATGCTTACGTTCAAACAATTTTTGCTAGGTTGACCATGGATCACTCTAGGAAAAGTATCACCAATGTCGGGGCACAGATAGAGCAACCAGCTTGGGCAGATGCTTTAGTAGTGAAGCTGAGGGAGAGTATTCGAGTGATAGTGGAGCCGATGCATACGTTGTGCATGGAGTTCTACACCCGCTTGACCAATCTGGAGAATAATTTTGCTCTAATGGAGAGAGCTTTGTGGGAGGAGCTGAATGCTATGTAGATGGAACTAATTTTTGTGAGAGAACACGTGTCCGAGTTGTACCAGTCTCTCCATACCATTCCAATATAGCTTCGGACACTGATCAAATGGGTGGATAATATGAGGAGCAGTTGGAGTTTGTTCGTGACGCCCTCGGACAAGATCTGGACCTGCCAACTCTTCTTTGCGATTCAGATTAGTCTATGACTTATGTTTAGTTAGTGTCCGGCTTGTGATTCGGACTAATCTCTTGTTTATTTTTTTTTCGCTATTATTTACTTATGCTTTATTAGTCTTCGGCTTGTACTAGACTTTATGATTGTGTTTTTCGTTTGGTATTTCGATTATGTTTGATATTTTGTATTAATTATTTTTTTCATTAGTTTAATTTTCTACAATTTAAATGAACGATTAGCACAATTAAATGGAAAATTAAGACGAGTGCTAAGTTTATCGAACGGTTAGTATAATTAGTTATAACAGATGTTTAATATAAAAGTATCCTTAACTATGTGCTGAATTAGTCAAAATAAATAAATAAAGTTAAAATTTTGTGCTGAATTACATTTTGTTAGTTAAATGATTTAAATAAATTAAATTGAATGAATTAAATGGGATCAATAATCAATTAATAAATTAAAGTAATGTCAAATAAATCTGCTAACTATCCACACGTTGTAACATTTCGAACAGACGCCTAACATTACTCGATTTCGTTGGAACGCACAAAAAATGCCTTTTGGACGCCTTTATCGCAGTCGCATGGCTTACACGTGTTTAATGAGGACGAAGGTTGAAAACAATTTTAAGCGTCCGCACGGTTAAGCATCAAGTCCGAACGAGTAAGATGAAACAACACCATTGGAACATATGACAATACCGTCTGGACATCTACGTAACAGTCACATGGCTTACATATGTTTACCCAGAACGACTGGTGAAAATAGCTATAACCGTCCAAATGGTTGGCAGAGCCTCCGGACGCGATGTGACGTTTATTTTGCCTAACGTGTGCTTCCACATCACACGATATCAGAAGAATTTGTGTCCGGACGCGCAACCATCGTTCGGACGCTTTTAATGTTTCGAACCGTTTTAAATGGTTCAAATTTTGGCATTTAATGAGGTGGACTTTCATCAGGCCACGTGTGCTAAAAAGTGTCCCACTATAAGAAAAATGGTCTTGGGTGTCAAAAGCTTTTCTCACCCAAAGTGTCATTTTTGTCACCAAAGGTTTGGGGTGAGTTGTCACCCAAAGCCTATTAGCAAAGGTTTTAAATACAATTTTCCTGTTTTCTCATTTAAAACCGTCCGGGCGGGAAAAAAAATCATCCGAACAGTTTTCTCCTATATTAACGAAATTCAAAATTGTCACGCCCAGTACCCTCCATCCTTTTGCATGAGAGGCGCGAACGTACTCTCCATATATTCACATGAGGAGTGCGAACATTTGGTCCAATGTGATGAAATGAATTATTTCATGGAAATCAAGTGCACACGGTAATATAAAATCGTCCCCATGGTAACATAAAAATGTGCGATGGTAGGACGTCCACGCCTATTTCATTTATGACGAAATAGTTTTTTTGTCACCTTTAAAAAACCATTCGAAAACACACATCAAGAATGTGGATGCTTGTTCTGTGGAAAACGTTGGAACATGTTTTCTTCCCATTCAAACGGGTGTTAATTAAATGACCGTGTGCACATAAGAACAACCCTGCGAATGGATGTTATTTCATGCGAAGTGTGGGGACGGATTGTTAAGAGTGTGGACAATAAATTTTTTAAAAAATTTGCAAATAATACAAATAGAAAGATATTCAATACTCATAATAATAATAAAATATCTACAAATATGCAATCGTCATTAAAAGTAACTAAATAAATAATCGATAAGTACTGATCATATGGTGAAAATACATAATTTATCCAAATTTTTGTTTGGGTGTCGTACGGGATGTCAACTGTCTGATGTGATCCATCATCTGCTCGTGCATATGTTGTTCCATTAGTTGCATCCTCCGTTCTTGTTGTTCTACTAGGTTTCATTGCTACTCCTGCATCATCTTCTGATGCTCTTTATCCTTCTTCTGTTGTTGCTCCTTCATCATCTGCTGATGCTCTCACATCGTCTGTTCTATTTCTGACCGCTTGACCAGAAGCTCTTCATATTCAATCTGTCTCCTCTACCTTTAATCTGGCCTCTTCCAATCTCTTGGACAAATCAACGGATGATACTGAAGATGATGATCCAACAGAGCAGACTGAAAGGCCTAAACCTCGCACGTAACCCACTTTCGTCCCCAATACCTCAGTGAAAATCTCCACTTCTGTGTATGGCTTTCCCTCTGACTCATGCTACAACTGTAACGCCTATATTTTTTCCTACAAATTAGAAAATAAAATAAATTTAGCACATATGAAACATAAGAGATAACGGAATGCATCATTAAATCTAACGTTACAACTTACAAAAATTTTCTCGTGCATCTTCTGATGTCCACATGCCATCCTTTTTGGTGTGCCTTTTTTTATACAGCAACATATGATTAATCTCATCAGATTGTTGATTTTTTTGTATACCAAAGGAAATATTCGTGTGTGCATATTAAAATACCTAAGTCATTTATTTAAGTAATATCTCTAAAAAATATAATTTATTACTTACTAACAACACTCTCGCATGTTGGAAGGACCTCACTCCCGAAGTGTGTACAATCTTTAGCTTAGGTCTAAAATAAACATTTAGGACAGAATAAAAAATTTTAACCTAAAATTCCTCGCTCGCGAATAATCACAAACACGAGTTCATTCTTCCTTGTTCATCTTAGGATATGGGTGCTCTAACACCTCTTCTTTGGAATTGAACACCGAGTAATGCTAGTATATTCTATTCCTATGTGTCCTGTACGCTGTGTTCATCGTAGACATCATAGGGATGCGATCCTTGGGTTGGTCATAATCTAGTTGGAAGTCATCCATAACATATATAATAGTTTGTACGTATAAAAGTTTCCACAATTAAAATTTAATAAATTATACTTACCAACACTCGTTCATCACGTATGATTTAACCTGGTCAGGGACCTCCCTCCACTTACTCATTTGAAATGGGACATGCTATTGAACGAGCCACCAATATGACTTGAGAGCATTGAGAACGACTTGTCATCACCGCTTGTACGTCCATCAGGGATATGGACAGTCAGCTTTCCTCAGGTACGAGCCTTGAGTAATGCAATCTTGCGCGTACTACCCCTTCGGTGCTTGATTTGGACATCGCTACAAATGAAGAACCAAAACTTTAAAATTCAGTTATCATAGAAATTTAAAAGTCATAATATTTAATCAAGATTGACAAGGTAAGATACTTACACGCATAACTACTTTGGGTGCCTATTGGACTGGCTGTGGTAGGGGACGGTAATTCGTTGCAATCTCTAAGCGAAGGACCCGACGTTGCTAGTGTACCGGAGTACTCTCAGCTTGAATCGATGAATCGCACCGAAGACATTTTCCTCTTGCTGGCATGACGTAGTCCTGTGACCAAATAAATCAATATTAGTAAACAAAAAAACACAATGAATATAAAATAAAAATGCAAAGTAAATTGAAACGATAAAGTTACTTTAGTCCTTGGAGTCATATTCTTTAGAATCACTATAATCTTCACTGAACGATTCTGAGGAATCATTGTTTCTTTCTATTTCATGCTGTGTGGACTACTCTCATTGGTTATCGGCACATAAGCCTCGACATCATTTCTAGTCAACGGGATCGTGTCAAAGGAGCTAAAGTCCACAAAAAGCTCAATAGACTCATTCTCCTAGTATGCTTCATGGTTTGACGGTCCTTCTCCATCTTCACTAGCTTCCTCCTCAATAGGTGGAATATCATATGTGTTTCTATGGGTAATCTTTTCAACAATCTTCCATTGACTACCCAACTTCATATCATCGATATAAAACACTTGATTCCCCTTAGACACTAGCACTAACAGGTCGTCTTTGTACCACTTTCGGATGTGTTAATACTAACAAACCGACCACTTTTATCAAGACTTAAGTTTTGAGTACGCAAGTCAAACTAGCCATATTTGAGTAAATAAACTAAATTCCCACGCAAATAACGCAACACGTAAATCTCCACGACCTGGCCATAAAAATCAACATCTTCCCCAATATGGTCCCACGAAACAACAATACCACTATTATGAGTACTACGAAACTATTCACGAAGGACCGTGTGAAACCTAACTCCATTCACTACACACCCAGAATAACAAAGTGCCCGGTGATCGGACCAGATGCTAATGTATACAAATCATCCAACACCGAGCCCGAGATTTCTTTGCACATAGTTTGAATCTAATAAAGACAAAATTAAATAAATACCTGATTTCTAAACCATAACGGAAATCCTTCTTCGTGCCTCCTATCAACATTTATTGGTGATTGCCTCCTCATCTCTTCCAAGTGCTCGCTATAAAGAAATAAGATATTTTATAATAAATTAAAATATAATGAATTGATAAGTGTTTAAATGAGCAACCATTGTAATATGCGCTTACTCTATATGTTGGCTGATTTTTGAACAGTTGTTGAGTACGTACCACTGTGCTTTTGTAAATTCCTTTCTATTCAAATCATGACCCCTACCAGCTCCCAATGGGGTAACACTTTGAGTGACTATAGAAAGACGATAACCAAGTGTAGTTCGATCATCTGTGTAGGCATAATTCTGATCTTTTCTATTGAATCTCGTCGTAACCGTACCAAGATTCTTTGAGCAAAAAGTTAGACATTCGTTTAATACATAATTCTCAGCTATGGAGCCCTTATTGTTGGCTTTTATTCACAATTAATGTTTTGATGATAACAATAGAAGTAATTGAGATATAGAGCAAAGAAGATCCAAAATGAGCACGGAGCATTCAAGCAACATCCCCTTCAATGGAAGTGCTCTTAAAGTGAAGACTCAAGTGGCTAGGGTAACTTTTGTAACTCTAGACTTCATCTTTAACAAGGATTTGAACCACACACTTGCATATTTCTTCAAAACTTGCATAAAACATTTAACCACGTGTTTTGAATTTTAAAAATGCTTTAATGGCTTCAAATTATCCCAATTTTACTCTCAAACCTTTAGTATACTTATGGGAAGTTAGTGTTTAAAATTGGCTATTTTAAATTGGTCAAAATCATGGTTTTAAATCAACCGGATCATATTCTTAAGTTGTAGAGGTCGACTGGCTGGTGAAGCAATCGACCGGCCTACGACCGCTTGGCGTAACGGTGGACCGGTTGTTTTAAATACATAGCCGTTCTATTCTAACATTATGACTGTTGAGTTTAAAGGAAACTTAAAGCGGTCGACCGACACGTTGTGAATTTTTGACAGATCGACTCCCAACTGCTATTTTTCTTATGAGGCCTATATAAAGCCATCCCTAGGCCTTTTAAAAATTGCTGAATGACCAAAATCATTTTACCAAGGCTAAGAATTATTAAAAACCTTTGAATCATTCTTATAACATCATTCACACATAATCATCACTTTCACATCCTTGTTATTGTTTGAAGCCTAAGAGATAGAAATTTCTCATTGTAACATCTACTCAATCAAGGAAGTTTTAATGGGCATTTTCGTTCATCCTTATACACTTTTAAGAGAGTGATTCTCTTGTTTCCTTTTGTGAGATCAAAAGAAGTTTGGAGAGGTTTGTGCTCAAAACATCGAATCTAGGAAGAAAAGGTAGCGGTTAGGGGCTAGGCCTGGCTCGAGAGCAATTTTTTTAGGGCCTTCTTTCCTCCTCGTGCTAAGCTCAGTTACTCTCATTGTGCAATATTTTCTCAAATCCTTATTGCTTCCATAGTTGTTTCAATAAAATCTTGTGTATCTCCCTACATTGTGCTACTAGTTTCTTGTTCTAAGTTTTATTTCCATATTTGAGTTGCAATATATATTCTTGTGAATCTTTTATTGCAATCATTTCTCTTTGTGACTTGTAGCTAGCAAACACTATCTAATGGGTGAGTTTTGAAAAAGTTTTGAAACTCAATTCACCCCCCTCTTGGGTTGCCTTAATCCTGGGAATTATACTCAGATAGTGCCCTATTCTTAACGAAATGCTTTGTCTTCCCATGTATCTCTCCATTGGATACATCTACCAAAATTGAATTGGACCCCAAGTTTCACTTCCCGAGATAAATGAACTGTTAAATGAACCATAATAGTAAAAATGATGGAGGGAATAAATGTTTCAACTTGCAAGGAATCATTCCAATGTCCTTCTTTGACTGGTCCACAACGTCTAAACGTATTGTTCGTGAGCACAAGTCTCTGAAGAATAAGCTCAACTCAGTCAACGTTGTACACACTTCGTTTCCTAACAACCTGTGCATCTTTATCGGTAACAGTCACTACAACAAGACGTGTGAGTTGCGACTTTTCGTACCCATTATGTTCCCTTTTTTATATTCATGCTCCAGTAGCGCATCTTTTATTAAGCCCAACACATCTTCAAACGCCTCTACAGTCAAATTATTCTCTAACTTCACATGAAGTAACCTAACAACGAAGGATAACTTTGAGTACTTCTTATACCCAGGATACAACTCTCGCTCAGCATCCGCCCATAACTTGGTATACATAGAAAACTATCTCCAGACCCCGATTCATTTGTTTCAGGACCCGACAAATTTTGACCAGCGTTCCCATCAACCCCTGCTCCAGCCTCAAAATCTTCTAACATGTCTCTCATATCATAATTTATGTTTCCCTCAGAATTCCCACTGCTCGATTCAGGTTCTAAAGTCACTACCAGTTAGAAACTTCTAAAATTGACTCTCCGTGAAATACCCAATGAGTGTAACACTGGTCAAACCCAATTATAAATAAATGATCATCCATCTTGTCTACATGTTGGATCAACACATTCTTACATGGATATTTTATCAGTCCAAGACTATCTGCATAATTACGGGCAATACTCATAACATCCCAAACACCATCATTGTACTTTGCACTTTTAGTCTATCAGCCTCATAAATTCATCTCTTATCCATATTGTTCTTTCAAAGACAAAAATACAAAAAATAATGCAAACAATGATGACATTCACACCCAACTCCAATTTCTTTTGATGATATGTCCTATCCCATTCAAGTTTACGATATCACGTACTGCACGTAATTGACCCGACCATTGTGACCAATGCTTTAGGAATTTCAACAGCATTTTCCCTCAGTCCCTAGATACACGCCTACAACGAGCATAAACACCCACCGTCAAAGGCAAGTGTGTAAGCTCAATGCTGAATGTGTATCTGAAGGACAAAAGGAAACTTGCATCAAATTTCTAAACACATCTGTCACGATAGCAGGTACAATTATGCACATTATGGATATTGTAAACTCAAATTGTCCGTAACATGGAAAATTCAAGAATTACACATAGTTTGTTGTCCTAGCTCAGTGTAATTCTTAAACTAGGCTAAGGCTACTACATGAATGCATGAAACATGACAACAAAAATCTTTCGAACGGCATTAGCATGGCGTTCAAACCAAACAGGAGAGTTCGGAAGATACATAATCTGCCTAGACTGCAATTGTCGAACAACACTATTCTTTGACGAATAGATGCCAAACTTTGTCCAAAAACATTCCAAAATTGACCCAAATCACAAACACTTTAACATAAACACATCACAACCAGCCCTAAACTCTATTGTTATCATTTTAGACCTAAAAATTTGAAAAATAGATGTTTTAATATCCTAAAATCCATGCTTCTCATCCTAAAACAAATAAAATTTTAAAACCCACTAACCTCAAGTGCAATTCAATGGTCAATCTTCCCTGAGTTGCTGCTTCCACCACCTTTTCAATAAGATTGGACACCCAAAATTAGCTCCCCCTCTTCTCCTCTTGCTCAAATCTCTCTGTTTTTAAGTATTTTGCCCGTTAGAGCTATACTGTCTGTGATTTTCCATCTTTCATACGCATAAAAACCGTTTGGACGCCCATAAGAGAGTGCAGATGCCTACGTGTCTTAGTTTTCGAGAGAATTTATTGCCGCCTAAAATTTCATATCATCCACATGTAATATTTTACATCCGAATGCTAACTTACGATTGATGACACCGTTTTAGAAGTCCCTAAACAACAGGGTCTCTACATATACATACAAGCAAATGATCATAAATGAACACATCCGAATGGAGTACAATACCATTCAAATAGTTTTCTAACACAATACGACACCATTCAGCCTTACAGTAAACCGTTTGAATGGTTTTTAACAATCTGATTTTTATAGCTTATTCATTATATTACCAAGTTTTAAATGACCAAATTGTGTTAATAACATAAATAACCTTAAGTGTGTTAGATAGTAGTTTTGAAGTTTGAAAGAGTGTAACGAAATGAGAAACACAACATCAATTAACATGTTGTACTAAGGATGAATAAATAGAAATAACATAACTGAAATAACATAAATATATCAAATATCCTCAAAACATAATATAAATAAAATAACATCAAATAAATCTCAATACATGTTCTCAAAACATAATATTAAAACAAATAATATAAACTTCTACTGTTCCTCCTAATCCGCAAGATATAGCACCACACGTACACTACTCATGCGGTCCTCTATCACATTGACTCATAGAGTCAGGGCATGCAACTCTGCATTGGATGTCACGTCCTTCAAATATGACCAAATTGCAGCCACCTCCTTCTTCCAATCAGAGTTCAGCTAGTCGACCTTACTCTCCAGAGCCGTAAGCCGAGCGCTAATATCACTCAGCATCTGATGGGTGGGCTGCATGACCGATCACAAAGTCACACTCAGCTTGGTCATCAGATCTGCCATGCAACTCAGTCGCTCTACCCCAAGTCCTTGAGTTGAACTCTATCTAGGATCCCACTCCTTAGTCCCTAGAGGCTCCTTAGCCCTCTGAGGCTACTCCTGTCATCTACCAACAACTGCCCAAGCGGTACTCAGCACTCGGCATGTTTGGGCTATGGAACGCGAGAGCGTAGTCTTGTTGATCTGCCCAAATGGATATTCCTTTGCCTCATCAACACCCTCGGGTACTAGCATAGCATGCAGGAATTGAGTCAATAGAATACCGTACGGCAAGGAAAAGGCCGTATCAGTTTTCAGGGCCTATGCACAGACGGTCCGATAGATGTATGATGCTATATCAACTGGCTCCCTTCGTGCAACCAGGTACAAGAAATTGGCCTAATGAAAAGCAAGCTCAGTTGTGTGCTTTTTGGGTCGATACAATAGCATAGGATCAGGTGCACAATCCACCAAAATAGAAGCAGCTGCCCATGTTGCACGTCGCTTCCCTCTGGAATAACCGTATCTCGACCTAGCATTGTCCAAAAAATCTCAGCTTTAGTAGGTCGGCCCTCCTTCATTCAGTGGCAAGTTAGGGAACCTTGCCATAAGCCTCTAATAGTCCAAGAACCTCGCTAGCTTGTCTGGCTAGAATGTGACCTGAATGTTACAGACAGTGACCTCCATACTTGGCTCTGAGAGGTTTGCAGGCCGAAGTGTAGCAGCGTAGAATTCCCGCA
>CM025856.1:10822572-10905741 GCA_003952965.2 Morella rubra | reverse complement strand
CGTCCATCAGGGATATGGACAGTCAGCTTTCCTCAGGTACGAGCCTTGAGTAATGCAATCTTGCGCGTACTACCCCTTCGTGCTTGATTTGGATGTCGCTACAAATGAAGAACCAAAACTTTAAAATTCAGTTATCATAGAAATTTAAAAGTCATAATATTTAATCAAGATTGACAAGGTAAGATACTTACACGCATAACTACTTTGGGTGCCTATTGGACTGGCTGTGGTAGGGGACGGTAATTCGTTGCAATCTCTAAGCGAAGGACCGGACGTTGCTAGTGTACCGGGAGTACTCTCAGCTTGAATCGATGAATCGCACCGAAGACATTTTCCTCTTGCTGGCATGACGTAGTCCTGTGACCAAATAAATCAATATTAGTAAACAAAAAAACACAATGAATATAAAATAAAAATGCAAAGTAAATTGAAACGATAAAGTTACTTTAGTCCTTGGAGTCATATTCTTCAGAATCACTATAATCTTCACTGAACGATTCTGAGGAATCATTATTTCTTTCTATTTCATGCTGTGTGGACTACTCTCATTGGTTATCGGCACATAAGCCTCGACATCATTTCTAGTCAACGGGATCGTGTCAAAGGAGCTAAAGTCCACAAAAAGCTCAATAGACTCATTCTCCTAGTATGCTTCATGGTTTGACGGTCCTTCTCCATCTTCACTAGCATCCTCCTCAATAGGTGGAATATCATATGTGTTTCTATGGGTAATCTTTTCAACAATCTTCCATTGACCGCCCAACTTCATATCATCGATATAAAACACTTGATTCCCCTTAGACACTAGCACTAACAGGTCGTCTTTGTACCACTTTCGAGATGTGTTAATACTAACAAACCGACCACTTTTATCAAGACTTAAGTTTTGAGTACGCAAGTCAAACTAGCCATATTTGAGTAAATAAACTAAATTCCCACGCAAATAACGCAACACGTAAATATCCACGACCTGGCCATAAAAATCAACATCTTCCCTAATATGGTCCCACAAAACAACAATACCACTATTATGAGTACTACGAAACCTAACTCCATTCACTACACACCCAGAATAACAAAGTGCCCGTGATCCGGACCGGATGCTAATGTATACAAATCATCCAACACCGAGCCCGGATTTTCTTTGCACATAGTTTGAATCTAATAAAGACAAAATTAAATAAATACCTGATTTCTAAACCATAACGGAAATCCTTCTTCGTGCTTCCTATTAACATTTATTGGTGATTGCCTCCTCATCTCTTCCAAGTGCTCGCTATAAAGAAATAAGATATTTTATAATAAATTAAAATATAATGAATTGATAAGTGTTTAAATGAGCAACCATTGTAATATGCGCTTACTCTATATGTTGGCTGATTTTCCAACAGGTGTTGAGTACGTATCACTGTGCTTTTGTAAATTCCTTTATATTCAAATCATGACCCCTACCAGCTCCCAATGGGGTAACACTTTGAGTGACTATAGAAAGACGATAACCAAGTGTAGTTCGATCATCTGTGTAGGCATAATTCTGATCTTTTCTATTGAATCTCGTCGTAACCGTACCAAGATTCTTTGAGCAAAAAGTTAGACATTCGTTTAATACATAATTCTCAGCTATGGAGCCCTTATTGTTGGCTTTTATTCACAATTAATGTTTTGATGATAACAATAGAAGTAATTGAGATATGAAGCAAAGAAGATCCAAAATGAGCACGGAGCATTCAAGCAACATCCCCTTCAATGGAAGTGCTCTTAAAGTGAAGACTCAAGTGCTAGGGTAACTTTTGTAACTCTAGACTTCATCTTTAACAAGGATTTGAACCACACACTTGCATATTTCTTCAAAACTTGCATAAAACATTTAACCACGTGTTTTGAATTTTAAAAATGCTTTAATGGCTTCAAATTATCCCAATTTTACTCTCAAACCTTTTGTATACTTATGGGAAGTTAGTGTTTAAAATTGGCTATTTTAAATTGGTCAAAATCATGGTTTTAAATCAACCGGATCATATTCTTAAGTTGTAGAGGTCGACTGGCTGGTGAAGCAATCGACCGGCCTACGACCGCTTGGCGTAACGGTGGACCGGTTGTTTTAAATACATAGCCGTTCTATTCTAACATTATGACTGTTGAGTTTAAAGGAAACTTAAAGCGGTCAACCGACACGTTGTGAATTTTTGACAGATCGACTCCCAACGGCTATTTTTCTTATGAGGCCTATATAAAGCCATCCCTAGGCCTTTTAAAAATTGCTGAACGACCAAAATCATTTTACCAAGGCTAAGAATGATTAAAAACCTTTGAATCATTCTTATAACATCATTCACACATAATCATCACTTTCACATCCTTGTTATTGTTTGAAGCCTAAGAGATAGAAATTTCTCATTGTAACATCTACTCAATCAAGGAAGTTTTAATGGGCATTTTCGTTCAACCTTATACACTTTTAAGAGAGTGATTCTCTTGTTTCCTTTCAGTGAGGGTTGGTCATCAAAAGAAGGAGTTTGGAGAGGTTTGTTCTCAAACTCGTTCTTGAGGCTTGAAGAGGTGTTTCTCAAGCTCAAGTGTAAGGAAACCTTTCTGTTGGTTGAAGGGAGCATAGTGGAAAATCTTCAAGGCTCGGTGAAGGAGCTTGAGGGGTGGATGTAAGCGGGTTTGCTGAACCACCTAAAAATCTTGTGTTTGCTTGTCTTCCCTTATCTCCCTACATTGTGCTACTAGTTTCTTGTTCTAAGTTTTATTTCCATATTTGAGTTGCAATATATATTCTTGTGTTCAATCTTTTATTGCAATCATTTCTCTTTGTGGGACTTGTAGCTAGCAAACACTATCTAATGGGTGAGTTTTGAAAAAGTTTTGAAACTCAATTCACCCCCCTCTTGGGTTGCCTTAATCCTGGGAATTATACTTAGATAGTGCCCTATTCTTAACGAAATGCTTTGTCTTCCCATGTATCTCTCCATTGGATACATCTACCAAAATTGAATTGGACCCCAAGTTTCACTTCCCGAGATAAATGAACTGTTAAATGAACCATAATAGTAAAAATGATGGAGGGAATAAATGTTTCAACTTGCAAGGAATCATTCCAATGTCCTTCTTTGACTGGTCCACAACGTCTAAACGTATTGTTCGTGAGCACAAGTCTCTGAAGAATAAGCTCAACTCAGTCAACGTTGTACACACTTCGTTTCCTAACAACCTGTGCATCTTTATCGGTAACAGTCACTACAACAAGACGTGTGAGTTGCGACTTTTCGTACCCATTATGTTCCCTTTTTTATATTCATGCTCCAGTAGCGCATCTTTTATTAAGCCCAACACATCTTCAAACGCCTCTACAGTCAAATTATTCTCTAACTTCACATGAAGTAACCTAACAACGAAGGATAACTTTGAGTACTTCTTATACCCAGGATACAACTCTCGCTCAGCATCCGCCCATAACTTGGTATACATAGAAAACCTATCTCCAGACCCCGATTCATTTGTTTCAGGACCCGACAAATTTTGACCAGCGTTCCCATCAACCCCTGCTCCAGCCTCAAAATCTTCTAACATGTCTCTCATATCATAATTTATGTTTCCCTCAGAATTCCCACTGCTCGATTCAGGTTCTAAAGTCACTACCTAGTTAGAAACTTCTAAAATTGACTCTCGTGAAATACCCAATGAGTGTAACACTGGTCAAACCCAATTATAAATAAATGATCATCCATCTTGTCTACATGTTGGATCAACACATTCTTACATGGATATTTTATCAGTCCAAGACTATCTGCATAATTACGGGCAATACTCATAACATCCCAAACACCATCATTGTACTTTGCACTTTTTAGTCTATCAGCCTCATAAATCATCTCTTATCCATATTGTTCTTTCAAAGACAAAAATACAAAAAATAATGCAAACAATGATGACATTCACACCCAACTCCAATTTCTTTTGATGATATGTCCTATCCCATTCAAGTTTACGATATCACGTACTGCACGTAATTGACCCGACCATTGTGACCAATGCTTTAGGAATTTCAACAGCATTTTCCCTCAGTCCCTAGATACACGCCTACAACGAGCATAAACACCCACCATCAAGGCAAGTGTGTAAGCTCAATGCTGAATGTGTATCTGAAGGACAAAAGGAAACTTGCATCAAATTTCTAAACACATCTGTCACGATAGCAGGTACAATTATGCACATTATGGATATTGTAAACTCAAATTGTCCGGAAAATAACACATAGTTTGTTGTCCTAGCTCAGTGTAATTCTTAAACTAGGCTAAGGCTACTACATGAATGCATGAAACATGACAACAAAAATCTTTCGAACGGCATTAGCATGGCGTTCAAACCAAACAGGAGAGTTCGGAAGATACATAATCTGCCTAGACTGCAATTGTCGAACAACACTATTCTTTGACGAATAGATGCCAAACTTTGTCCAAAAACATTCCAAAATTGACCCAAATCACAAACACTTTAACATAAACACATCACAACCAGCCCTAAACTCTATTGTTATCATTTTAGACACTAAAAATTTGAAAAATAGATGTTTTAATATCCTAAAATCCATGCTTCTCATCCTAAAACAAATAAAATTTTAAAACCCACTAACCTCAAGTGCAATTCAATGGTCAATCTTCCCTGAGTTGCTGCTTCCACCACCTTTTCAATAAGATTGGACACCCAAAATTAGCTCCCCCTCTTCTCCTCTTGCTCAAATCTCTCTGTTTTTAAGTATTTTGCCCGTTAGAGCTATACTGTCTGTGATTTTCCATCTTTCATACGCATAAAAACCGTTTGGACGCCCATAAGAGAGTGCAGATGCCTACGTGTCTTAGTTTTCGAGAGAATTTATTGCCGCCTAAAATTTCATATCATCCACATGTAATATTTTACATCCGAATGCTAACTTACGATTGATGACACCGTTTTAGAAGTCCCTAAACAACAGGGTCTCTACATATACATACAAGCAAATGATCATAAATGAACACATCCGAATGGAGTACAATACCATTCAAATAGTTTTCTAACACAATACGACACCATTCAGCCTTACAGTAAACCGTTTGAATGGTTTTTAACAATCTGATTTTTATATTATTCATTATATTACCAAGTTTTAAATGACCAAATTGTGTTAATAACATAAATAACCTTAAGTGTGTTAGATAGTAGTTTTGAAGTTTGAAAGAGTGTAACGAAATGAGAAACACAACATCAATTAACATGTTGTACTAAGGATGAATAAATAGAAATAACATAACTGAAATAACATAAATATATCAAATATCCTCAAAACATAATATAAATAAAATAACATCAAATAAATCTCAATACATGTTCTCAAAACATAATATTAAAACAAATAATATAAACTTCTACTGTTCCTCCTAATCCGCAAGATATAGCACCACACGTACACTACTCATGCGGTCCTCTATCACATGACTCATAGAGTCAGGGCATGCAACTCTGCATTGGATGTCACGTCCTTCAAATATGACCAAATTGCAGCCACCTCCTTCTTCCAATCAGAGTTCAGCTAGTCGACCTTACTCTCCAGAGCCGTAAGCCGAGCGCTAATATCACTCAGCATCTGATGGGTGGGCTGCATGACCGATCACAAAGTCACACTCAGCTCGGTCATCAGATCTGCCATGCAACTCAGTCGCTCTACCCCAAGTCCTTGAGTTGAACTCTATCTAGGATCCCACTCCTTAGTCCCTAGAGGCTCCTTAGCCCTCTGAGGCTACTCCTGTCATCTACCAACAACTGCCCGAGCGGTACTCAGCACTCGGCATGTTTGGGCTATGGAACGCGAGAGCGTAGTCTTGTTGATCTGCCCAAATGGATATTCCTTTGCCTCATCAACACCCTCGGGTACTAGCATAGCATGCAGGAATTGAGTCAATAGAATACCGTACGGCAAGGAAAAGGCCGTATCAGTTTTCAGGGCCTATGCACAGACGGTCTGATAGATGTATGATGCTATATCAACTGGCTCCCTTCGTGCAACCAGGTACAAGAAATTGGCCTAATGAAAAGCAAGCTCAGTTGTGTGCTTTTTGGGTCGATACAATAGCATAGGATCAGGTGCACAATCCACCAAAATAGAAGCAGCTGCCCATGTTGCACGTCGCTTCCCTCTGGAATAACCGTATCTCGACCTAGCATTGTCCAAAAAATCTCAGCTTTAGTAGGTCGGCCCTCCTTATTCAGTGGCAAGTTAGGGAACCTTGCCATAAGCCTCTAATAGTCCAAGAACCTCGCTAGCTTGTCTGGCTAGAATGTGACCTGAATGTTACAGACAGTGACCTCCATACTTGGCTCTGAGAGGTTTGCAGGCCGAAGTGTATAGAATTCCCGCACCAGGACACATAGAAAGGTTTGCTCCGCAATCCTCAGAAGATTCAAATCAGATCACTCTTGATAAAACGACATAATAATCACTGGCTGCTCTAATGATAGTGCTGGAGATAAAGCTTCCTCTAGATCAGCCTAGTTGCTGGTAGCCTTGGCATAGAAACGCTGAATCACCGCATTGTATGCATTCAAACAGAAGAAAAAATTGTTCACACGATTAGACAACCAATTCGCACGGTTGTAAAATGCATTCAAACAGAAGAAAAAATTGTTCACACGATTAGACAACCAATTCGCACGGTTCGGTGACTGTTCGCATAACCGGGTGAACGGATAGCATTATATAAACACTTGGTAAAAATGATGACATTTCCAATACAAATGTCAATGAGTAAAGAAAACAAATATGCAAATTAAATATAAAAAGGCGTCCGGACTACTTGGAAAACGATGATGTTTTTACCAAAAGCATCCGAACAGCGTCAAACTTCTGTTCGAACGGAAAACACATTAGTAAACAATTTAAATTAAATATAAAACACGTCTGAACTGCTTCGATATAGCATCCGAACACAGGCAAAATGACAACGTATCTCTTTTTGGATACTACCAAGCGGCTAAACAACGTGAGACTGGCCTCCTAACGGAAAACACAAAAGTAAACTATTTAAATTAATTAATTGATTATGGATCCCATTTAATTCACTCAATTTAATTTATTTAAATAATTTAACTAATTAAATGTAATTCGGCTCAAAATTTTAACTTGATTTATTTATTTTGACCATATAAAAAAAATGGGGTAAACTCATAGTTAGCCCCTATGTTTGGGCAAAAATCAAGTTGCTACCCTTTATTTTTCAATCCAACAAGTTGAGATCCATAACTTTCAAAACTTATTAATCTTCGCCCCCGATCTAAATCAGGCGTTAAGTCTGACGGAAAATCATGTAAAATGACCAAAATGCCCCTCAAAGGCTAGATTTTAAAAAATAAATAAAAATAATATAAATTTAAGAATAAATTAAAAATAAATAGATTATTGAAATAGAGTTTCAATAGTTTTATTTAAAAATATTATTTTTTTAAAAAAATATCATTTTTTATTTTAATGAATTTTTATCTTTTTTAGTAATTTTATTTTGGAGGGCATTTTAGTCATTTTTCATACTTTTCCGTTTGATTTAACGTCTAATTTAGACGGGGGCGAAGATTAATAAGTTTTGAAAGTTATAGGTCTCAAATTGTTGGATTGAAAAATAAGGGTATTAAGAGAAGAGATAGTGATAGTGTGATTTTGACAAATCTGGTAGGTTTTATGTGATAAGCAGAGCATCAGCACGGGTTCCATAGGTGTTCGGACGGCTCTCAACGCTTAGATTCACACATAGCCCAATCAAATTTAACGTCATTAAATATGCCATATTCAAAAATCTTCTAGAACTTACATTCGTCCAGACGGTTTGTCCTGGTCTGGACGGTTTCAACATCACGTGTGTGAAGTTTTGCAACGTGGAACCACATGATTCGTGAAAGAAGCATTCATACCTGCGGACATGTTTTCAACGTTCAGACGAATTTATTTTTTTGGCATTGGTAGGCTTATGTATACGTCCAGATGGTATTCAGTGTTCATGACGATTTTTAATTTGTCACAATATGCTGACGATTATTATTCGTTAGGTAATGTCTGTTTGAACGTTTTTAAAATGATGTCCGGATGGACTTGTAAAATTTGTGAAGATTCTGATCATCACTCATTTACGTCGATTTTGATTTTGTCACCCAGATAAGCGTCTGAACGGTTTGTTTATTGGTCCTGACGATATTAAATATTTGTAACGATTTTTATCGTCACTCATTTGAGATGAGGTGTATGTTGTCACACCACAAATTCGTCTCAATGGTTTTGGGACCTGTCCGGACGGATTTGGCGTTCTTGGATGATTTTGGGTAACGAAATTAATGTTTTGTCAGGGAAAGGCCACTTTAGGTGATCAAATTTGGTTTGTCACCCAAAGTTCAATTTCTTGCAGTGTCCGAAGGGTGGACCCCCATCCAGATAGAGTCTAAGGATTGTCAAATTGTCACCTAAAACCTTTGCTAACAGGCTTTAGGTGACAAATTGGGTGACAACTTAGTTTTGTCAACCAAAACCTTTCATGACAAAAATAGCACTTTGGGTGACAAAATTTTTTGACACCCAAAGTGATTTTTGTTGTAGTGGACTTTAGAGATAAAGTGGGGGATGGCTGCTCCATATTTAAAATGTGACCACTAAGACTATATTTTTTCTTAATGCGTAGGTAGTATAATATGTATTGTATTCATTAACATCTTTTGATTGCAAGTTGAAACTTATAGCGACTGCTTGGGTATTTTTTAGTGCAGAACTTTCTATTGGATATACTGATCACTAAGATCCTCGGAGGATAAACATTCACTATCATATATTCGTCAGGCTCTATGTAGAAGCTAGCTCATCCACAAACACTTTGCTTTTTAATTATGTTCAAACTTGCTTCGTCTTATTTTACAAAATACGAGCTATTAATTAGGTAACTATGAGTATTTGAGTAGAGAACTTATTTAAATTTTCATACATATGAATTAGTCGTTTAATTAACATTATGATTACGCGCGTATGATATAAAATATTATTAAAAAAATTTAAAATTAATAAATAAAATAAAGGTAAAAAGAAATAGAGTTGAAAACAGGAAATGCAAACTCATGTTTTTTTATAATGGTCAATCTGTGATACAAATTAACGAAAGTTTTTTTTTGGTGTGTATAATGGTCACTCATGCATTCCCAATTTAATGAGGGTGCGAGTCAGACTAAGTCGGTCCGAATCTAGTGTAAAGGTTGGGTGCAATAAATTCCGTTCCTTACCCAAAAAGAATGTAATTTTTCTTGTGCTGTCAATAGGAATCCACAGATTCAATTGAACCAAATCATTCTTGGCTCCTGAACTCTTACAACGAAGACTGTCCAGATACAAGTTATTGGCGGCTTATCCCGGTTTGCATTATAAGTGAGATTTCCTTAGTTTCCGTTAATGCTATATATAAGTCTCTATATTAATTCCCATTAGTCAATTCTGTAATTATGCAGTGCGAGAAATATAGACCAGATATATCCCGCTAGAAGGTTTTGTCACAACGTTCTTCCTGAAAACTTATCCATTAAAATTTGACACGCAGTGATGCACTACCCATTGTATTAGTTTGAACGGTTTGATTTTCAAAGACTTTTTGTGTCACTAGGAGACCGTACGACTATGGGGGTGTTTGTTTGACAAAATTTCAGGGAATATTCTCGAAATTTTGAGAATCTTTACTTTATTGAGATTTATTGGGGTTTGTGAAAGGTGAAGTGTGTATGTGTAAAAGTTAAAAATTTTGGAGTGTGTTTGTTTTGCTGGAAATTTCCATGCCCAAAATATTGGGAAACAAACGGTACCTATATCTTAGCCCATTGAAGATAAGATGACTTGTGATGTTGATTTATCGCCAGTGCGCTGTGCTGCAGCAAGAAGAACTAATTAAATATGTGATGTAATATTGAGGTGAATCAGAAAAAGAAAAGAGAAAATACACTTTGCACTCCTATTTATGGATTTCGTGAGATTGAACATCCAATCTTTAATAATTCGTCGATTTGCACCCTGGACCTTGATTTGCCGTTATTTCTCATGGTAAACAATGCACGTGCTGTCCACGTACGTGACATGCCCCCGTTTACATTGCCCATTTTGCCCTTCGGAAAAAATACACTTTGAACCCCCAAATTATGGGAGTACTAAAACTTTGCACCGTCTTCCAGTTTCATGACATTTTCGTTGATTTGTACCTCACAAGCCAATTGACAGTTAAATGGGACAGTAAATCTGTCAAGTGTTGCTCACATGATTCCAATTGCAGAGAGATTCTATGTCCCCCTCTCTGTTGTCGACGTGTTATTGAACCATGAGGCTTTGCACGTGACAGATTTACTGTTGTATTTAACGGTAAATTCGTTTATGGGGTGCAAATCGATGAAAATGTCGTGAAATTGGAAGACGGGGTGCAAAGTGTCATTATCCCTATAGTTTGGGGTGCAAAGTGTCAGTACCCCATAGTTGTGGGGTGCAAAGTGCATTTTTTTCAAAGGGAAAAATGGACATAACAAACAGATGTGAATCATGTGGACAGCACGTGAGTATTTACCATAACATTTAACGGCTAATTCGCCTATGGGGGTGCAAATCGTTGAATTTTAAAAGTTCACAGTCTCAATGTCACGAAATCGACAAATCGGGGCGCAAAGTGTAAATGCTCCTATAGTTCAAGAGTGCAAAGTGTAATTTCTCCAAAAAGAAAAGTAAAGATTCAAGAAAGTAAAAGGACAAACAGAAGTCCAGAAATATTAGATGGGATTTATAGAAAGGACAAAAAGATAAGAAAAGGGAGCACATAGTTCTCGCCCATGTGAGCCGTACTAGAAACAATACCTTAAGAACATATATGACCACTAGATCTTTTTCCCTTTCTTTCAGTTTTTTGACAAATTCTATGAAACCCTCCCAAATCACATGTAGATTGTTGTTCCACTTAAATGGGTAAATAGAAATGTATCAGTTTGGACAAAGGCCGGCAAATTAAGAAAGAATACATTGATGCCTAGCTATGTTTTCTTTCTGTCGTCACTGTCTCGCATGCCTTGCAGGCGCAACAAGCTGCTTGGCCACCCAACTCATAAACAAGAATTGGTCAAGTCTACCAATTCTCTTCTCCTCTTTTTCGTATTTTTGCTTTGTTTTTTGTGATTATTAGTTAAATTTGCCTAGATAAAACGACTCGACTCTTTGCACAGAGTCTCCACTGACTAATTAAGAAGGTTCACGATTAGGTTTAAAGCGTTGAAATGGCGTGGCCCAATTACAAGATCAGCACTTGTCAAGGATCGTTTGTTGACGTAGACATTAAAAGATGAATTTAATAATCGTGGTTTAAATTAATTAAGTTAGTGCAGTAGTTGTTGAAAAACTTCGTCTAGCAAATCACTGAAGACTGCAAATGTTTTAAATTGACTGACAAGTTCAAGGCTTTTATCTATAAATAGATGTGTTTCCCATAGAAGATTTCTCATCCCTCACCAGAGGAGCAATACCAAAATAGACTCTGAAGCCAGCTATAGACAGCCTAAGTATGATGAAAGGCGTCCCTAATTTCCTTCTAGTCACTGCTCTCTTGTCCCTGACAGCCTGCTTTGTCTCTGCCTACGATCCAAGCCCACTTCAGGACTTCTGTGTAGCAATTGATGACCCCAAGTCTAGTGGTAAGTATATATATATAGCAGTTAATTAGTTGTTTTTGCTTAGCTTTTCAATTATGATTATCTTGTTCAGTATATATATATATTCATCAGACTCTTCTTATTACAAAGGCTAATATTGATCAGCAATGGTTACTTATTTTCGTATATTATTTACGTGAACATTTCTTCCATGCAGTTTTCGTGAACGGAAAGTTTTGCAAGAACCCAAAGCTTGCCAATGCTAATGACTTCTTCTTCTCGGGACTCCAGATTCCTAGAAACACATCAAACCCAGTTGGCTCCACTGTCACTCCCGTGAACGTAGCGCAAATAGCTGGCCTTAACACTCTTGGAATATCCTTGGCCCGCATTGACTTTGGACCATACGGCCTAAACCCTCCCCATACTCACCCTCGTGGAAGTGAGATCCTTACAGTCCTCGAAGGATCACTCTATGTCGGTTTTGTCACATCAAATCCAGATAACCGTCTCATTACCAAAGTCTTAAACAAAGGAGATGTCTTTGTGTTCCCAATTGGGCTCATTCATTTCCAGTTCAATGTGGGGTACGGGAATGCTGTTGCCCTCGCTGGTCTCAGCAGCCAGAATCCAGGTGTCATAACAATAGCCAATGCTGTTTTCGGATCCAACCCTCCTATCAATCCAGATGTTCTCAGCAAGGCGTTCCAAGTTGACAAGAAGGTGATTGACTATCTTCAGAAACAGTTCTGGTGGGACAACAATTAGAAATGCTTATCAAAATGCAATGAAGAACGCTCCCAACGTTTGCTATGTTTACTAGTGAATCCTACAAAACAATAAACTGGTGACTTATGATATTGTATCTCTTTTTAGGGGGATTCGAAGACTATATAATATTATTCCAGTTATGTTTGTTTGCTCGCACTTTTTTTTTCTCTCTCTAAAACAAAAACGAAGAAACAAGAGTATTGGGGGTTAAGTACGTGAAGGACATAACTCCTCTCTAGTTGGCACCTAGGATCATGAAAGGGTCGATTCTAATTTGCAATCGGTTCTACTTATAGAAATAGCACTGACTTGTCCTGGACTGACCTTTTCTTGCTGCTTAAAGATGATGAGTCCCATATCCTAGAGTCAAGAAGTTTTGCATCACGGTTAAAATTGATCACTTTGTCAAAAACCACTAATTATAATATCCCGTAGAGCATATTTGTTGAGACTGCTTCACGACTCAAAGCTTAATTAGGGGTGGGGTTTAACGAATAACGCAAGCTCCGGTGCTGGGCATTCCTTAAGCGACCTACTCTTTTAGGTGAAATCACATAAAATAATAATCATCAAACTCGAATAATTTTCGTTGGTCAAAATACAATCAAAAAGTCGCACCACCGTTCGCTTGTTGGTGGCAATGGCATAAATGGAAATTATAGAGTAGAAAAAGTTAATTCTTTTCTTAATTTCTCCTTTGAATTTTTTATTTTGTTTATAGTAATTGTAATGTAGGTGTTTCTTAGATGTAAGAAGTCCAGGGGAAGGAATTCGAAAGCCGGTTTGGTTTATAAAAACTTTTAAGATTTTAAGGATTTTGATAGAATTGTGAATATTTATGTAGATTGGAGTTTTATAGGTTTTTGTATAAAAGTTGGTGAAAAATTTTAAAGATATTTAATTTTTATTGGAGTTGATAAAAAGGTGTAGAAAGAGATTATTTGATGTAATTTTTTAATAAAAAATATTGGAGGTTGGTGAAAAAGTATGGAGAGAGAAGATTTGCTAGAATTTTTTTTTTTTTAAAAAAAAATATTGGAGTTTGTGTGAAAAATTAGAGTTTGTGTAAAAGATATTGATGTTTGTGTAGGATGTTTGAGATTTTTGATGTCCTTTTTGTAAATTTGTTACATTCATTATATCCTATAATACTTTTGCAAATGAATATGCCTAAGTCACTACCAAACACAAAAATATGGCCCAATCACTTCCTCATGAGATCCATCCGTCGAACAGGCCGACAACACAAACAAATACAAATGATTTATATATAAACGTCAACAGCACTATAACTTCATTTACTCCTTCAACACAATATGGAGATCTAGAAATCCAAGCCAAGAGTACGAGTTCTCCGTTCCTGACTCACATCAGTCAAACATAGTTTAGCTTTAACACTCAACACAATATGACTCTTCGTTTATGGATGTTGTCGCCGCCATATTTTTTTTAGAAGGATTTAAAAGGCCGTTCTAAAAAAAATAGAGCCACAGTCTTCATATACTTTCGTTAAGTACTTACAAAATTTTTCGTTTTAAGTACCAAACGCCCACTTGCTCTTGTAATTTGTATAATTCTTTTTTTATACAACTCAACCGGATCAATCATGCCCGTCTCAAGATTTCTTTGTTTTAGAACAAGGACAATATACACAAAATTTAACCTTTCACAAAAATACGAAGAAAGTTCACTAAAGGAATCATAATACTAGTTCCACACCCGTGTCGAAATGATCTCTAACCTGATGCGTAGCAACTTGTCAAATGCGTATGATTTATTTTGTTGATTTCACTTTTTCTCTGCAAAACAAAAAAAAATTATACATAAAGGTGAAGAATTATTTACCACCTTTAATAAAATATAACCTAGCTATCGGAAGCCAACCCAAACTGACATTTTCGTGCATTGAATAATTTTCAGGCCAACGCATCTACCGGATGCCTCAACATAATCCTGTCATCTTTTGGTTTGTCTTTATGCCATCTCATATCGAGTGCTAATTCCTCTACAACAAATACTCTATGCGACCTCAATTTAGAAGAAAAGTGACGACCAAGTACCTTATGTTGGACTTCCTTGTCTTGATTTTTATCATACAACCACCTGGACTCCCTACCCATAGACAAACTTGCTTATTAGCATTTCTTTTTAAAACAAAAGGCAATCATTTACACACCCATGAATCCAGTTGTTAGTAAAACCTAACCCCTTTTTCAGATTTTTCATGTGTTAGTATAACTTGGGTAGCATCTCCTCCTCGGGAAGGGCATCCATGAAAAACCGCAATGCCCCATTGAATGAATTCACACTCCATTTTTTTTCACTTGCATTAATCTATAAGGTAAGTAACAGCTTTCAATACTTGAAACACCCTGGATAGGGCTCTTTCTCAGCATCATCCCATAATTTCGTAAAGTATGTGCCATTGCTTTCCCTACAACTCTAGTCAACCTCCAGCCCTAGAATCGTTCTAAACGTAGCATGCATCTCATGAACTCCCTCTCCAGAATCATCTAATTCCATTACATCACCTCTTCCAACCCAGATGTACTAATTTCCTGCGACTCAGTCTTTTTTGTATGCAATACCCAACTTGTGTAACTCAGATCAAATCAGTTTATGAATAAATGGTTCTGCATTAACTATACGGTCTCAAACACCACATTCTTACATTTTTTAGAAGAGTATCCGATCTAATCATGACTATCTACGCATGGTCTTGCGATGACAAAAAAATTGACTGACCCCAGATGCATAACAAGCACCCTATCTATCTATCTCGTTAATCCAACTTTTTATACATTGCAGATACCTATCAATACAAGATTTCAAACAAAGAACATATATTTCATTCTAACAACTTATACTCCAACCTTATAGTAAGTAGGCTATATCCCATTCAAGATTGTAAAATTCAACTTACAATGTCGGACTTCAAGCAATCGTACGTGTCAACGAAAGGTTCGGTAGCATCAGCCCTTAGTTCTTCAGGTGCACCCATTAGCATCGAAGTCACGCACTAGTGGATTAGATCCAAACCTGCGAGTGTCCAACTCTAACAGGACCTCAAAGAGCAAAGATGAGAGATTGCATGAACATTCCATTGAGCGCAACCACCAATCTAGGCATCGGACTACAAATTAGAGTTTACAATCCCAAACTATCTACATGTTGGACAGTTCGAGGTTTATGCAATATCGTTCAAATTGATCGATATTGCATAAGCTTTAAACATGTCTAAGGTTATTATGCATGACAATATTGCAAACTGAAAACCAAGTTTAGACCCTATACTATAGAAAATGGGGTGAATAGGTATTTAAATGGGGTAAACTCGTAGTTAGTCCCATAAATATGAGCAAAAATCAAATTAATACCCATTATTTTCAAAATAGTGATTTAAGACCCTTAACTTTTGAAAATCATCAATTCATACCCCAATCCAAATTAGGCCTTAAATTAGATGGAAAAGCATAAAAAATTACCAAAATGCCCCTCCAAGATAAAATTACTAAAAATATTAAAAAATTAATTAAAAATAAATCTTTTTTTTTAAATAAAACTATTTTTATTTATTTTTTAAAATTAAGTCTTGGATTGGCATTTCGGTCATTTTGCATGATTTCCCGTTGGACTTAACGCTTAATTTGGACGGGAGGTGTCAATTGATGATTTTCAGAAGTTAAGAGTCTCAAATCGCCTTTTTAATAGTTGCGGTACCAATTTGATTTTTGCGCATACTTACAGGGCTAACTATGACTTTACCCCTATTTAAATATTATAAAAATATTCTTTTTCCACAAAATACCAAATCAAATACCAATCAAATGAAAAACAACAAGCTATCAAATCTAAGATTTTCAGTTGTCTAACTCAAGATAACTGTAATATGACTTTAAAACGTTTTTTACAGAGCAACAGAATCTCTAAGTCAAAATTGCTCAGCTAAGGTTCAAGACACTTAAATAAACAATTAAGACAATTAAAGATCCTAATTAAAGCAACAAGACAACTTAATGAAAACAAGCAACCAATCAAGAAAATCAACACAACGATTTTTGGTTACGAAGTAAAAAAATTTCTTGAGGTGTCTTCCTCCAACAAACAAAAACACTTTAGGTGTGAATAGCACACCACTGATCCACTATGAACTCAGGCTTTACAAACTAGTAATCCTACGCAAACCCCATCACTTATCCAGTTGTTCCAATTTCAAAAAGCTGCTGAAAAAAATTCTTGAATCGGTTCCCCGCACTAAGGTATAGACCAGAACTCTGATAAGCTCCTAAGTAGATACCAATGAACTCATTGGTCCCTTTAGCTCCTAGAACACCAGCAGCAACACTATTGAGAACTCTCAAGAACTTGTGAGATTTTTGGTCATTGTAGTCTTCAAAACCCAAGTAGGAAAGGACGTATCAGCCTCCAGCAATTTCCTACTTCTTCAATCTTCCAACCAAAGGGAAGCATTAACTCTCTCAATCTCAACTCTTTAGAAGGTAAATGCATATGAATGTGTATGGCTATTGTAAAGTGTGTAACCTCTATGAGACTCAGCAAGGGGGTATATATAGAGTTTAAGGAAGGGTAGTAAGGTCTATTTGGTTAAAGAAACGGTTTGGGCGAAGTTTCCACAACCAAAACAGAGTCTGTTAAAATCACTACTAGTATGACATCGATCTAACCTTGAGCAAACTCCACCAATTGTAAAGTTCCAAAATTTTCCCCAAAACTTTCCAAACCTTCCAGGTAGGATAGACAAGATCATTAAGTACTAAAAACCTTCAAAGCGATTAAAAGAGTTTGTTACCATCAAAATCAAAAAAGATTGTTTAAATGAATAACCTTGGGCTAATATTTTAGAATCAAAGGAAAAGAAATAAAATGTACATACGTGTAGTGAATTTCACCTTGATAATTGGAAAAAATTGGAAACCACTAAAATTTTCTCTACATGCATAAGAGTTCGAGCAACATCAAAATATTAACGTAATATAGTTATATATACTAAAAAATTAAAAGAAAATCCTAAGTAGAAAATTGAAATCTAATCTCATTTAACAACTATAGTGAAAAACCTAATTTAGACCTAAGGAGACAAGAGATTTGGTGACGAAGTGGAAAACCTTTGAAAAATATTCAAAGAAAAAGTCACTCCGGCTAGCAGCCACCTAAAAAGAGGCACAAGGATACTTAATAATAGCCTCAATAAGGTTTCTGACCGTCTTTCATGAACCCTAGTAGGGTTTCACCATTTTCCACAAGGAAAGACTAGAAAACAAGGAGTTTCTGAAATTCGCCGGTGTCCGCTCAAGCATGGGTTGAGCGTCAGTCAAACGAAAAGTCTCTATCTGAATTCTTCATGGTTCGCTAGAGTGGTCATCGAGCGTCAGTCGAGTGATAAGTCTGTACGAAATAATCAAGCCTCGCCTGAGCGGTGGTCAAGCGTTAATGAGCAGAAAGTCTCTGTAAGAGAACTTTATATCTCGCTTGAGCGGTAGTCGAGCGACAGACCATCTTGAACACAACACAGAGGCAAACTCTTGAACGACAAAGGAGAGACACTTACAACTCGATAAGGACATATTTTGACACAATTTTACCGATACAAAAATGCATTAACATCTAGTTGCTAAAACAAGTTAAGGGACATCATCATTAGGCGATTTTGTTTAAGAAAAGTATTGGACTTTAGAGTTTAAGTGGGGGATGACTGCTCCATATTTAAAATGTGACCACTGAAGACTATATTTTTTCTTAATGGGTAGGTAGGATATGTAATATGTATGGTATTCATTAACATCTTTTTATCGCAAGTTGAAACCTAGCTATAGCCACTGCTTGGCTATTTTTTAGTGCATAACTTTCTATTGGATATACTGACTAAGATCCTCGGAGGATAAACCGTCACCATCATATATTCGTAAGGCTCTACACGTAGAAGCTAGCACATACACAAACACAGAGCTTTTATGTTCAAACTTGCTTCGTTCTATTTTACGAAATACGAGATATTAATTAGATCATAATCATGAGTATTTGACTAGAAAAATTATTTAAATTTTCATAGATATGAATTAAACGTTAGTCGTTTAATTAACATTATGATTACGACGTATGATATAAAATATTATTAAACAAATTTTACAATTAATATGTAATGAAATTATTTGAAATTTTTTTAAAATTAAGATAAAAATAAATAGAGGAGAAAACAGGAGATGCTAACTCATGTTTTCTTATAATGGTCAATCTGTGATACAAAACGAAAGTTTTTTTGGTATTTATAATGGTCACTCATGCATTCCCAATTCAATGAGTGTGTTAGACGTTAGACTAAGCCAGTCCGAATCCAGCGTAAATTAGGTTAGGTGCATGAATTCCGTTCCTTACCCAAAAAGAATGTAAATTTTTTGTGCTGTCAATACGAATCCACAGATTCAATTGAACCAAATCATTCTTGGCGGCTTATATTGGTTTGCATTATAAGGGAGATTTCCTTAGTTTCTCTCAATGCTATATACAAGTCTTTATATTAATTCCCATTAGTCAATTCTGTAATTATGCAGTTAGAGAAATATAGACCTGATCTCCCCGCTAGAAGGTTTTGTCACGGATCTGATCACTTAAACGTTCATCCTGAAAACTTATCCCCTGCCATTGCAATTTGACACGCAGTGATGCACTACCCAATTATTTGATTTTCAAAGACTTTTTGTGTCATTGGGAGCCGGTACGACTACATATTCTTACGCACTGAAGATCGTATCGATGGCTTGTGATGTTGATTTATCGTCGGGGGGCTCTGTGCGCCAGCAAGAAGAACTAATTAAACCTGTAATGTATTACGTCGAATCAGAAAAAGAAAAGTTATAACGATTCGAAGAGAGCAAAAGGACAAACAGAAGTCCAGAAATATTAGATGGGATTTATAGAAAGGAGAAAAAGAAAAGAAAAGAGAGTACATAGGTCTACGCTTCATGTGAGCTATACTAGCTAGGAAAAATTAATACCTTAAAAATATATGACCACTAGTTCTTTTTTTCTTGTCTTTAAGTTTTTCGACAAATTCTATGAAACCCTCTCGAATCACATGTAGATTGTTGTTCCAATTAAATGGGTAGATGCAAATGTATCTTTTCTTTCTGTTGCCACTGCGTCGCATGCTTTGCAGGCGCAACAAGCTGTTTGCACACCGAACTGATAAACAAGAATTGGTCTAGCTAGTCTCCCAAGTCTCTTCTTCTATTTTTCCTATTTTTGCTTTGTTTTTGGAGATTATTAGTTTAATTTGCCTAGATATAACGACTCTTTCTCTTTGCACTGAGTCTCTACTGACTAGAGCAGCTTCACGATTAGGTTTAAAGCGTTGAAATGGCGTGGCCCAATTACAATATGAGCACTAGATGTCAAGGAGTTTGTTGACGTAGGCATTAGAAGACTAATTTAATCCAGGTGTAAATTAATTAAGTGCAGTAGTGGTTGAAAAACTTCGTCTAGCTAACTACTGAAGACTGCAAATGTTTTAAATTGACTGACAAGTTCAAGGCTTTTATCTATACATAGACGTGTTTCCCATAGAAGATTTCTCATCCCCCACCAGAGGAGCAACACCAAAATAGACTCTGAAGCCTAGCTATAGACAGCCTAAGTATGATGAAAGGCATCCCTGATTTCCTTCTAGTCACTACTCTCTTGTCCCTGACAGCCTGCTTTGTCTCTGCCTACGATCCAAGCCCACTTCAGGACTTCTGTGTAGCAATTGATGACCCCAAGGCTGGTGGTAAGTATATATATATATATATAGAGAGAGAAGTTAATTATTTGTTTTTGCTTAGCTTTTCAATTATGGTTAGCATGTTTAGTATATATAAATTCATCAGACTCTTCTTATTACAAAGGCTATTGATCAGCAATGGTTACTTATTTTCGTATTTTATTTACGTGAACAATTCTTACATGCAGTTTTTGTAAATGGAAAGTTTTGTAAGGACCCAAAACTTGCCAATGCTAATGACTTCTTCTTCTCGGGACTCCAGATTCCTAGAAACACATCAAACCCAGTTGGGTCCACTGTAACTCCTGTGAATGTAGCGCAAATAGCTGGCCTTAACACTTTGGAATATCCTTGGCCCGTATTGACTTTGGATCATACGGCCTAAACCCTCCCCATACTCACCCTCGTGGAAGTGAGATCCTTGCAGTCCTCGAAGGATCACTCTATGTCGGTTTTGTCACATCAAACCCAGATAATCGTCTCATTACCAAAGTCTTAAACAAAGGAGATGTCTTTGTGTTCCCAATTGGGCTCATTCATTTCCAGTTCAATGTGGGGTACGGGAATGCTGTTGCCCTCGCTGGTCTCAGCAGCCAGAATCCAGGTGTCATAACAATAGCCAATGCTGTTTTCGGATCCAACCCTCCTATCAATCCAGATGTTCTCAGCAAGGCGTTCCAAGTTGACAAGAAGGTGATTGACTATCTTTAGAAACAGTTTTGGTGGGACAACAATTAGAAATGCTTATCCAACTGCAATGAAGAACTCTCCCAACGTTTGCTATGTTTACCAATGAATCCTACGAAACAATAAACTGGTGACTTATATTGTATCTCTCCGTTGGGGGATTCGAAGACTATATAATATTATTGCAATTATGTTTAATGTTTGCTCGCACCATTTTTTTCTCTCTCTCTAAAGAAAGACGAAGAAACAAGAGTATTGTGGGTTAAGTACGTGAATGACATAACTCCTCTCTAGTTGGCACCTAGGATCATGAAAGGGGTCGGTTCTAATTTGCAATCAGTTCTTCTTATAGAAATAGCACTGACTTGTACTCATCTAACCTTTTCGTAAAGATGATGAGTCCGATAGCCTAGAGTCAAGAAGGCTTGCATCATGGTTAAATTTGATTACTTTGTCAAAAACTACTAATTATTAGTCCGATAGCCTAGTCCTGTAGAGCATATTTGTTAAGACTGCTTCATGACTCAAAGCTTAATTAGGAGTGCCATGGTGGGAAGTTTGACGGATTACGCAATCTCCGGCGCTGGGCAATCCAACATGTCGGAGGTCTCTAATATCCCATCCTTATGCGACCCTCTTTTAGCCGAAACCACAAAAAATAATAATCATCAAACTCCATTAATTTTCCTTTGTCAAAGTACGAAGAAAAAGTGGCACCAACTTGTCAAAATTATAGTTAGAGAGGAAGAATATTGTGACACTTCCCTCCTTTGTTGGTGGGCAATGGCACAAATGGCAATTATAGACTAGAAAAATTTAATTCTTTTCTTAATATCTCCTTTGAATTTTTTATTATGTTTACAGTAATCGTAACTGTAGGTGTTTCTTAGAAGGAAGAAGTCTAGGGGAAGGAATTCGAAAGACGGGGATGTTCCCTCTATAAAAGCTTGTAAGATTTTTAGCATTTTGATATAATTGTGAATATTTATGTAGATTGGAGAGTTTTTTAGGTTTTTGTGTAAAAGTTGGTGAAAAGTTTTAAAGTTATTTAATTTTTATCGGAGTTGGTAAAAAGGTGCAGAGAGTGATTATTTAATATATTTTTTAATAAAAAATATTGGAGGTTGGTGAAAAAGCTTGAAGAGAAAAGATTTGTTAAATTTTATTATTTTTTTTATAGGTATTGGAGTTTGTGTAAAAATTGTTAAAGTTTGTGTAAATGATATTGGTGTTTGTATAGAATATTTTTAGATTTTGGATATTCGTTTGTAAATTTATTGCGTGCATTATATCCTATAATGCTTTTGTAAACGAACATGCTCAGGTCACTACCAAACACAAAAATATGTCCCTATCACTTCCTCAGATCCATCTGTCAAACAGTCCGACAGCACAAACAATTACATCAACACAAACAACATTGCAACAATATGGAGCTCTAGAAATCCAAGCCAAAAGTACGAGTTCTCCGTTCCTGACTCACATCAATCAAGCTTAGTTTAGCTTTAACACTCAACACAATATCTCTCTTCGTTTATGGATGTTATTGCCGCCATGTTTTTTTATAGAAGGATTTAAAAGACCGTCCAAAAAAAATGGAGCCACAATTTTCATTTACTTTCGTTAAGTACATACCAAATTTCTCCTTTCAAGTATCAAACACCCACATGCTCTTGTAATTTGTATAATTTTTTTTATATAACTCAACTGGATCAATCATGCCTGTCTCAAGATTTCTTTGTTTCAAAATAAGGACAATATACACAAAATTTAACCTTTCAAAAAAATACGAATAAAAGTTCACAAAAGCAATCATAATACCAATTCCGCACCAGTGTTGAACTGATCTCAAACCCGATGTGTAGAAAGTACTCAAACATATATGATTTTTTGTTGTTGTTGATTTTTCTTTTTCTTTGACAAACAAAGAAAATTATACTTCAAACGTTTAATAAATTAGAACAAAAGGTGAAGAATTATTTACCACCTTTAATAATATATAACCTAGCTATCGGAAGCCAACCCCAAACGGATATTTCAAGAATCATTTGCAATCGATTCATGTCGTGCATCGAATAATTTTCAGGCCAATGCGTCTGTTGGATGCCTCAACGCAATCCCGTCATCTTTTGGTTTGTCTTTATGCCATCTCATAACGAGTGCTAATTCCTTTACAACAAATATTCTATGCAACCTCGGTTTAGAAGAAGAGTGACAAAGTACCTTCTATTGGACGTCCTTGCCCTGATTTTTACCATACAACCACATGGACTCCCTACCCACGGACAAACTTGCTTATTAGCATTTTCTTTTAGAACAAAATGCAATCATTTAAACGCCCATGAATCCAGTTGTAAGTAAAACCTAACCCCTTTTTCAGATTTGTCACCTGGTGGTATGACTTGGGCAGCATCTCCTCATCAAGAAGGGCGTTCATGAATAACTGCAATGCCTCGTTGAATGAGTTCACACTCCAATTTTTTTCTTTTAACTTGCATTAACCTCACGGTAAGTATGAACTTTGAATTCTTGAAACACCCCAGGTAGGGCTCTTTCTCAAAATCATCCCATAATTTCGAGTATGTGCCATTGCTTTCCCTACAATTCTAGTCAGCCTCCAGTCCTTAAATAATCTAAACATTGCGTGCATCTCATGAACTCCCTCTTTAGAATCATCTAATTCCATCTCATCACCTCATCCAACACAGATGTACTAATTTCCTGCGACACAATCCTTTTTGTATGCAATACCTAACTTGTGTTACTTAGATCAAATCCGTTTATGAATAAATGGTCCTCCATTAAATCTACGGTTTCAAACACCACATTCTTACATTTTTTAGAAGAGCATCAGATCTGACCATGACTATCTGCGTTTGGTCTTGCGATGACAAAAAAAATTGACTGACCCCACATGCATAACAAGCACCCATCTATCTATCTCGTTAATCCAACTTTTTATACATTGCAGATACCTATCAATACAAGATTGCAACAAAGAACATATATTTCATTCTAATACCTTATACTTCAACTTTATAGTCGGTAGGCTCTATCCCATTTGAGATTTGAAAATCCAATTTGTAGTGCCGGGCCTCGAGCAATTGTATGTGTCAACAAAAAGTTCAGTAGCATTTGCCTTAGTCCTTCAGGTGCACCAAATGTGGATTAGATCCGAACCTGAGAGTGTCCAACTCTAAAAGGACCCCAAAGAGCAAAGATGAGAGTTTGCACGAATGTTCTATTGGTGCAACAATCAGTCGAGGCATTAGAATACAAATTAGAGTTTACAATCCCAAACTGTCCACATGTTGGATAATTTGAGGCTTATGCAATATCGTTCAAATTCATCGATATTGCACAAGCTTTAAACAAGTCTAAGGTTATTATGTATGACATTATGACAAAGTGAAAAACAAGTTTGGACCTGATACTACCTAGAGAAGGGGTGAATAGCTATTTAAAAATTATACAAATTTTTTTTTTTTCAAAAAATACCATACCAAACACCAATCAAATGAAAAACAACAAGCTGTCAAATTTGAGATTCTCAGTCGTCTAACTCAAGACTAATTGTAATCTGACTTAAAAACACTTTTGATAGAACAACAAAATCTTTAAGTCAAGATTGCTCAACTAAGGTTCAAGACACTTAATTAATCAATGAAGACAATTAACGATACTAATTAAAGCAACAAGACAACTTAAAGAAAACAAGCAACCGATCAAGAAAATCAACACAACGATTTTCAGTTATGAAGTGAAAAATTTCTTAAGGAGTCTTCCTCCAAGAAACAAAAACACTTCAGGTGTGAATAGCACACCACTGATCCAATATGAAGTCAAACTTTGCCAACTGGTGATCCTAAGCAAACCCCATCACCTATCCAGATATTCCAATTTCAAAAAGCAACTCAATAAACTTCTTGAGCCGGTTCCCCGCACTCTGTTATGCGACCAGAACTCAAATCAGCTACTAAGTAGATACCAATGAACTCATTGCTCCCTTTAGCTATTGGAACTCTAGCAGCAACACATTTGAGAACTCTTAAGAACTTTTGAGATTTTGGTCATTGTAATCTTCAAACCTGACATAGGTGTGGTCAGAACAGAACATCTTAATTGAAATCAATTTCTGGAATGATTTACGAATATTCTGTGTTATAGTTATGACTTGTTGGAAAGATCTACGAGTCTAGTTTCTAACGCATCAAAATAGGTACAATTTGGTGTTTTCTTGACGAAGTTATGGTTAAATTGCTCCAAGGAGGTCAGGCTAGCAGCTAATTCCGAGGTCTAGCAAATTTTGGACTATTTTGCTACTTTTAGCTTGTTCTTTTGGATTTTCAACATGTCTTTTTCATTTCCCTAAGAGTCTTTTATGTTTCCTAAGTCTCAAGCAATTTTTTGGGTTTTCTCATTTACGCAGGCTAGGAGGGTTGTTCCAAGCTTTACTATTTAAACCCCTCTTTAATAGTGAAAAAATACAGACTTGAGTGTTTGAAGAAGGATTTCTTATACAAATTCTTATCATCGATGGATTCCGATAGGTGGCGAGTTCTTGCCCTGTATCCCGTGTTGGATTACATTGGATGGTGAATTTTTGTATTCCTTTGTGTTCTACTTGGGTGATGAGCTTATCTATTTGAGTGTGTGAGTTAGAGTGTGTTTTCGAGATGCCCATACATTTTCCCGACCCTTTTCATTAGTATCCTGAAGTCCCATTATTCCCAAGGTGTCCATTTCTCTCATTCCAACCATCCCGAGGTGCTCACAAGGTTTCTTGCGCTTTGTCGCAGTTAATCCTGATATCAAGTGGTATTAGAGTTTTTGGTTGTCACGGCGGGTCGTTATCATCGTTGGCCAAATGTTGACTCTCCTTCAGCTCGTGAAAGAGATCTCCATCTAGTTGAAATCACAGATCTAAGGAGACAATTACAACAACTTCAACAACGTCTTGAGCATTATGACCCTTTTGATTCTCATCATGATTCGGATGGTGAATCTTCTCATCATGAGAATGAGAATCCTTTCTATCGTGATCGAAGTGAAACCATGAAGTCCAACGTGATCAACTTGATGTGGGAGTTGTTATCCTTGAGTTCGAAGGAAGGATGCAACCAGATGAGTTTCTTGATTGGTTACATTCAGTGGAGTGGATCTTTGATTATAAGGAGGTGCCGGAAGAACGAAAGGTGAAGCTTGTTGCATTAAAGTTGAAGAAATATGCTTCTCTATGGTGGGAGAATTTAAAGAAGCAACGTGCTCGAGAAGGAAGAAGTTGTATTGCTACATGGGAAAAGATGAGAAAAGTTTTTAATGAAAATTTTTGCCGGATAGTTATTGAATAATGAAGGAGGACTAAGATCAAGTTGCCAAAATCCTAATGCTCGTAAGTGTTTCAAATTCCAAGGATTTGGTCATATTGGTTCTGATGTCCAAACCACGGGGAAGAAGCTAAAACTTAAGACACAACCTCATCCTCAACCTTACAAGCTTACGTGGTTTTCAAAAAGAAAACAAGGTGAAGGTAAATAAACGCACTCTTGTTCAATTTTCTATTTGCAAGAATTACAAAGATGAAGTTTTATGTGATGTTGTGCCTATGGATGCTTGTCATTTACTTCTTGGTAGACCATGGCAATATGATAGAAGAGTTTATTCATAATGGTTTCAAGAATACTTATGATTTTGTCAAAGATGGAGCATGGGTCATTTTGGGTCCTTTCCATTTGGATAGATCGTCCAAACCTTATAAAGGAGAAGGAAATAATTTACTCTCTATCTGTGATGTTGAGAAGGAATTGGAGTGTTCTAACAAAGTTTGTGCTCTTGTGGTTATGGAAGAAAATGAAGAATTGAATGAACCACCTCTTATTATGCAATCTCTTCTTGAGGAATTCCTTGATGTCATTGAAGAAATTCTCATATGGTCTCCCTCCTATGAAAGACATTCAACATTGCATTGATCTTGTACTGGGTTCCATCATTCCAAACAAAGCAGCCTATAGGATGAATCCTAAGGAGAATGAAGAATTGCAAAGGCAAGTTGGAGAGCTTTTGGCTAAAGGCTTGGTGAAAGAAAGCATGAGTCCTTGTGCTATCCCCGCACTTCTTGTACCAAAGAAGGATGAAACGTGGCGGATGTGTGTTGATAGTAGAGCAGTGAACAAGATTATCATCAAATACTGCTTTCCTATTCCTCACCTTGATGATCTTCTTGACCAACTTCACGGTGCTTCTATCTTTTCAAAGATATATCTTCGAGGTGGTTATCATCAAATTCAAATGAGGTTGGGAGCTGAATGGAAGACTGCTTTCAAAACTCAAGATGGTCTTTATGAGTGGATGGTTATGCCTTTTAGGCTTTCTAATGCTCCTAGCACCTTTATTTGCCTTATGAATCATGTCTTTAAATCTTTTATTGGGCATTTTATTGTTGTCTACTTTGACGATATCTTGGTGTATAACAAGCATAAGGAGCAACACTTGGAACATCTTTGGCAAGTGTTCACAACTCTACGGGAGCAAAAGTTGTTTGCCAATTTGAAGAAATGTCATTTCTTTACTGAGAGTCTTATCTTTTTAGGCTATGTGGTATCTAACAAAGGGATAAAGGTGGATGCTAGTAAGATTGAAGCAATCATGACTTGGCCTATACCAAGGTCGATTCATGATATTTGAAGCTTTCATAGTCTTTCATCTTTTTATTGAAGATTCATCAAAGGATTCAGCTCTATCATTGCACCTATCACCGAGTGCTTGAAGGGAGGTATTTTCAAGTGGACTAGTGAAGCGAGAAGAGTTTTGAAGTTATCAACAGAAAGATGACGGAAGCTCCAGTCCTTTCCTTGCCAAATTTTGACATTTTGTTTGAAGTTGATTGTGATGCTTCTAGTGTTGGCATTGGTGCTTAGCTAAGAAGGAAAGCCTATTTCCTTCTTTAGTGAAATGTTGAGTGAGTCTCGCAAGAAATACTTGACTTATGACAAAGAATTTATGCTATTGTTCGGGCTTTGCATCATTGGAGTCATTATCTCCTTCCTAAGGAGTTCATCTTATTCTGGGATCATGAAGCCTTGAAGTACTTGAATAGCCAACAAAAACTCAATTCCCGACATGCCAAATGGAGTGCCTTTTTACAATCTTTTTCTTTTGTTCGAAAGCATAAGGCAGCTGTTCAAAATCAAGTGGAAGATGTGAGTATGGATTTTGTTGTAGGATTGCCAAAGACTCAAAGAAACAAAGATTTAGTCATGGTGGTGTTGATCGCTATTCGAAGATGGTGCATTTTGTTCCTTGTAGCAAGACTCTTGATGCTTCTCATGTGGCGGATGTCTATTTTTGAGAAGTTGTTAAGCTTCATGGAATTCCAAAGACTATCACATCAGATTGAGATACGAAGTTCATGAGTCATTTTTGGGTACTTTTTGGAGGAAGCTTGGAACTAATGTGCAATTTAGTTCAACTTGTCATCCTTAAACTAATGGAAAAACGGAAGTTGTCAATTGAAGCTTGAGAAATTTATTGAGGAGTTTTGTTGGTATGAATATTCGACAATGGGATCTAATTCTTGCACAAACCAAGTTTGTTTATAATTGTTCCACTAGTCAAACTGGGGGTTGCAGTCCCTTTGAGATATTCTAAGGTCAAAATCCTATTAGTCCTCTGGACTCTCCTCCACTTCCTACTACTCATCATTTTAGAGGTGACGCCGAGGAGAGACTGAAGAACATTAAGAAGTTGCATGAACAAGTTCGAGATCAAATTCTCAAGCAAACTCAGAAGTACAAGAATCGAGCCAACAAGCACCGAAAGCAAGCAATTTTCAAGGAAGGGTGATTTGGTGTGGATTCATCTAAGGAAAGAATGTTTTCTGGGAGGACGACATGTTAAGCTCAGCCTAGAGCCAATGGTCCATTCAAGTGCTTCAATGCATTGGTGAGAATGCGTATATGATTGAATTTCCAATGGAATATAAAGTTTCAGCAGCCTTTAATGTTTTTGACCTTTCCCATATCATGAAGAAGAAGATGAAGAGCTAGCCTCGAGGTCGAGTCTTTCCAACCAAGGGAGCATGACACAGGTGTGGTCAGCATAGAAGGTCGTAATTTAAATCTATGTCTGGAATGTTTTAAGAAGACATTTTGTTAGAGTTATGACTTGTTAGTAATATATATGAGTCTAGTTTCCAAAGCATCAAACGACGTACAATTTGAAGTTTTCTAGACGACGTTATGTTTAAATTACTTTAAGGAGATCAAGCTGGCAGCTAATTACGAGGTCTAGCAAATTTTGGATGATTTTGCTATTTTTAGCTTGTTCTTTTGGGTTTTCAATATGTCTTTTCATTTCCCTAAGAGTCTTTTCTGTTTCCTAAGTCTCAATTAATATTTTGGAAGTTGTATTTCTCATTTACTCATGCTTGGAGGGTTGTTCCAAGCTTTACTATTTAAACCCCTCTCTAGTAGTGGAAAAATATAGATTTGAGTGTTTATACAACTTGAGCCTTAGGCTACTTTGAAGAAGGATTTCTTCTACAAACTCTTATCCTTCGGTGGATTCTGATAGGTGGCGAGTTTTTGCTCTGTATCCCCTGCTGGATTACATTGGGTGGTGATTTCTGTATCCCTTGTGTTTTGCTTTGGTGGTGAGCTTATCTATCCGAGTGTGTGAGTTAGAGTGTGTTCCGAGATACCCATACACTTTCCCGATCCTTTTCATCATTATCTCGAAGTCCCATTATTCTCGAGTTGTCCATTTCTCTCATTCCAACCATCCCGAGGTGGTCATAAGGTGTCCCGCACTTTGTCCTGGTTAATCTCGGTATCAAAACCCCAAGTAGAAAAGGATGTATCAGCATCGAACAATTTCCGACTTCTTCAATCTTCCAACAATAGGGAAGCATCAACTCTCTCAATCTCAGCTCTTTTGAAGGTAAAAGGCATATTTAGAGAGAGAAACAATTAACAAGGAACTTTTGTAAGGATATCAACGTGTATGGCTATTGTGATGTGTGTAACCTCTATGAGACTTAGCAAGGGGGTATATATAAAGTTTAAGGAAGGGTAGTATGGTCTATTTGGTTAAAGAAATGGTTTGGGCAAAGTTTCTACAACCAAAATAAGGTCTATTAAAATCACCTTCTATCTGACAACGATCTAACCTGAACTAACTCCACCAACTGTAAAGTTCCAGAATTTTCACCAAAACATTTCAAATCTTATAGGTAGTTGAGTAGACCTTCTGGAATCTTCACCCACTGTCTATGAGCTTCTAGTTCCTTCCAAGTACAGACCAAGTTTTTTTTTTTTTTTTAATTCAGAACAAAAATATATAACTATAAAAAGACTATTTTGCATTGGTAAATTTTGCCAATAATACACGTGCATTTAGAATCTCCCCCTTTGGCAATTCCATGACAAAACCTTAAGCTAACATGTATATAATCTAAATTCTATTATCACCAGAAACAAAACTTAGTTTACAATATCATGAAACCTAATAAAATAACAAAAGTCCTTAACAACATGTCTTGTGATTTATTTACCTAAAATCACATTTAAACACAACAGGGATCATTATAATCATTTATATCAAATTAGTTCATATAAGATCACAATTTTGAATTAATAAAAATTTCAACAGATTATATAATCATTTATTAGAGTAAGTAAGTTCAATGCAATTTCCAAATATCAAGAGGTCTAATTTCAACAAAACTAGTTTGAATCAACCAAAACCCAAATGACTGAAACATCATAATTGACAATAGTCACAATGTTGATATGAATATAACACAACAAGATGAAATTACAACCTCAAACATAATTTTCCAGCACATAGTCTCAGCTCAAAATAGTATATACAAACTTATCAATTCAAACCCAACTTCCATGTAACAACAAATCTCAAGTATACAAGCTACAATAGTCAATATAATTCAACTATGTTGAAATTATAACACAAATATAGGTTTTCCAGCAAGAACAATGAAAAAACTTAGAACACATAAACAATGGTCCAACCCGAAAATTATAGCCCATTAGATTTTTTAAGAATCTTTGACAAAAGATGATTTTAATAGCATATTCGGATGATCTAAGGGCTAAAGAAACATAGGCCATTAGATTTCTCAAAGAGAATCTAACATTTCTTAGGAAAGAAAGGAAAACTTTGAAATTTTTAAGTCTTGAGATTTGAATTTTGAATCTCATTAAAAGTTTGTTGATCTGATGAAAAATTGCTTCAATCTACCATTAAAATACATAAGAATCAAAGCCCATTTGATTTCAAGCAATTTCAACAAAAGATTTGAGCTAATTTACACAAAATCACACAAAGTCCCATTCGGATTCATCAATAACACAATTTCTCCAAGATTAATCTATAATAACTTAGAAAGATCAAGAGAAATTCCTTGTAGATTGAGGAGGAGTAGATTTCCAGCAAAGCCTAACAAATTTCACGCCAAATGATCAAGATTTGAGCAAGAAAATGGAAAAATAGAGATGTGGGGGTTGGGTGTGTCCGTGAGAGAGCTTGAGAGTAAAAAGGACGTAAAAATATGACTTGTCAGAGTTATGGCTGACCATATACTACTCTGATCTAACTAAAAATACGAACTATCACTTAAAAACACAGATTTGCATAGAATCAAAATATCTTCAGGAAAATCAAAATTTTGTCAAAAAATAAATTTTTTTTCAGAACTTTAATTATTCTAAAATCTATATGAATAACACAATATACATCAATTTAATGCAGGAATCACTTAAGACATAGAACATATACCATATGAATTCCTTAAAAATTCAAACCTTGTACCATCAAGAGGTTTGTTAAATAAATCAGCTAATTGGTTTTCTGCAGAAACATGTTTAAGTGTCACAATGTCATTTTCAACATGGTCTCAAATAAAATGATGTCTTATATCAATATCTTTAGTTCTTGAATGCAATATAGGATTTTTTGAAATGTTAATGGCACTAGCGTTATCACAAAATATGGTCATAGCATTTTGAATAACACCCTAATCAGAAAGCATTTGCTTCATCCAAAGAAGTTGAGTGCAACAACTACCAATAGCAATATATTCAGCCTCAACTGTAGACAAAGAAATTGAACTTTGTTTCTTACTCACCCAAGCTACAAGATTCGTTCCCATATAGAAACAACCACCTAAAGTGGTCTTTTTATCATTTGAATCTTCAGCCCAATCATCATCCGTATATCCAACTAAACTCACATTTGAGTTTTTTGGATACAAAATACCATAATTAATCATCTTATTTAAATACTTGATAATTCTTTTCACAACATTTAAATGAGATTCATTTGGATTAGCTTAATATCTAGCACACACACCAATACTAAAAGATAGATCAAGCTACCAATCATGCTTCTATACAATGTTTGATCTATACATTTTCCAGATGGATTAATATCCAGTTTTAAACTAGTACTCATAAGAGTTATAGTATTTTTAGAATTCTCAGGACCAAACCTTTTGACTAGGTCCTTAGTGTATTTCGATTGAGAGTTGTACAGGCCTTTATCACATTGTTTAATTTGTAATCCAAGAAAATAATTATGCTCACCAACCATACTCATTTCAATTCATTTTTCATTGCATCAGCAAACTTTAGAGCATGTGCATCAGTAGGAGAACCAAAAACAATATCATCAAGATAAATTTGAGCGATAGTTATGCTGCCTTTAACCATCTTAATGAAGATTGTACGATCTGCACCTCTTCTGGAGAAGCCATTCTCTAGTAAGTAGGTTGGTAATCTCTCATACCAAGCTCATGGAGCTTGTTTCAATCCATAAAGGGTCATTTTCAATTTAAAAACATGATCAGGAAAATTAGGATCAATAAATCATTTGAGTTGTTCAACATAAGCTTCTTCATTTAAGATGCCATTTAAAAAGGCACTCTTGACATCCATTTGATATAGTTTAAATCTCATATAACAAGAAAATGTAAGGAGTATTCAGATTCATTCTAACCTTGCAATTGGAGTAATTGTCTTGTCAAAATCAATTCCTTCAACTTGTGTGTAGCCTTGAGCTACAAATCTTACTTTGTTTCGAATGACCACTCCATTCTTATCTGTTTTGTTCTTAAAGATCCACTTAGTACCAATTACATTAACATCAGAAGGTCTAAGAACCAAAGTCCACACATCATTACGAATGAACTAATTAAGTTCCTCATGCATCACATTTATCCAAAAATCATCATTCAAGGCATCTTCTCCCCTCATTTACATCACCTATAGAAACATAAGAAGATAAAGATAAATGGTTAAAGTCTTTTTTCCTTAGTCTCATGCTTTCATTTACATCACCTATAATATTTTCTTTGGGGTGACTTAGCTTAATACGAGAAGAAGCTTCTTTGCTAGGAGTCTCCACTGTTTTATTGTTAACAAGGTATTTTTGAATTTCAGAATTTAGAATTTCAAATTCCAATTCTCTTCATTTTCAACAAGTATAGAGTTTATGGTCACAAAATTTGTAGAATCATTTATGTCATAATCAATTACAACATTTATAGATTTGACAACAATATGAGTGCATAAATTAAAGACACGATATGCTCTGCTAGATGCTAAATATCCTAGAAAAATTCCTTTATCACTTCTACAATAAAACATGGCTAAGTTATTTCTATCTCCAAGAATAAAATACCTGCTGTCAAACACTCTAAAGAATTTAACAATAGGTTTGTTTTCCTTCCATATTTCATATGGGTCATTTTTGTGTTAGGTCTTAGATAAACACGATTAATGATATAACAAGAAGTACTTACAGCTTTTCCCCAAAAGTATTGTGTAAGATTTTTACCTTGTATCATGACTATAGCCATCTCTTGAAGAACACGGTTCTTTCTCAATACAAAAATGACCAAATGCTGAATTTTCTAACCCCCTTCTAGGATCACTTCTAATCCTTATGATAGAGTTTGATTTTTCATTTTGTATTCTCTTACATAAACTTTTGACATGTTCAAATGTCTTAGGTTTATCTCTAAGCAAATCAATCCATGTGAATCTAGAATTGTCATCAACAACAACTAAAATGTACCTTTTTCCACCCAAACTTTCAGTTCTAGATGGTCCCATTAAGTCCATGTGTAACAGCTCCAAGCATCTTTTAGTCAAGACACAAAATGAATTTTCATGACTAGTTCTTATTTGTTTTCCAAGTTGGCATGGTCCACGTACCATATTCTTGACATTATCAAGTTTCGGTACTAGTCCATCACCAACCTAGAAACCTTAGAGAGATCTCTATAATTTAAATGCCCAAGTCTCTGATGCCATATGTGAGTCACATCAATTTTGACACTATTACATTTTAAATTACTTTCAATAGTAATACTGTAGCAATTATCATTGGTTCTAATACTTTCAATAATAGCATTACCATTTGAATTTAAAACATAACATAAATTCTTCTTGAACATTACCTCAAAATCTGAATCACAAATTTGACTTATGCTTAGGAGATTTGCCTTCAAACCTTGAACATATAGGTCATCTTTAAAAAGTGGACAGCTGGGAAGTTCAATTATTTCTTTTCCAACAATAGATGCTTTACGACCATCTCCAAATGTGACAGTTCAAGCTTTATAATCCTCAACCTTAGTGAATATAGATCTGTCACCACCTATGTGTCTAAAGCACCTGTGATGCAGACCAGGATCTGCAAGGCTTGGCAAAATCCGAAAAGGATTGAGCCAAGGGAAGGGGATAGTCCTGGGATGCCACTCGACCAAGGGTAGCGGAAGCCACTCGATGCTACTAATCGCGGACGCCACTCGACGCGACCAAGCCACTCGCTTGATTGGTATGAGGATGTCACTCAACTCCAAAGCAAGAGATATACTTGCAAGAATTATATCTTTGAATCAAAATTTCTTCTTTTATTTTGGATAATCACTCATATATAGAGTTCATTACATCATGGTCAATCTAGAAAAAAATAGAATAATAAAGTCTAGACAATTCCAACACAAAAGAAATTAAATGCACTTTGAAATTCACTGACTGTTGCCATTCCCGACGTCCAGTAGTAAAAACGTAATAACTTTCTCTAGGAATCTTCAAATGATGTGAGGTCAAGTGTGCTTGAAACTAGGGATGTAGGGCTTTCCAATGATATATCGGACACTGAATAACTCTTCGTAAATCGGTCCATACGAGGTGAATCGTTCCAGCTGAGGTGCAGATCTGCCCGAGATACAAGAGATACTTTGTTACCACCTCAGCCTGAGATACAAGTGCTGTATGCCGAGGTGAAAGGGATGTTCCTGCATCAACCTGCTATTAAGATACCAAAGAAATTTATTTTTGGCTTTGAAAGCAACATGTACAACATAGAATGTGTTTGGTGTTCCTTTTAACCCAAACCTTTTTTGAAGAAGTTGAATCTCTGAAAATTAAATCCATTTTCTTACAAATGAATTCAACTTGTTTGGATAAATTTAGGACCTAAGAAATTAAGCTATCAAATGCTGAATATGAAAATGGCTTCGAAAACTTAGTTTCATGAGACTTCAATTTAAAGCATTTAGTTTTCACATGTCCTCGTTTTCTATAGTAGAAACAAATAGGGACAAATCAACAAGAGACATAAGAACTTTGAACAGTGATCTTACCGTGAACAACTGATTGTAGGCTTACCTTAGGCTGACTGTTGACCTCTGGAACTTTCTCTTTAATAGCAGTAGGAACAAAAATAGTTTTATTACCAACATATGATTTTGAATCAGAATGTTTAAATCCTAATCCATGTTTATCACTAACAAGGATTCCTATACTTTTTTTTTCAAGTTTCTTTGTACCACAAGAAAAATTTTGAAGTTGTGACTTAGAACTTTCTAGTTCTATTTCTAAGCTTTTTACCTTAAGTACTTCTAGAGATGAATTACTACTTCTCAATTCATCAATTAAACTAGGTTGTTCACAACACTTAGTCAACAAATCTATCTTCTCAACTTCGAGGTTGTTAAGTTTCTTTGTTGATCTTCAGACAAATTATTATAAGAAATTTGAAGAGGTTCATCAACATCAGATTCTTCATCCACTAAATCATCATAATCATGACTCACATTTCTAATACTATTGATGGAAGATGTAAAAGCAATGTAATTAACCTTACGTTCGGATTCATCATCACTAGACGATGACGATTCTGAATCTGAACCATCAATGAGGCATTCATTGCTTTACCCTTTGATTTCAGAAATATTGGACAATCAGCCTTGAAGTTTCCATATCCTCTACAACCGTGGCATTGGGGGTTCTTTTGAACCTTTCCTTTTAAAGTCTTTGAAATCACCCTTCTTTCATTTTTTGTTAGATTTTCAGGTTGCTTTTCTAGCAACCTTTGAAGAAATACAAGGTTGTTTTCTCCACTTGTTGCCATTTTTTAATCTAAAAGCTTTTCTAAACTTTCTCACAAATAAAGCAACATCATCATCATCATCAAGAGAATCCTCATAAAAACTAGATATATCTTCAGTTATGGACTTTAGACTTATGTTAGCCCAAGGTTGTTCCTTAAAACAATTCGTTCTGATTTTGATGATAACAAAAATTCAAGTTGCTTTGAAGGATTTTAGAACTCGTTATGCTAATTCACAAATTCTAACTTGGTTTTAAAAGGATTGAGGTTATCTCTCCATAAAAAGTTCTAAATGTGTATAAACACCAATGCATAATCTAAAAAGGTCACTTTGTTCCTTGTAGGTGGTTATAGATGAATTGGAGTGGACACGACACTTTCAAGTTGCTGAAAAACCTCTCTAACTTTGTTGGTGTTGACACATTGAAGAATGGTGTTAACATATCGCCCTGTCACCCGAGTGCATGTGTGACAGTGTCGACACATTGATGCATGGTGTCGAAACATCGCACTATCACTCGAATGCATGTTTGATGGTGTCGACATATTGGAGGATGGTGTTGACCCATTGCACTGACACTTGAGAGAACAAATCCAGACCAATTTATGGTGTCGACATATGCCGACTATGTGTCGACACATGCTGTGATTTTGCCGAAAATCCTAGAAAGCTGCTAGCACATCATTTTGATTAAAATGACTTAGGTACTCCTCCAATTGTACAATAAAGTCACTTGAAGATCTTTAAAGTCTAGAGGACTATAAATAGAACAAGATGGATAGATAAAGACAAGAACTTGCACATCATTTATGACCTAGCCTTCTTAGAGAGAGAGAGAGAGCTCTGAAGAAGAGAGAAGAACTAAGATCTCAAGAAAGCTAGTGATACACCTGTCAAGAAAAAAGCTTTCTTACTCAAATGTTGTCTCCCTACTCATTACTGTGCTTTACACTTGTTTATTTGGCTTAGAGAGCCATTCTATATTATATCTTTGTACCCATCTCTTACACAACATTTGAGTGTTTGTGACACTTGGTCCTACTCGTGAGGGTAGAAGAAATCCCTTGGGTTGTTGGGATTTTTTAAGAGAGTTGAACCATGAGCTCGTAAAAAGCATTGTCACGGTTACTTAACACCCAGAAGCTAAGGTGTGATTGCTATTGGAGAATAGTGGAGAAAGCCCAAGGAAGTCAATAGTCTTTGGGGTGGACGTAGGCAAGTTTTGACCAAACCACCTAAAAATACTGGTGTCATCTCTCTATCCCTTGCTCTCCTTTATTTGCACTATATTTGCAATTGTGGTGCACTATTCTATATTGAATATTTATCTAGAATTATCATTGAAATTTTTTTAATTTTTATTAAAACTCAATTCACCCCCCTTTTGGGTTGTCACCAAGACTCACTACTTACTCTTTTTCGATTGTAGCAATTAGTGCTTATAAATTTGTAGAGATCCTATAAGTTCTTCAATTTTAATTTTTTCTAGATCTTTACTCTCTTTTATAACTATAATTTTAGCCCTAAGTTTTTTTGTCAAAGACCTTAGAAGTTTTCAAACAACTCTTGTTTTGGGAATCTTTTCACCTAAGTTATAGGTCAAACTTACAATATCATTTAGAGTACCATAGAACTCATCAAAAGACACATATTCTTTCATGCAGATTTCTTCAAATCTGGTTGCAAGCATTTGAAGCTTTGAGTTCTTCACAATTTTCATTCCTTCATGCGTAATCTGTAAGATTTCTCATGCTTCTTTAGCAATTTCTCACATAGAAATACGTTTGAATTCATCATCTGATATACCCATAAAAATAGCATGTAAAGCGCGAGTTTATTACCCTAGGATTAAGGGAATCCAAGAGAGGGGTGAATTGTGGTTCAAATTTTTTTCGAAACTAACCCTCAAAGATGTGTTTTCTAGATACAAGTTATACAAAGAGTATCGATTGCAATAAAAGATTAATTACGAGTGATGGATAAAGTACTTCCATAGATACAAATTATATTTAATCAAGAAACTAGTAGCACAAAATAAAGAGATATGGGAAGAAAAGCAAACACAAGATTTTTAGGTGGTTCGGCAAACCTACTTACGTCCACCCCTCAAGCTCTTTATCGAACCTTGAGGTTTCTCCACTGAACTCCCTTCAACCAAGAAAAATGTTTCCTTATACTTGATCTTGAGAATCAACTCTTTAAGCCTCAAGATCGAGTTTGAGAACAACCCTCTCCAAACTCTTTATTTCGATAAACAACCCTCATCGAAAGGAAATAAGAGAATCACTCACTTAAAGGTGTAGATGAATGAATGAAATTACCTAATAAGACTCCCTTGACGGAGTGGATATTAGGATAAAAATTTCTATCTCTTAGGCTTCACACAATAATAAGGATGTACAAATGTTGATAATTTATGAATGATTTGAGAAGTAGGATTCAAAAACCTTTTGATCACTCTTAACCTGAGTAAATGATAAATGGTCATTCAATAGTATTTATGAGGCTTAGGGATGGTTTTAAATAGGACTCATTAGAAAACTAGCTATTTCTAGTCGTTTGGGGTCGATTTGTCAAAAATATCGTTGTATCGGTCGACTACTTACATCATCTAGTCGATTGCTGCATGTTTCTGTTACCCAATGGTCAAAAAGTCAGAACAACTCCTTTTTAATACAATATCCGGTCGACCGCTTCACCAGGTAGTCGATCATCGGTCAGCCGCTAGACCTCTAAATTTAAGTCATTAGCCAATCCATTTATAAATACGATTTTGACCTTCTTGAAACTCTAATTTTTAAGACTAACTTCCCATAAGTATAAATAAAGTTTGGGAGTTTGAATGTGAATAATTTGAAGCCACTGAAATCATATTTTGATCTTCAAACAAGTGATGAAATAGTTTATGCATGGTTTGAAAAATATGCGAGTTTGTGGTTAAAATCCTTTTTAGAAATGAAGCCTAGAGTTACAAAAATTAACCTAGGAACTCGAGTCTTCACTTTTTAAGGCACTTCCATTGAATTGATTGTTGCTTGTTCGTTCCATGCTCATATGGATCTTCTTTGCTTATCATCTAAATTACTTCTATTGTTATCATCAAAACTTCGATTTCGACTAAAAGCCAACCATTTCCCCCTTCCTATTGATGACAATAAGTTAATTGCTCTTCCTTTTGTCGTACTTGTTTCCCCTTAGCTTTTGCAATTTGATATGGGGTTTTGGACTTTTTTATGCTTCAAGGAAAATGTTAGCATGTAATATGAAAAGAATACATGTGAAGATAATGATGCTTTTATATCATCCAAAATGAAAATAGTACATTGAAATCTTAAAGGGTTGTAGAGATACAAAAAGATATCATTCTTTACCCTATTTTCATCATAAAAAAGAAATACGTAAGCAACAATAATAAAACAAAGTGAAAACGCATATGCTATTAAAATCATGAAGGTGGAGGAAGGTGACTTGTGATCAAAGTTCTCATATCCTCAAAGAACATCCACTAATCCTCTTGCATAGCAAGAATCGTCTGCTCAAGAGCAGTGAAACAGATGCTAAGGGAAGGGGTAGGACCTGGAATAGATCGAGAACTATGGGAAGGGGAGGCAGAAGAGACTCAAGTAGGAGAGGTAGTAACTAGATGCACATTAGCCAGATCAGCGTCTAAATCAAACTTCATTGCCTCGGCATCAACCTCATCATCCTCATTCTCATCCTCATCACTGAGCATGATGTAAGAAAGGTTGATAGGATTTCTCTCAAAAGGTGCTCAATAGCAAATACATCCATGAAAGTCACCTTCTCTGGGTGAATGAGATTGCGAGTACAAATAAGGTGAAGCATCCTATAAGTGATATTGAGTTTGTTTGCAAAGATCTTCCTATGTGTATCAGCTGCCTCAACATTCCCTTGGAGATAAGCTACGACTGCCCCATAATCAAAATCCTGACACATGGGCCCTGTATTAATCTCATAAGCCTGAACCCCATTATGTGGAATACCTAGAATTTCTCTAATTACTACATCATTCAAAATGATCTCCCTTCCCCCAACCAAACATCTAACAGTAAACAAACCACGATCCTCATGTCCAGCCGTCATATTATAGAAGAAAATCCTAACATACTTAGGATATAATTTGTGAGTCTAAGTGACAAGCCATGAAAGGGGTGAATTAGGTACTAATAAAAATTAAAGCTTTTCCATAAATAAGCCAAGATAAATATTCAAAGATAGTATAACACAACCCAATAGCAAATATAGAACCAATAAAAAGAGAGATAACACTAGTATTTTTAGGTGGTTCGGCTGAGATTTGCCTACGTCCACACCCAAGGCTATTTCCTTCTTTGGGCTTTCTCCACTATAAACCAATAGTCACAAACCTTAGCTTTAGGGTTCTAAGTAATCGTTACAAGAGTTTTCTAAGGTCACGCTTCAACTCTCATACCAAATCCCAATAACCCAATGTGGGTTTTCTTCTATCCTTACGAGTAGGAACAAGTGTATCCCCACACTCAAGTGTTTTACAATAGATAGATAATATAAGTAATAAAGAATGACTCTTTAAGCTAGATGTTCAATTGCAAAGCACAATAATGAGCAAAAAGACAAGATCAGAGAATGAAAGCTTTAGTCGAACTAGGTAGCAGTAGTTGCTTTCTTGGGATATGTGTTCTTCTTTCTTCTTCAAGCTCTTTCTCTCTTGGGAGGCTAGGTCATAAAATGATGATGCAAGTTCTTATCTTTTCTCCCTCCATCTTGTTCTATTTATAGTCCTCTTGACTTATGTAGTCTCCAAGAAGCTTTATTGGACCGTTGGAGACGTACCCTAGACTTTTTAACCCAAAAAGATGAGCTGGCAACCTTCCATTAATATATGCAAAATCGCAGCATGTGTCGACACATAGTCGGCATGCGTCAACACCATCATGCTTACTTGGAATTTTGCTCTCCGGTGTCTGTGGCATGTTTCAACACAATCTTCTCATATGTCGAAACCATCAAATGTACTCTTAGGTACTAGTGGCATATGTCGACACCATATTCATTTGTGCCAAAACCATTAACGTTGAAGAGATTTTTCTGCGACTTGAAAGTGTTGATTTCTCTGCAAATCATCTTCAAACACCTACAATGAACACTGTGGATATTTTAGCTTATGCAACAATGTTATAGAATATTGAGAAACTTTTAGAGAGAGATTTTCTATCATTTTGGAAATCGTTTTTGGATTGGCAAGCTTTAGTTCTGAAAACCTTCAAAGCGATTAAAAGAGTTTGTTATCATTAAAATCAAAATTGGATTGTACAAGGAACAACCTTGGGCTAACGGACTTCAATTCCCATATCTATCAAACTTTCCCAACCTTGACCCATAAAGAAAGTCTCAATGATAAAATTAGATAATCAAGATGCATTGACTGTCCTTCCCCACATAAGTTTTCTCTTTAAAAAATCATTCAGAAACAACTCCCCACACTCAACATTGCGAAATTGATAAGCAGGCTCACTGAAATTTTGGTCCTTTATCGAATCGGATGATCCTGCTACCTCAGTCCTACTTATGGCAACATGCTTCATTCTTGGCATGATGAATTGAGAGCTAAACTGGCGAGAGAGAGGCTGATTCGAAGAAACTGGGGGTTAAGGTTTAGAAAAAGGGTGAAACAGGGAAAAACACTATTTAAGATGGATTTTGAGTTGAAATGAGGTGAAAATTGGTAGGTTTACCTGAAGAAGAGGTTCTGGGATGATTGGGACAAATTTTAGGGCAAGTGATGTTGATTTCGGAACGATTTGAGAGAGGTAGATACAACAGAAATGGAGTGGTTCTTGAGAAGAGAGGCCGCAGTTGACCAAATCTGGAACTTTAGTATAGCAGCTCATGCAATAGTTCATTTGGTAAAACATGTTCTATAAATCGGTCGACCGCTTCATAGAGCGATTCCACATGATTGACAACCACAGAGAACAGACACGAAAAATTATGTTTTAAGGGCCAAAAATAAAATGAAATGATGCATTTGAAGAAGTATGAAAACATTGTAAAATCCATGGGAAGTAATAAATAGCATATCAAAGAGCATTTGCATCTAAACACCCAATATATCTCCTAATGAATTCAAGTGAGATGTTGCCCTTCTGAATGTGTTCTCTCAAAAATTGATGTCTGTAATAGCCCGGACCATTAAGACCTCAAGCGTTGTCTTATAGTAATGAACACAACTAATAAAGCTGAGGTTACGGCCTATGGGAAGATCAATAAAGCAACAAGATACTAAGCAAAACACACGAAGGACCTTTTATTAATACCGAGGTATTACAAAAGAGGACCAACTTTCTATAATGTACATACTAAAAAGAAAACTGCAGCGAAAACTAAGAAAACATTAACACTGAAGATTTCTAATCTTTGTCGTCAGTGTCCTCTAAGTCCGAAATATTGACATAGTTATTTGAGTGCGGAGTGATCCACCTATGTCCTCGTCCCTCTACCAGAACATCTAGGTCTCTTGTGACATAAACACGAAAGGTCAATTCCAGAGTGACAAAGCCATGTTGAATAGCCTTGGTGAACTCTCCTAAATAAACCTCAGACATCTGCTAAAGAAAATATTTAACAAACAACGGTGAGTCCAAATGACTCAGTAAAGCCTGCAGTTAGTACAACAGAATAGAATAAAAGATATTGAAGAAACTCATTCAACAATAAAATCTCAACAGAATAAGAAAGTAAATGAAAAGACTCAGTTTCTTTAAAATGATCTTTTCCATTTTTCAATCACCACTCCTCTTACTCTTAGAGTGAATCACTTGGCCAGAGTGATGAGTTTCAAGTAACCTCCATGTTTTGCGGCATTACTCCTAGATAGAACATGGCTCGTATTTCGAGGCATTACTCCTAGAGTAGAATTGGTATCCTCATAGAGGATCTTTCCGCGTACAACAGAGAGGCCAGAATGTCACAACAAGTGAACACATCCTCTTGTGCACAGTAGAGTCAAGTCTTCACAGTATGCGTTAAGTATGCATGTCTCATGTCAACATCCATACATATCATTCATGATATGCAACACCTTAACCACTACTTGAACATCAAAATATTCCTTTCCAACGTATAAGTTAAGTATGCATGTCTCATACCAATGCTCATACATCTCACTTATGATATACAACTCCTTAACTCGTTTCTAACACTTTAATTTTTCGGTTAAAAACCGGCTTAATCACCACGTAGAAAATACCAATTTTGACATGAAAAGTATTGAAATCAGAAGGAAAGAAATATGTTCAAGCTTTGAAAAACAACTTTTGGAAGAAATTAAAAAAAAAATGATCAAAGTTGAAAAACAACTTGAAAACGAATCGAATTTTGAAAATGATACTTTTTTGAAAGGACGAGCTTGTTCTTCATCAAGAACAATAGGAAGAATAGAAAAATACTAACAACATCAAGAGATGCTAGAATAAGAAATACAAGAGATTCACAATAATCATCTTGAAAACTTGAATCGAAATCAAAGATAACCAACTAAACTTTACCTCTAAGCGAGCTTGATCTTCGCTAAACTTCTCTTAATCGATTTCTTCCTTCTTCCTTCTACTTCATGTCACTACTAATCTTACGTTTAACTCACAATTATCAAAGGAGTTGGTGTAAGTTTAAATGGCTGGCCACCCCCTATTTATAGGCAAGCTTGGTTCGTCACATCGCGACACGTGTCTAGGCTAGCTTCGGTGACTCAAAAGGCTACATCGACCATGCGACGACACCCAACCACCTCAAGCAGCTGCTGGGCATGCCTATGGCTTAAATTCACCCTATAGCTCAGGCGAGTCGCTGCCTAGGTTCACCGGTGGTCGACACCTCAAGCTACCTAGGTCCTAGCCTTTATGGTTGTGCTTTTTCCATTGATTCGTCTGCTTCTAGCTTCAATTTGTCGTGCTATATAGTCCTCATAGGTGTCACTCTCTAGGGCAGCCAAAATTTTCTTGCTTAATGGCTAAGTCTTGCCAATCATTTCACTAATCTTTCGATAATCGCAAATCAACGTAATTGCTTCTAATTAATCGACCTACTTGCTTCTGAAAAATAAAAGTCTCCAAATTTAAACCATAAACTCGTGGATAATCTCCCAACATATTAAAAGATAAAATCATATGGTTCGGTTTTCGAGGGAAAAACGTCCTACTAGCTTAAAAAATTAAATTGATCCAATACGAGCTCCTCAACATTCGGAACAACAACCTAGTTGCACGTGAACTCCAAATCTCACTAAATAATGTCCTAATCAAGGTTTCAAACTTAATATCTCAAGTACTAAATACTCTCTCTTAGTCACTAAGTACCCCCTAATACACTACTAAACAAAAGCAAACAACATGCATGTGATGCTAAAAGCTCGGGGTATGACAATTTCTCACTTCAATGTGTTTAGTCCTAAAGTGTTGGAGGGGATGCTTGGACAAATTGATAGCACTTGCAATGTTAGATTTGATAGGTATACTATCAAACTCCAGCCCAAAGTCTTTGAAAGTTTGTTTCATCCACAACACTTGAGCGCAACAACTACTGGCTACCAATGTATTCCGCTTCGGTTGTTGATAACTCAACCGAGTTTTGTTTCTTGGTACTGCAGGAAACTAGAGATGAACCTAAGAAATGGCAAGTTCCATTAGGTTCATGTGTGTGTCTCTAGCGTACCAAAGCCCTAGGTCAATAGTAATCATAATGTAACACCCCTCTCTATTTTCACCTGTTTGACATAAATAAAACTGGTATGATATGCTAATTGGAGTTTTCTAGTCTCAGCTATTTCTTTAATAAGCTTACATTATTTTTAATATACTTGATTCATATTTTTAATTCTCTTAATTTTCATTTAGGTGTTGCATTTGTTTTCATATTATTTCTTATTGAACTTAATAATTGTTATTACTTCATTACTACTCACATTGGGGGATTTAATTCTATTAAAAGTCTTTCCAAATGATATGTATCTTTAATTTTATTTCTTGCTTTAATGTTCCTAATATTTAGCATGTTTAATGATCCTTGATTACCATTTAATTATTTCTTTCTAGCTTATAGCCGATTATAAGTTGTTATTATGTCCTGAATATTTTGCTTTCATCCTTATATTATATTATGTCCTAGTCTAATTAATATCCCCTCTCTTGCATTAATTTTTAGCACACTCCATGTCTTGGCCGATGATGCATTTAATGACAACTTTTCCTTTTCGTTCTTTCTCTCTCTTTCTTTCCCCTTTAGCTGATTACTCTACACTCTCCCATTGGCCCTCATTTTGTCTTTTGTGCATGCATTTACATGATAGAGTGCAAGGGCAGTTCGGTTGTTTAGTTTGAGTGGGAAAATGGATTTTGGCAATCACAATGATTGCCTAGGTAAGAGTTAAGCAAATACTTGTCACAAACAGCCTCATTACTGCCCCTTATGCCCATTTAGTTGGATGGCTTGTCCTAGTAAACTATAGCTCCATGATTGCCTAGTTAGTATAGGGTGTGAAGTTAGAGGAAAAGCGGAGAGTTAACCATAGTTATTTGGCTTTTTTAACTTCAACCGATTGACTATAGAATTGGTCCCCTTGTTTTTTTTGACACAAGTGAGAGAGATAGAGACACAGGGAGAGAACCTTCACCTGCCGATAGAGAAAGGAAGAGAGAGACCGAATAAGAGAAAGAGAAGGACAATGGAAGGAAAAGGGAGAAAAAAAAGAAGAAAAAAGGGGGAAAGAGAATGAGGTAGTCGGCCTGCACCCTCCTTTTTTGTCCCCTTCAGTTTTTGTCTTCCTTTTTCTAACTTGTGTCATGCTTTTAGGTGTTTTGTCCCTTGTACAAAACTGTATTAATTAAATGTTTCCGCTAAGCTTTCTCAAAGCCAATATGTTCGATTCCTGCTGTAATCCCCGCTTTTGTGCGGACTATCTCCATAGGTGAGCCTAAGGGGTACGTACTGGCATAGGGCGTGACAAATAATAATCATAGTGCTTATGTGATAAAGAAAATGATTCTGCAAATGTATCTGGACACATATGAGCTAGATACATGCTGTTCAGGAATAAAATGTTGCATGAAAATATAATTTAATCACATGTTATACAATAAAGAATAAATCATGATATTTTATCAATTTAAATCACAACTTGGATTAATGGCCCTTAATCTATTTCCCATCTAAAACAATAAATGTGACATGAAAGAATTGCAACTATATTCGTATTAGATGTACTAATCATGCAATATTCTAGCTCAATCACACCCCTCAACTAACTCTTTGATAATCTCTTAGCAAAAAAGTTGAAAAAAGAATGAGTTAGACACGTCTCAGGAACAAAGCATCAACTATACTAACTAGAATTCAAACTTAAACGCCAAATCTTATTATGAAGTCAAGAAATAGATTTTTGAACACTCTTGCATTTTCAAATAGTTCTCATCAAGCATGCAAGCATTTCATGGAGATAAAGAAATCAGTTGTGTGTGTGTGTGTAGGGAAATATTCAAGACAGAGGAATGAATGAAATCACAAGAGTGACAAGCTTAGGATTAGTGCCCAATAAAGGACCCTAGCATGCTTAAAAACACATGGGAGTGGTAGTTTTTTCACGCTTAGCACTGTTAATTTAAAGCTATTTTGTAGCTCCCAATGCTTAGACAACTATTTCCATCCCAACACTCGAGTTCATCGACTCAAGCCTATCATCATGGTTATTTGCACAAGTTTGTTTTGTTTTGTTTTGTTTTCTTTCTTTTTGTTTTCTTTTTTCTTCTTCCTTTTTTTTTTAAACAGTGGTTCAGCAGCTCTACCGCTTATCTGATTCTCAAAATCTCAATCTCCCAAATGTCAAAAGCAATCCCAAGTATGTGCTCAAAATTGAACTGTCCAAATTATCCAAGTAAAGTGTGCTAGTGTGAGATGCAAAAATGTCATGCAAGTTCATTCTCAATCAAAATCTTGATTCACATAAGGCATATTGTATGAATCCAAACAAGCAATATCAATTGAAAACCCGCTCCTAACTTGTTTCTATATCAAATGCCTTTCACCAACCTACTCAAATTCATACAAGGAGTGAATTGAGGCATGTTAAAATAAGCGTAGTTTATGTAAGATCAGTCCAGCATGTGAGTTTGACATAATTGCTCTTACCAACTAAATTAAACATTATGCACAATGTAAAAGCATAAGGGGAAGCAAAAAATGTGTGTACAAAGAAAAGCAAATCAACACAAAGCTAACTAGAAAACCATCAGAAAATCGCAGCAAACAAGTTCAAAAAAGAAGAAAAAAATGATGCAAATAATAATTAAAAAAATGAAAAGAAAAAGAAAGACAGGAAAAAGGGAAATGTCAGAGGACTCTCTAGGGGTCATTTGGATCAAAGATTGGCATAGGCCAATTGCTTGTGTGACTCGAGTCCAATAACTAAGAAGAATCTTCTGTGTCTTTCAACTGCCCCTCTGATTCTATCAACTCTCCTGACGAAGGAACTGACTAATCAAAAACCTCAGACTACTCGAAAGAGTCATCCTCAAATACACTCTCAGAATTATGTGCTGATAACAGCTTTGAAATATCAACGTCCTCAATCATATCAACTGCATGCACTTTTGAATCATCACAGCTACTCGCGACATCTTGCATGCATTGAATACATTCATAACAATGTCATATTGCCAAAAGTGAGTTTCAATACTCCACTTTGGCAATTAATCAGTGCGTTTGAAGTAGCCAAAAATGATCGACCAAGTATCACAGGCACCTGATAAATACTAGATGCTGGCTACTGCATATCTAGAACTTCAAAGTCCACTGGATAGTAAAATTTATCGACTTGAACCAATACATCTTCAGTAATACCATGTGACACCTTTACTGATCTATCAACTAACTAAGCATGATGGAGGTCTTTTTCAATTCACCTAACCCCAACTGCTCATAAACTGGTGATGGTAGTAAATTCACACTACTCCCTAAATCCAATAATGCTTTTCCAACACCAGATTCCCCGCTAATGATAGAAATAGCTGGCGAGCCTGGATCTCTGAACTTCTGAGGGGTCTCACTCAGTATCAGGGTGCTAATTTGCTCTGTCAGGAAGGGTTTCTTCTTCACATTCAACTTTCTCTTCAACGTGCACAATTCCTTCAAAAAATTTGCATAAGAAGGAATTTGTTATATCACATCCAAAAGTGGAATGTTGATCTTTACTTGCTTGAAGATTTCCTGAATCTCGGTGTGATACTTGTTCTTCTGACCAGCTGCAAATCTCTGAGGGGTAAGGAATTGCTGGTCAATATTCCCTACTAGTTTCTACTTCCCCTTGTTTTTGAACCATACTTCTATTGTCCTCTTCTATCAATTTTTTCTCGACCTCATCAACATCAATCTTGACCTCATGTGTAAGGGCTTCAGCTACCGGTTTGTCCATTGGCATCTCAGGGCGCTGGACTTCCTTATTGCTCCTCAATGTAATCACTACCTCTGCAGACTCAATAAATTAATTGGAAACATTGTGAACAGGCTGTTGTTGGTATACTTGAGGATTAGGTTGTGATTGTGCAGGAAACTTCCTTTTCTCTATGGTTCTGAAGGTCGTGCTCATCTAACTAACAGCTCCTCTCAATTCAGTAATGGTCTAAGTGTTCTGACTATTAGTAGTGACTTGAATATGCATGAATTGCTGAAGTGTGTTGGCCATCTTTGCCATACTATCGTCCAGAGATTTTTTTTGGCTGAGCAGATGGTTGGGATTTAAAATTTTGAGCAGCTACGTGAGACTGGAAGCCTAGAGATGATGCTATAGGATGACTCTGAGGAAACTGAGGTGGCTGATATTGGAGTTGAGGAGGTGGTGTATAGGATGGTTGATGAGGAGGTGGTGTATAAGATGGTTGCTGAGGAGGTGGTATAAGATGGTTGCTGAGGAGGCTGAGGAGGCGGCTGATATTGATGTTGAGTAGATTGACCATTCTTCCATGAAAAATTTGGGTGATTCCTCCACCCCAGATTGTAGGTGTTGGAAAATGACTGACTCTATTCTTAGTTTACCCAATTTACTGATTGCATTTGATCCGACCCACATGCCTAAAATACTGGAAAAATTAGACAATCTCGAGTCTTATGGCTTGCATCAGAGCATATAGAACACACCTCAACTGCTTTTGCGGCCTTTACCTTCTCTAATTCCATTACCTCTAACCTCCTAGTCAAAGCAACAATATGAGCTTGGAGATCAATATCCTCTTTGAGTTCATATTTAACCCCACGACCAATTGCTCTAAGAGGTTGTATTTCCAAAGGTGCTCTGTCAGACCGTGTATTCCATTGTTGGGCAAATTTCAACTAGGTAATCAAAGAACTTCAATGCTTCATCAGGTTCCTTGCTAAAGAACTCTCCATTACACATAGTTTAAACAAATTTGAGAGGTCAAAAACAACCCAAGAGGGGGGGTGAATTGGGTTTTATAAAACTTTTCTCCCTTTTTCTTTTAAACCCAATATGCAAGGAACCGATCTAAGGAGCAGAAAACTAAATCTATTTAATCAAGGACTAATATAGAGAATGAAAGAAAAGACAAACAAGTGCAACAAATAAATGGAGATAAGGATAGAGAGATGACACCGTGTCTTTTAGGTGGTTCGGCCAACACTTGCCTACGTCCACCCCCAAGGCTATTGACTTCCTTGGGCTTCCTTCACTATTTTCCAAATAGTAAGTACACCTTAACGGTGCTAAGTAACCTTTACAAAGTGTTTTCGAGCTTACACTTTAACTCACTCTCTCAAATCCTCACAACCTAGAGGATTTCTTCTACACAACAAGTAGGACAAGTGTTTTTACAAACACTCACGTGTTTTTCAAGAATGGGTACAAAGAGAATCTTAGTAAAAGCTCTTTAAGCTGAATAAACAAGTGTAAGGTACTGAGGTGTGCAAAGAGACAAGATTTGCAAGAGAGCTACAGTATTTTCAGGTGGAGTACGAGCTTTTTGGATGGTGGAGCTTCCTTTCTCTTTGAAAGCTTTTTCTCTCTCTAGAAATTAGGGCAAGTGTTAATGGCGCAACCTCTTGCTTTTCTCTCTCCATCTTCTTCTATTTAAAGCTTCTAGGGCACCAAGGGTCTTCTTGTAAAGCTTGAGTGCCGTTGGAGGTCATTTGAGACATTTGGATACCTTTTTGAATAAGTTGACGTTGCTCAAAGAAATCTGCAAAATAACACAATGTGTCGACACATGTGGTATGTGCTGACACATTGAACTTTGAAAAAAGTCTCGGGTGTTAGTTCAATGTGTCGACACTTAGGTCAATGTGTCGACACTTCCATACTTAGCAAAAATTCATTTTGAATGGCCCAAACTTTCGGGAGTTAGTTCAATGTGTCGACACTTCAATGTGTCGACACTTCCCATACTTAGCCAAAAAAATCACTTTGAATGGCCTGAAAAGCAACCTTTCGGGAGATAGTGCAATGTGTCGACACTTAGGGTCAATGTGTTGACACTTCCAACACTTAGTCAAAAAAAATGTTCTTTAACAAGAACTATCCCAATTCAATCATTCTCAAAACCATTTACAATGAAAAGATGATCATTTAGCAAGTACAATGAAGATCAAGTAGCTTAAAGAGAATTTTTAAAGAGAGAACAATGATACTTGACAAAAATCCTTTTAAGAGAAAGGATTGATATTGTAAAATCTAAAGTCCTTAAAAACTTAGAACTTTGTTATCATCAAGAAGATTGTTTGCAAAAACAACCTTGGGCTAACAAAATTATTTGGACTCAGGCGCAAGTGTAGTGTACACCAACCTCCATGATTTAAAACCATGATGGGACAAATGCTAACTAGATCCTTAAACCTTTCCCAACTGGTGTGGAAGGTTTCATTAGGTCTTTGATTGAATTGGCGAATTCACTCTTGTAAAAATTGAATTCTTTGAAAAGGAAAAACTTCCTGTAAGAACTCACGTTGCATATCAGACCAGCTAGAGATAGAATCAGGCCTTAAAGAATTAAACCAAATTTTTGCTTAATCCTTTAAAGAAAAAGGAAAATAGCGAAGTCTGATAAATTCATCAGTGCCAACTTTAGTAATAAAAGTTGTGCAAATCATCTCAAAGTCCGTTAGATACTGATAAGGACTTTCAGAATCCATCCTGTGGAACTGAGGTATAACTAACATCATCCCATGCTTAATTGGAAAATTATGTGCGGCTTCAGGTAAAACGATACGTGGAGGTGTGGTGGTTCATGTGGGCTGCAAAAAGTCTTTAAGTGTGCATAGTGCAAGAGCAGCCATAGTTTCTTCAAAATTCTCTTCCACAAAAAGACTGTATAAATCAATTTCAGTATCCTCACTTGTAGCAGAGACAAAAGAACTATCTAACTTTGTGCTGTAAATGTCACTACTAGTACTAGGTGTAACTCTATATAATCTATTTGAAATGTCTCTGACAATAGGCATCAGACATCAATCCAAATAGCAGAGGCTCACTAAAACAGTAGAAAAGAAATAAAAGTGCAACAGAGATAAAGAAACAAGGGTATGATAATTTTTTTTTTTGCAAGTAAAGGTATGAGAAAAAAAAATTGAAATGAAAGAAAATCACAAATCTGAAAAATTTGACTCACTCAAAAATGAGTAGCGCAAAGGCTATTCCAAGTATAGAAGTTATGTCGTGAATAATTAGCCCAAAGGCCAGATTGTCTCCCTAGGAAAAATAGATTAATTTCAAACTTATGAAAAAAGGAGATATAATATATCACAAAGAGAAAATAAAAAAGTGATATGTGCAGTGAATGTAAAAAAATGAAACATAAAAGTTACTGAAGGAGATCAATTCGTATTTTTTGGATTTTTGGGAGTTCGAGGCCACATTAAAGTACCATGAATGAAAAGAAGTTTAAAGCAAATGACGGAAATTAAATGACGAACGTAAATTGCAGAAAGTAAGGAATAGAAAGCAAAAAGAGCAGAAATAAAATGACAAAATGTAAAGAGCGGAATTTAAAGTGTGGAAATTAAAGAGCGCAAATTAAGAGCGGGAAATTAAAGAATAGAATTTAAAGAATAGAATGTAAAGACGGAGAAAGTAAATGATGGAATGTAAAGACAGGAAAATAAATGACGGAATGTAAAGAACGAAATTAAATTGCGGAAAAGTAAATGACGAAATGTAAAACCCAAAATTAAATTGCGGAATGTAAATGAAAAGAATTGAATAAAACTTCACAAGAATCTTGGACTAAGTAATAAATTGTCATTACAGCCCAAGTTCAAGCTTAAAGAAGCAAGAACATCAAAAATATTCATGAACATTCAAGAATGCCAAGAAAACAAAATGAAAATGAAAAAGCAAGAACTTTATTCTATTGCCTAGGAATTGAAATTCAAGACATTAGATTCATAAAGCAAAAAGAAAACTAATCTAAAAACTAAAAATGACTATTCAAGAGAGCTTCAAGGTAGCAACAATGGAGGAAAAGAGAAGAAGAGAGAATGGAGCATGGCCGGCCATTAAGTGAGGGAAGAAAGAAAAAATGGTAGAGAGAAAAGCAATGGGAAAAGGTAAAAGTGAAAGTGAATTGTGAATGTGAAATGTGGTAGTGTGTTGATCAGCCAAGGAGAGAATATAGAGGAAAGAGAGAGAGTGTGAAAGTTGTTAGGTGGGTGGGGGACCATAGAAAGTGAAAACGGTAAAAAGGGAATGGAGAAGAGAGAGACAAAGAGAAAAAGCAAAAAAAAGTGAGAGAAAGAAATTAAAGAGTGATGACCGGCCAAAAGAGGAAAGAAGGGAAAGGGATGAAAAAGAAAAAGAGAAAAGGGAAAAGGAAAAGAGAGAAAAGCATAGAGAAAAAAAATGCAAAATTCGATTAGAATATTTTCTCTTTCTTTATACTGGCTCTTCTCTTGCTCTTGGAGGGTTGGATCATCAGGCTGACTTTTCTCTTGCTCCTGGATAGTTGGCTCATCAGGCTGACTTTTCTCTTGCTTTTGGACAGTTGGCTCATCAGGCTGACTTTTCACTTGCTTTTGGACAGTTGGCTCATCAGGCTCTTCTATATAGAATAATTAATTTTATCAACCTGCACAAAGAATATTTAATTAGCTCCTGGCATCATATGATTAAATTCATGAAATAATTATAATGCCAATAATCATAGTGTTTATGTGATAAAGAAAATGATTCTCCAAATGTATCTGGACACAATATGAGCTAGACACATGCTTTTTAGGAATAAAATGTTGCATGAAAATGTAATTTAATCTCAAGTTATACAATAAAACATATACCATGATATTTTATCAATTTAAATCATAACTTGGATTAATGATCCTTAATCAATTTCCCATCTAAAACCAATAATTGTGACACGAAAGAATTGCAATTATATTGGTATTAGATGTACTAATCATGCAATATTCTAGCTCAGTCATACCCAATAAATACGTAAAAACTCTTTTTCACAGCATCGAGATGGGATTCTTTACAGCAAGATTGAAATCTAGCACATAAACACACACTAAACATAATATCGGGCGGACAAGCCATTAAATAGAAGAAAGCTCCAATCATACCGCTATCTTTAGTGATGTCTACCTTTTTACCTTTTTCATCGGCATCAAGCTTTAGCAAGGTCTTGCAAATTTTTGATGATTTTGCTATTTTTAGCTTGCTTTTTGCATTTTCAATATGTCTTTTCATTTCCCTAAGAGTTTTTATTTTTCCTAAATCTCAATTAATATTTTAGAAGTTGTATTTCTCATTTACTCATGCTTGGGGGGTGTTCCAAGATCTACTATTTAAACCCTCACCTAACAATAGAAAAATATAGATTTTGAGTATTTATACAACTTGGTGTAAGAATTATGCCCTAAAATCATTTATAATTATTTAATTAGATCTCAAGTGTTTATATTTACTAGGTATTATGATGTGACATAAGATGTTTCATAGATATTGTTCAGTGACATTGTAGAAAAGTCTTGCCATTAATTAATAAATCAAATGTGAGGAGTATGACTTTTCAGTTCCTTATTCACTTGACGTTTGTTTTTTACCAAGGTACATGTTTATGTACAATTGGTCTACAGTCGTTGTGCGTCTATTAAATAGGAGGATGGACTTCATCATTGAGGTGGTGACCTTAAGCAAATAAGTGGGTGCACTGTAAGACTACATGCATTGAACAAGATCAAATATGAATACCTTCTGGAAATGATCACTGATGTTGAGAAGGCATTCAACACAATTAGCTTATTTATCCTTAGACCTGAGAGGTTTATACAGGTTTTTTGTTGTGTATTTGTACTTTGACTGAGTCATTTGGTGACGATCTTTTAAAGTCAAATATTCCATATAAGGTTAGGTCTTGTACATAATACATATATTTGTATAAATGCTTAATAAGGAATCCACCAATCTCTTAATGAGGCAGTATATTCAATATATCGATGTAGGGTTGGACTAGAAAAGAAACCATTGACCAATGAAATTTTGTGAAAAATATTTTTTAAAATTAATATATGTATATAATATATATTTATTTCTGAAATTGTTTTGGAAACAATTCGAAGTTCAATGGGTTACATATTGTGAATTAAGAATTATATAAGACAGGGACTTAATCGGTTATATGATTCTCGTCCTATTGGTTCATATGAAATATAGCATGGTGGAAGGATAAATAAACAAATAATTCTTAGCATAAGGGATTTCACAAATCAATCTAAAATACTCGGGGGTGAATTGTGATATGTTAATGGACATGATTGCAATTAGTAGAAGCTTAAAATTCAGAATAAAAAATATAAGGGAAGTAATGGAAAAGAGTTTTCCATATCATACTACGGCCGATATCTGAGATCCCTAACGATCCCACGCAGTATCACAGCTAGGGTTTTATTAAAAGGATCGACTATGTGATAGTCGATCAATTCAAGTGGTTGTCTTTCAAAGGTCTTAGACTTTAAAAACATGGGTCATCAACCATCTTTTCACTGATGACATCGCTCCAACGTCAGTTCCAAGAGTAGTATATCACTAATATAAAAAATAAAAAACAATACTAAACTCCCACTGACTTCTTGTCAATACAAGGCTCATCCATGTTTTGTTTGAAATCAAATGATTTGATTATCTCATCAAATTGGATTTATAGCTAATGCTCATGAGTTATGAATTCTTCAGACTCATCAGTAGGTTCAATATTGTCACTTTATCTATCGATCTTCTTTGCCCCATTTATTTGGCTCAGCAGACTGTTTCATAAAAAACTGTCGTGCTTTCACCTCCACATAGGCCGTACTCCTTTAAAATAGTATTCTTACTAACAATCACTAGTTGTTCACTTGGGCTTATCAAATAATACCTTGTGAACCTTTTTGGGTAAAACCCCAAAAGAATACAGACAATATTTCCAAGCTTATCTCCCACTGAACAGTATCTTATAAAGTTCAATTTCATATTTTCTGCAACACCATTGTACTGTGGTGCAGGAAGAGAAAAAAACTGAGATATGATGTTTTCATTTCTAAGATAAATTCAAAATTATCCAGATATTTAAGTATCTTGATACTCATTTCCAGTTTGTTTTTCCATTTTACTCTGTAATTCCTTGAACCTTTCAAAAACTCAGACTTGTGATTTATCAAGTACAGATAACCATATCTGGAATGACCATTACAAAAATGATGAAAGAGGAGAAACCCTCCTCTAGTTATGTGGTTAAACACACCACATACATCAATGTGCACCAACTATAACAATCTTGTAGCTCTAACTCCTTTTACTTTAAAAGGATTCTCAATCATCATTCCTTGCAAGCAAAACTCACAAATTGGGTAGAGATCGACCTCCATAAGGTCCAAAGACTCATCCCTCACTAAGTGTCAAATGCCACATACAAGTGAGATTAACATCCATCCCTTTCTTTATAGAGTCGTAACAATGGTATTTACATCTTTGTCAACATTATTCATAAAGTCCACAACATTTTCAAAACTACACAACCATCAATAATAGTGCCAAAAGCAATAAACACATTGAATTTGAAATTGAAATTGAAATCACATTTCTAGAAATTTCTAGCACATATAATTATAGTCATCAAAAACAAAGTTTTATTCTCTTTGTAAACTCAAATAAATTACACAAATAGCAGTCACTGCAACACTTGTAGTCATTCCCATATCTTGCACAAAATCCCTTTTACATAATCTCTGGCTTTCCTTAAACCCATGCAACTTATTGCAAAAGTGAGCTATAGTGCTTAAATAGACACACTAATAATTTAATGGACTATTCATTAAATTGACTTTAATGATAAACATACTTTCAGTAGGATTCCTTTTTTCAATATAAAACTTGGCCCAGTCCAAAATCATCACAGGGTATAGGTTTGGTATAATAAATCTACAACAACATAGAAAGTCAATTCACATGTATATATATAAATCCACTAGTTTTGGGTTTTCGAATAACTAATGGTACCTCCCACTATGACACATCAATAAAAAAAATAACCGAATATAACATTTATATTCATTATCCATAGAAGGTATCAAGAACTTTTACCTTATGTAAACATGATCCTATTTTAGTAACTTGTAAAAGCAAATAGAAACTATCTATCAAGATAGTTTCTATTTGACCCCCAAATAAACAAAATAATCACTATTTTAGGGTATGTGTTTATTTAGTTAACTACAACCATCATCTAAATGACATCTAATTTTGTAATGGGTCGGCATTACTATTTTAGTCAACACCTCCATTCCACATGCACCCTCATTTATCTTCCAAAGAAATAAATTGGACAAACTATAAAATTAAGAAATTGGAATCCCCTATTTTAGCTTCATCCAACACTCAATAAAATAGATTCCCATTACCAAAAATGGGGGGCTTTGGATTAGTTTCCTCTAAACAATCCTATTTAACTCTTGCATTTGAATCCTAATTTTTTGTTTTGTCAACCTTGGTTAAACCGATACTGTCAACTAGTCTGTACGGTCAAACCGGGTCCACTCGCTGATCTGTTTACCCATCGATCTAGGTACAACCTGATTCGGTAAAGTGACATGCTTCGGGTAAAACCCGAACCAGATCTTGGGTCGTGATTTGGTCAAACACATACTAGGTTTGGTCCACAGATCCAGATTCAACCTAGTCTGTGACCCATGGCCTCTCAACCCGCACAAGCTGCCATGTTCAAGATCGAATTCGGCCATGGGCTGGCCCAACGCGTCCCAGCCCGTGCGGTTTTTCATCATCCTCCCTTTTAAAAAAAAGGGACTCAAACCTTTTGGGCCATGAGGCCACATTGGGCACAAAGTTGCCCTACCCGTCCGGCCTAGGCGTGCAACCTGACCTAAGAGGCGTCCAGGAGAATGGCTAGGTTGGCCATGCTGTCCCCAAATGGCCAGCCTTAAGCCGGCCATGAGCCCGCTATCCACTAGTGGCCACTATGCAACCCTTAGGCTTGCGGCTGGCCGCCATTTAACCCAAAACAAGCCCCCACCCATGTCTCACACGAGATTGAAAGTGGTGTCCGCAGCGTCCATGGCCGCTAGGCCTCAAACCAACTTCGGTCAGAGGGTTGCTCCAGTCACACTGGGCACTGTAGCAACCTTACTAAGCAGCCAGCCACACATTCTGTAAAGAAAAAAACAAAATTTTCACCAAAAATTTAATCCCAATTGAAGAACCGAATTCGAAACTGCAAGACCTCGACTTAGAGACTAGTATCGTCTATCAATTTAGATTTTATTTCATGTTAATCTAGACATTGAAATTTTAATTTGTCAATCCTAAGTGTTGCACTATCCTGAATTATCGAAAAAGGAAATATATGGTTTAATTTAAAATTTATGACCAAGGTGAAATTTTACTTTACATTTATTTTGGTGTATTTTGTTAATATCCAAATTTTATATTGTGTGCTAGTCATGAAATAAGCATGTTGATTTTAGATCTTTGTTTTGTATGATAGGGTGTACTTCAAATTCTTTTAGAAGATTAGAGTCCCATTATTTTGAAATTTTATAGCTGAATTGTAAATTTACAAAAAATTCAACTACCTTAAATTTAATTTATGAGTCTTACATTAAAATTTGGGTGTGAATGTTTAACTAAGGAGGCCGAAGGGTAGAATTTTAACTACATAGAAGAATAGAGAGAGAAAATTTAAAAGATTTAAATTCAGTACAAGAAACTTGCTCATCAAAGACAGAACCAGTCGTCATAGATAATCATTTTTTCCGTCGACTTTTGTCTTTGCCGACGTTATGTGGTGGTGGAACGTTCGTTGGCACTACTACATCGGGATTGACTGTCAGCCACCTCTATTCTTCTTCATCGGTAGAGAATATGTCTTCTCTGACCTGTTTTACTATCGGGAAAAAAACCAACACTAGTCAGGAGAAGCCTTTCACCAGCCCAATCTGGTCGGCGATACCCTTTTAATGCCGATGTGAAGAATGGTGTGGTCTGAGTTGCAAGTTTCCGTCGATGTGAAGAATGGCATCGTTTTTGGTTCTGTCAACGTTCAACTTTCCGTCGTGGATGAAACCATGGAGAAGAGGGCTTCTGTCCATGTTCATTTGCCGTCGTGTATGAAGCCGTGGAGAAGGTGGCTTGTCGATAGATTTTCCCCTACAAAGAAAAATACAAGTCGAGAATGACTTTTGTCGACATGCAGAGGACATCATTGGCTTTCACCAACGGAGACAAATTCAAGTCAGCCAATAATTTACTTGATGTGCAGAGGACGTTGATGGTTTTTGTCAATAGAGAGAAATTATAGTCGGCCAAGAATTTGCTCGACATGACGAGGACACAGTTTGTTTACACTGATGGAGAAAAATGTAAGTCCGCCAAACACATCGTCGACAGGAAGAGATTGTGTCAGCATATTCTATTTTTTTCGTCCACGACAATGGTAATGAATTCGTCGGCCGTTTTATTTTTTTGTTTTTTTTTCTACGAGAGTGCTAAGGAGTTCGTTAGTAGGTTATATTTTTCCTCCATGATGGTGCTAAGGAATTTGTCGATGGTTATGTTTTTGAAATCGACGATGACAAAAGCAGAGGAGACTGGTATATAGATAATAAAAGCTTCTGAGCAGTTGTAGCTATTGTTGTGAAACTACAAGGTGGCTCTGAATGGGTATAAGACATCGTTGATAGTGTTCCAAAGAAACCCAATAATATTATACAAGCACAGAGAACAACTTTGAAACATTATGAGCAAAGAAAAAAAATCAAAATGAATGAAATCATCGTTGTAGCTCGTACAAATGCTTCAACAATGTTAGCTCAGAGATCACTAAGTCTCAAGCAGGTGCACTAGGTTCAAGATTTAGATTTTTCAGATGGATGACAAAGGTTAATTGCAGAGTGGAAGACTTAACCATTTTCTCGAATCCAGAATAAAAGACAACAGGGGTTCTTTCGGTTTCAGATCTGAGTACGAAACTGATATGTTGAAAAGTTGGGATCGAGATCAACGTCCGAATAAATATGTTATGTCAACCTGCAAAAAGTCAGGCTTTAACGACAAACCTATTGATTCAACAAGAATAGGAAAAATGAGAACAAAATAAGAAGAAAAACGCCGGTTGAGAAGCACATATTCTATACGAACGGTAAGAAACAAAATGCTTAGTACCTGATGGGATATCTCAGCCTGGGATGTGTAATCGTTTGCCTGTTAGATCAAAAATTAAATTAGTTGCTATTTTTCTTATACTAGATCAACAAGAATCACAAAAGGAGCTGGAGAAATGTGTTTGCACTGTTTCTTCATGCTCTGAATTCTGGAAACAAAAAAAAAACAGAGCATATTTTGGCCTTTGGTTCTCTACAGCCCTGCGAATATTTATGCAACAACAGAGAGATATAATCATCTAGACTTCAACGTATACTTTCTGTACATACCTGTCAAAAAATGTCCTAGGATCAGCTTCCTCGGAATCTCGTTGGTGGTGACGTACACGATAATGCTAGAAGTTCTGTCTTCAAAAAAGTGAAAGGGCAGTTTCAAAAAAGAAGGTAAATAAAAGTTTGCTAGCTTGAATTCCTGTTATTTTCAAAATAATTTTTGCTGGGATAATGAAAGGTTCGCACGATTTCTGTTTGCTTGAGTAGTAGTGGTAGGTTGAAGTTTGACGTTTCTGGTTTCGTAGAGAGAAGAAAAACACAAAAAATTCATTAGACGTATAAAAGACATGAACGAGGTAAAGAGTAAGATATTCATAAAAAAAATATAAATAAAAAAGAGGTAGCGAGTAAGCAGGGGCCCGAAGGTGAGTGGGGTTAATGGGGGTCGTGGAAAAATCAAGGAGGAATACTTTACCGTTAAAAGGAAAATTCACGTTCCAAAGACAGAGTTTAATAAAATTCCAGCCAAACGCATAGATAAGTTCGACAACAAAAAGATAATACGGCTACAACTTCGTTAAACGAGTTATTTCCTTCGAAGGATCAGTGAAAGTGAAAGTTTTAGTACACTTTGCCCCACCGAAGAGCTTTTTTGAGCACCATATTATATTTACCGGTTTGAGTTTGTATCTAGTTTTCTTGGCAGTCTTCATTCTTGTGCCGCATAGGTGGCCTCGGAATTATGCTTGGCCTTTCTAAAGAAATATATATACAATATCAAATGAATTATCTATATTGACCTGTCCAAGATAGTTCCAGATCAGCATCTGGATCTGCACAAATCTTCCACATCAGCCACTGCTCAGTCACCCTCCAACTCAGCTCCTGATCCAGAACATTCCGAAATCACCTTGTGCTGATTTGTTACGATTTTTGTGTGCTGTTGTACTATTGGAGATTCTTTGTGTAACCGAATGCATTGTATTTGCTGCTGGACCCGTCGTGCACAATAGGTGCTTGGCAATATTCCTGTAGGTGTCAGAAATCTGTTAGCTCAAAAATAGCACACAAAAATCGTAATTCTTCTATCTAGCCCTTGTCATCTTTATCTAACATCTAGCCTCCTCCAATCACCGGGGCAAATCTACAAACGACACAAGACGATGATCCAATTAGCCATACTGAACGGCTTAAATCATGCACGTAACCTAGTTTCATCCCACGACCTCGTTGAAAATCTGCAGTTCTGTGTATGGTCTTCCCTTAAACTCGTTCTCTAACTGTCCTGCTTCCATCTTTTCCTACAAGCTAAGAAGAATAAAGTGAAGATAATATATGAAATATTGAATTTTTCAAATGCATAATATAACTTTACAACTTACAATATTTTCTCGTGCACTATTTGATATACACGCGCCATCTTTACTAGTATGTGCTTTTTTCTACAATCACTACAAAAAAGCAGGTCTATAGCGGCGGTCGCTAAAAAGGCCGCTAAAGGGTTTTTTAGCGGCGTTTTGCAAAAAACGCTACTAAAGGGAGTCTGTAGTGGCGGTGTACTGACCGCCACTACAGACCCCCTTTAGCGGTGTTTTTTTCAAAAACGCTGCTACAGGTATAAGTGCAAAAAAAAAAAAGAATATTTATTAATGATAAGTTATTTAATGTTAATAATTATTTTAAATATTATTTTATCCTTTTAATATACAATTTTATTTTGTCATGTATTTGAAAAATTTTATTTTAAAGGACCTTCTTAATAAAATATGGAATTAGATGGAGTGTTATTAAAATTGTTGTTATATGATATATTTTAAATTATACCTTGGTTATGGTAATTGCATATTTATTGACTAAATCTAAGTAGTTTAGAAAACATCTATTATCATACTTATAATGAATATATATATATATATTAGTAATATAATACTATTTAATTAGGACATATTGTTTAATTTCAAACAAAAATATATTGTGAGATTAGCTTATGTAATTAAAGTACATAACTTAATATATGGTCTTAGAGTCTATGCTGTAGTCATTAGGTAGGTAGGTACATATAAAGTACTTAGGTTAATTAGCACATATCATGTATATGATAAACACATATAACAAATCATGCAATGTTATATAAAAGGCATTATGCTTTTAAATTATAAGTATTATATATTATTACTACCAACCTATTTTAATTTGATTATTATACTAGTTATAAAAAAGAGTGTAAAATAATACTGTGTATATCTTTATACACAGTACATAGTCAATATAATAGAACAATTAAAATAATAAATTTTGCAAATGATGGCTAAAAAGTTTCAGTTTAGAGTGTAATAACAAAATGAATTTTATATTATGATATAATATTGATACACAACTATGAGACAAAGAAAAAATAAAAGACAAGGGCGAGGAAAATTTTCATTTAGCTTCAAATCCCAGTTTTCCCGAGATTTATACAACTGAGAGGGAAATTTTCACTTACCGCCAAGTCCCAATTTTCCCTCCCGGCTACTTGGTCAAAAACCACTATTTTTTCCTAGCCGCACTCTCTCCCCTCCCAGATATTGTCGCACCCTTCCCCTCCCAGTTTCCTCAATCGTCTCTTTGCTAGCCACGCCCAACCTCTCGATTGTCTCCGAATTCTCTCAGCTTGCCGAACACTGCCCTCTCTCTCCCTGTCTGGCTGCTGCCGCACTTTCTCCCCATTCGGCATTTGAAGTTTTGCCTCTTTCTCTCACTCGATCTGCCATAGCTGCAGCCATCAGCCGCCAGCCTCCTACTCTCTCTCTCTCTCACTTTCTCTCACTCGATCTGCCGTAGCTACAGCCATTGAAATTACTGATTGATTTTCAAAATATATTTTGAATTGAATGGCTTTGCAGGCAAAAAAAGGATGGGCTTCTATCATAAACGTGCTTCGGAGTTGCATATGTTGTTCTTAGGTCAGTTAATTTTTTTTAACACTTTGCTCTCCCAAAAACTTATCTGAGGTCCTTGATTATTCTTTGTTTTTCCTTCTTAAGCGACTCCCTGATGGTTGGTTATCTTCTCGATCTGCATCTATGAATAGAATGGTTTACTTCGGTTTATTTCTTACCAGCATTTAGGAGAAAAGCAATTTACACGTGTTATATTTTTTTCTCATCTTCTGTTGGGAGAGAAGGGGGTAGGGATTGATTAGTAGTCTGGGCTATTAGAATTCTGATAAGTGCTTGTTTTGTTTTCTTAGGCATCTTTTTTTTATTTTATTGAGGACATCAGCTTGGAGTTCCTAGGCTTTATTTTGTTGATTTTTCCCTTTTATATTTTGCAGATGGAGCCCAAATTTACAATTCCTGACTCTTCTCAAATGGTTGTCGTTTTTGCCAATTGCTTTTTTGGAAGTTTTCTCTCTGATTATTTCTTGTACGTTGGGGGTAAAAATAAAATAAATGACTTCCTCTACCACTGTCTTGTACATTTTTATGCCCATATATCTACAGTTTATTACTTGAAGTTTTCTTTTATAGAATAAAAGTTTCTGATGCCTTTGGTGATCAGGGTTAAAAACTTTGGAGGGTCTACATTATCCCTTAAAATTTTCATTTGAGTTGTTTGTTTATAAGAACTATCATCTAATTTTTACTAATATAATCTCTCGTATCATTTGAATATATAATTTAATAATCTAAAATTTTCTTACCATTGCTTCAGCTGTTGGAGTGATCCGGGTATAATTAGCAATGTAGAACATCTTAGGCAGATGGAAGACTTGCTGAGAGAGTCAATTACCCAAAAAGGCTACAGAAGTTATGATGATTTTCTTACCATTGCTTCAGCTGTTTGTTTTCTCTATTTTTCTTATTAGAGAAAGAGAGAAGTGAGTGAGGAACAAAGAGGATGAACTCTTAATAATTGATCGGTGCATAAAAACCTCATAATTGATTTCTTCTGTTTCACCTATCTGTTAATGGGGACAGTTAACATTAGGATGCCTTAGGTTACATTGTTTAGAGTTTTTACATTTCCTAGCAACTGTAGTGAGCAACGTTTCACTTAGATATTCTTTACTAGATTTATGCAATGTTTGGATAAATTTCATTGTATCCAAATACCATCCTCTGTTACTTTTACTCTTAGATTTATGTAATTCCTCTGTTCTGTTTGCTGGTTTCAGTGTGCATCTTAAGCTTTTGTTAGTTTAGTGTAAATTGGACTTGAGTATCCAGGTTTACATGTGGCTCTTATTGGGATTCTTCTCATCGTCTTCAAAGGAAAGAGCTGTTCATGTGGTGGCTTGACAAATGTAACAACTCGGATGCGCAATTGCAGTTTGAGTTGTTTAGATATTTGATGGATTGTTAAACACTAAACTTTCAATATTGCAATTGCAGCCAATGATTATGGTGCTGGTGCTAGTGATGATGGCGCAGATAGTGCTGGTGCAGATGGTGCTAGAGCCTTGAAGTTGCTAAGGATTAAATTTATAGTTATTTGTTGTTAAATGTAATTATTTGTTATTTTTTAGACTACTTAGAAACTTTTAGAACTTCTTTGTGTTCGTTGCAAAACTTGTAAGACGTGTTTATTTAGTCAATGATTAAATATATTTTGTTCTATTACACATCTTATGTTTTTACATTAATTGATTAAAATTTGTATTATAGGAAAATAAGAAAAAATGCAGGTTTTTAAAAATGATTTAGTGGAATTTTAAAAATGTTGGCACATACCAACCAAAGCAAGAAAAAAAAAAACTGAGCTGACCTGTAGCAGCGTTTTTAAAAACGCTGCTAAAGACCCAGAAAAAATTGTCGTAATTGCGTTCAGGTCTATAGCGGCAGTCGCGACCGCGGCTAAGCGACAGTCGCTATAGATCCAGTCTTCACCAGCGGTCGTGCAAACCGCCGCTATATATCTATTGCGACGATCTATAGCAGCGATCGCAACTGCTGCTAAAAAACCGCTGCCAAAAGCTATAGCAGCGGTTTTTTGACCTTTAGCAGCGGTTTCCGACCGCTGCTAAAGGTCTTTTTTTTTTTGTAGTGAGTAATGTAGAATTACTCTTTTTCAGTTTTTTAATTTTTCTGCGCACCAAAAAAATGAATGCATGGTAATTACCAAACAGGTCTAAGGGCTACTAAATGGGAAAAAAGTAAACAAATAAAAAAGCCATCCAAACGCCCAGATTATCTTTTGAACAACTATGACAAACCATTCAGACGATATAAATAAATGTTTGGACGGTGATTGTCGAAGAAACATAGTCTTCACAAAAATCCTACAGTTGAGTATGAAAGTCAACCAAAACAAATAACCAATTGGCAAACACTTCCAAATAGTCACATCACAACCAACTCCAGATTCCAACACAATATTGTTATGAGCTAAATAAAAAAATTAGCATAAAAAAAAAAGCTTTTCGTTGTAAACCCAACAAAAATCAGGACCCACGTACCTTAAATGCAATGTTCTTCAGAATCTGCCTTGTTCAACTCACTCTCCAGCTATTTCCTACAATATAACAATCATTTAAACATTAAAACCATCGAAATGATATTTAAAATCTAAAAAACAGACAGAAAAAGGATTTGTTAAAAAAAAAACCCCCACAACCCAACTGGATCGTCAATAATGTTGTGCAACTCCTCCAAAACCACTGAAACTTAGATACAACACTCCTTCTATCTATTGTCAGATGTTTCTCGGTGTTAGAATTATGTGTCATCGATAACCAATAATTAATCCAGTCCTAATATCTCATATGGAATATAGTTTGGTCGAAGGAATTAATTGTATGTAAAGGGGCATATTTGCAATAATCTCAAATTTCAGGGGTCAATTACAATATGTTGATGGACTTGATTGTAATTAGTAGAAGCCCTAATTTTATTAGAAGAAGAGTTCTTCAGTTTAATCCTAGGGTTGGAATTTGTCATCCTTAAGGATCCTATGTCTCATGCTCTCTCTAGGGTTTCAAAGGCCTATAAATATAACTGTTATATTCAAGGGGTTGGCCATCAGAACTTATTAGAGAAATCCTAAAAGGAGAGTGACATAAATCCCTTAGGAGGCAAGACATCTGTATTGCTATTCTGAATTGCTGGAGCTTTGGATTGCATCGTAAAGCGGCTTGAAATTTGTGGATTCCCGAATTACTGTATCAAGGTAAGTAATCGAATCCGCAATTGCAATTATAATCCTGATTAATGTTTTGTTGAAAACATGTTGTTTTTTAGTTTAATTCCGCATAAACTATCACTTGGGGATGGAGGCGCTACTTGGATGATTTTGGGAGGTTTATGACAATGGACGCCTATTTTGGAGTTTTCTATGTTTCATTCTGGGTACAATCCATTCAGACGACAATAAGTTCGCCCGCACGGGGTCTGCATGAATTTTTTTGCTGTAAATCTTGCCACCAAAAATTTCAATGTCATTCGGACCCAATGTATGCATCTGGATGGTGTACTACAATCACACGACACCATTTTCATTAAGAAAACGACTCCATTTTAACTGAGAAAATGATGTCATTTTTTTAATCACCCGTCTGAACAGTTAGTAACCCTGTCCGGATGGAAATTCAGCAACCCGAAAATTGTTCATCTATTCATTTTCTTAATTAATTACACCACCAATTTTGTTAATTAATGACACCAACAACTAAATAGTGACACAAACCACTCTTTCTCAGTTAACGACTGTAATAAATGATTTCTTTGATGTTTGGTTCGCCTTGATAAAATAACTACAAAATTTTTTTTTATCTCCCCATCAAATCATCCATTTTCAAAATAAATATAAAAAAATTCATTCAAATCATCTCTCTTTTCAATTTTTCACCAACTTCAATATCTCAAAATTTTAACCACCTCAAAATTTTAATACTCAAATACCTATCACATGCTTATGTTGGCTAGGCAAACCATAAATCATATAGTCACATATTCTAGTGATGTGATCTTAGTTAAAAATTAGATCACATAATCACATGCTTCTATACCATGCCTCTGTAACAAATTTTCGTGTCCAGAACATAGGTAAACCCCAAATCACATAGTCACATGCTTTTGTTCAAATACTCTGTCAACAGAGATCGTGTGACTTGTTCAATACGTGCCTGATCAGGAAAATATAATTTTTAGGTTTGTCAATATGATATTCATTGTTGTGGTTGAGTCGATATAGTTAACATGATGGATTGTCTTTGTTGTCAATACAGATTCTTAGTATAATTAACAATAGCAGCTTGATATTTCCTTCAATCATATATATATATCATTAATTTCTATTATTACTTTAGGGTTTTATCAAATGACGTTATGTTTGTATATATACATGCGCTTTTACTATAGATATTAGGCCTCCGTTTGTTTCAAGGTAAAGTTATTTATAATATAAAGTAGTTTCACGTGAATTTTGTTTGAGGAACTTAGCAAACTTGATCGTTAATATCAATGAATTAAAAATAAGTTACATAGCGATCAATTAAAATTATTATCGTAAAAAAATACTTTAAAAATAAAATTACTATTATTAAATAATTTAAGTAAATTAAATTTCCTAACGTATTTGTTTGAGGAGAGATATCCAAACCTTCAAAAATAAATGACATCTATTTTCTATGTAAACAACAAAATTGTGTAATTACTATCAATCTCCCAATGTAAATCCAAACTGTCATAAATAAATATAAAAGGTCATAAACAAACATGCCTAATAACTTTAAAAATTTAAATAGTAGAAACATACATAATTAATAAAATATAAAAAATGCAACTCCCAACTGTCAGAAATAATCATGAGAGTTCAAGAAAAATAAGGTGAAAAAAACATAAAGAAATTTCGAACCTTCCAATCACCAGGATGGGCTTGGCTGATCGGGTACCCCTCCGAGGCATAATGCACGTTCCCCAACTATTCCTCCATCTCACCCACCCGCCTGATGTGTGCCAGCATCTAGGTCGGAGCGGAAAGAAGAGATTGAGACAAGCTAGACATGTCTCCCTAGTCTAAAGAGGACAGATCCATACACATATTCCTGCGCTCCTACTGCATATCCGTCTACATGAGAGAAGACCTCCCCTCCAGAGCGATAACACACATGCGATGCTTGGGCTCCAACATCGTTCGGAAAGTCTCCTCAGCTCCACCATCCAATCGTCTCCCAAGGCCGGTCGCTCTGTCTGTGCTTCCTGAGTGAAATTTCCTTGGTCGTCGGCAACGATGGGGCTCTTGCAATGGCTAAGCCTCTTCGGCACTGGGACCCGTCTTTTGGAAGCCACAAGCTGACCCTGCTGTCACCTAAGTTGAGCTATGAATGACTCAGAGTCACCTGATTGATCAAACTGAGAGGGTTCCCTTTGCCACATCAATTACCTCGGGGACCATCATCGACTTGAGGAAGTGCGTCAAGAGAACACCGTACGCCAGCAGTAAGGTCAAAGGTGTCACCGCGTTAGCCAGGATAGTGAGAAAAATGTAGAGAGGCAAATCCACAGGCACTCTTCAGGCCAGCATCAACATTAGCTTGCCCCTAGCAATCGAACAATGTCGTGTGCAGTCTTAGGTCCGAGGCAGTAGGCAAATATCGAGTGCATGATATGCACCCATTCTGGCGTATGAAGCATTTGACAATGACTAGGTCTTGACCCTAGAACATACAGAAACCCTCCTTCACTAACGGTTTGTGCTGCATATTTACTACTCGGTAGGCTCCCAACGACCTCTTTATCTCCATAAATGTCGCCAGGTCGTCGGTCAAAAATCAAATATAGACTTCGCGTACAGGGAGGTCCCACACTTATGCTTCGAGATCCACAATTGACAGCAGTGCAGCGTAGATACGCTGGACTATATCGAAAGAGGCTGTACGAAGTCTCCGAAGACGCAAGCCCAGTCTTGAGGGGTTGGATTCAGTCCAGACCATACGGGTCCAGACGCATCCAGACCCACGGTCTGGATTGAATCTCATGAAATGGACGACAGAGAGGCCGCCACGTCATTTAATGAGGCCTCTTTATTGTCGGCTCGCTTGGCTCCAATCAGCGCGCGTGTTTTTTGTCCCCACATCTGTACCGGTCGGACCACTACAATTTAAGTGAGACCATACCTCTGACCATTGTGACCCGAACACACATTTTCAGCCATTTTATTCCCAAATCACCCATTTGAAATCTCATTTCGAAATCGCCAACCTCCGAATACCGAGACTTAGACAAAACCAAAAAGGATTAGAAGGCTCCATTGTCTCTGCTTCAAAGTTATTCTCTCCTTTTCTTTGGGTGAGTTTCAAAAGTATCTGTTTACCTTGTTGGTATAAACTTTTTGTCTCTTTTGAGTTGTTTAGTTTGTATATATTCACTTAAAAAGAGATAATCAGTGGGTTTGTATGTATTTACTTAAAAGAGAGAGAATCCGAGTAAATATTGATGTTTCTTGTTTGTAGCTTATTGTTTGTATTCATATATTTGCATGCGACAGTGAAGAGAAAAGAGAGAGAGAGAGAGAGAGAGAGAAATTTTGATGCTTTTTGTCTGTATGTTGTGACACTCAAAAGAGTGATTGTTTAAAGATATGTGGTCTGACGCTAGTGGTCTAACTATGAGACCCTGACTTTTAGGTTTCTTTCAATGTTAATTTTTAACTTTTGACTCTTTAAGTTTTACACTACCCTAAATTATTGAGAAAAGACATGTATGGTTGACTTGATTTATTTCTTGCATCCTTATTATTAGCCCTCATGTTATATTGTCATGTTAGATTGTTTGCAAATTTTTAATAGTGATAAATTGCAATATTTAAAAGAATTTGAGTTAGGGGCTTTGATTTTTGAAAGTGTATGTCTGCTTGAAATAAAAGTGAAAGGGAGTCAAACATGATCTCTATGAAGTGGCAAGTGAAAAATAAAAAAATAAAAAATAAAATGAATAGGTGAAGGAAAGAGGCATATAGTGGGAGACATACAAGCAGCCGCATGGTTAGTGTGGGAGGCATTATTAACAAAGTTTAGGGCAGGATGGTCTTTTCCTCCCCAACACTTGTTTCACGCTATCTCCCCATTTTCCTTCTTCGGCTCCTTTTGTTAACCCACACACTCACGCCCTCATGCACACAAACAAGAGGAGGACAAAGCTGAAGCCGCAGAAGAGAAGAAGAAGAGAAGAAGAAGAGAAGAAGAGGAAGAAGAAGAGAAAGAAGAAAGAAGAGAAAAGAAGAAAGAAGAAGAAGAAGAAGAAGAAGAAGAAGAAGAAGAGAGAAGAGAGAAAAGAAGACTGTCATGTAGAGCTAGGGGAGGTGTAGTGCAGAGAGAGAGACTCAAGAGAAACCAAGGTAAGGGTGTTGTTCTTTTGTGAAAATTTTATGAAGAAACCGTGAATCTCATTGGGGGTTTGTTTGGGTTCTGCTGTTATCTCTTCTTCGCTATGCATGTTGGAATAGATAAAAGTCTTGGAGTCTAGGAAGACATGCACGGTCAGATTTTAAGTTAAAAGCTTCGAGGAAAAACTTTGATGCGCTATAGGTGTTTGATGAAACGTCTGATGAGAGGAAGTTGGGAGCTATTTTGGAGTGGTTATTGTCGCACAGAAATTTTGAGTGGCTTGCATGATAGATCAATGTGTGGATCTGATTTCATGTTAGGATTAGAGCATGTGTTTGGTGTTGCTATTTGGTTGTGGAATTTCCAACTTTGATGTTCATGCAAGGCTCTACAAGTCTATATTTGGAGGACATATTTATTTGCTGCTACCTTGATTTTGACCAAGAAATGGAAAGTGTAGTAGATTAGGCTTGAATATCTTGGTGTTGTTATGTGTCTTAACTTTGTTAAGTGGGAATTTTCAAAGAACTGTTATGGGAGCTATAAGGTACTATAGCATCGCTGTCTATTAGCATTTTGCAGAAAACAAAAGAACACAAAATGTACAGGGGATGCTTGTGCAGGTAAAGAGCATAAGTTAAGGCTTGTTTTCCTGCAGAAAAGTGAAGTTAGAATGGATGCTTGTGCGGGTAAAACTGCCTTTTGTTCTTTAGAAAAGTAAGATAACCTGTTATATGGCAATCTCAATGTTAAATGTTATAAATTATTAACGTGTCTATGATTTAAGAAGCTAGTCATGTTGCTGGAAATTATGATGGTTGAAGGGACCATGGTTGCTACTATTAATAAATGTAATTGGTTGAAAAAAAAAACTTCTTTGTTGTTGCTGTTACATCTATAGAGGTCAGACCTTATCTATTATGAGCTATTGTTGTTGTTGGAGGACCCGTAGCATTGATAAGCTTAATCTCTAATGTTGGAGATCATTAAGAATTATGGATAGACTTGTTAAAATAGTTGCTGGAAATTAGTTTCTGCAGAACACAAAGCTCGGATTAGGAGTAACCTTGATGCAATATTTTTATCCTTTGATCTTGAGAGAGAATGTTATAGGCCTATGAAATTAAAGATTTTAAGCCATACTTCAGGTGATTCCGATAAATATTGAGTAAGTTATAGGTTTTTAAAGGTCCAGACGTCAAGCTGCCAGCAGCCTTGCACGTCCAGATTTCTTGCTCATTCCAAATACCTTTAAAGTGATCAGTTTTAAAACCAATTTTTATGGTTCTGGTCTTGAATTTTAATTTTATGAAAGAAGGAACATTTTAAGGTAAATTTCGTGTGATTTAGAGGTGTATTGAATAAGTTATGGTGTTTTGAAAGTGGAAGGACGAGCTGGAGGCAGCAGCAGTGTTTGCTCTAGGATTTTTATCTGCTATGAAGTGTTTTTGAAAATGTAAAGTAGTTCCGATTTTTATGATTTTTATCTTCAAGTTTGAGCTATGAAATCATAGAAGTTTGAAAGTAATTTCATGTAATTTGGAATATTTTTGAAGTTATGAAATTTTGAAGCTGGAGACGTCGAAGCTACCAGTTTGGACGCCCCCAGCAACTTGCATTTTCGGGTAAATCTTTCGAGTGGCAAAAAGCTCCAAATTACCTGAAATTTTAATATGATATAACATTGAGTGTAAGGATCAGTTTGGAATCCAAGTCTAATAGTTTCAGCAATCTTAAGATAAAGTTTTATATTGTAGGATCACTGCTGGCAAGTAAAGCAAACATGAATGAGTATGATGTGCTAATTTTTAATTGAATGATTATTTCCTGCATCAAGTAAATCTCTAAATTATTTAAGTGACGATATTAGTATGACTCATTTGTAGGCAAGACACCACCATAAGCTCAAGTGGATAAAGGTAAGTGGAAAAAATTATTTTTCTGAAAACTGGAATATTACACAGCATGACTATTTGTCATCAAGCACGTCATGAGCATTTGCATTAATTTTCTCAAAAGGAAGAAAGGGAAATTTTATGCAAATGAAAATGAGATTTTATGCTATGTTATGGGGCTAAATACGATGGTCGGTACCGTACCTAAGTATGATAGGTGCATCCACTGAAGGACGAATGCGAGAAGGATGGATGACTCCTAAGGATGCCCACTCCGAAGGACGAATGCGAGAAGGATGGGTTGTCCTCAAGGTATGTGCAACCACACTGAAGGACAAATGCGAGAAGGTGTGGACCTCTAAGGGTCGTGTCTAGCCATTAGGCTTGGGGCCACATCAAGGCTAGCTCGACCAAATGACATGTTCCAAGGGAAAGGGGAACAGTTCCAAAGGGAACGCACAACCCTGACTTCAGGGGTAAATGGAGCGATAGAAGTAGCCCAAAATAAATATGAAATGACTTCTAAGCAAATTTGCATGTGCAAGAGTTGCATACATAAACATGTATTTATTTTGGCTTATATATACCTGTCATTCATGATCATGTCATGCATATCCCTTACTGAGTCATTCGACTCACAATATTTCAATTGTATCATTCCAGACTTTCTCATGAGTATCAGAGGATTGAGGTTTATGCAGGGAGGGAACCCTCCCTTAATTTGCAATTCAATAGATCCTAAGTTATTTTTGAAAGAGCTGATATGAGCCCTTGTGTGGGGTTGGGGTTATTCCTCGAGCTTTTGCAAAAGCACTGTGTTGGGTTCCTATTGTTTTAAATTATAATTAAGACTCTTAAGCAACTCCATAAATGCCCTGAGGATTTGGATGTGTGTTATTGATATAGTCTCTCTATGTGTGTTATTTGATATAGTTATATGTTTTTTATTCCGCCTACACTTATTTATATATTCTTATACTTCAGTAGAGCGTTGAGAGTCAGCATGTCAGCTGTGGATAAAAAAAAATTCTTCATGAACTTCATATTTCTGAATTAGTAATAGGCAGGTTAAAAAAAAAATCACTTCAAGATTTTATAAGTATGCTGGAGCGTTCGTTGTTGGGAATGCTCGCGACTGTCATTAGCCTTGTCGGGCTAGCATTTGGGGTGTGACATAAACTGCCAAAGAAATGGTTTATTGGGAATGATTTTGTGGTCTGACGCTAGTGGTCCAACACTAGTGTGGTTTATTGTGAATGATTTTGTGGTCTAACTGCTTTGAAAATGATGTGTAAAACTTGGAGGTCACATACAACCATGCACCAGTAAAAGACTTGAAAATGATGTGTAAAACTTGGAGGTCAGTATGTAACATACAACCATGAAAATACACCAGTAAAAGACTTATCAATTAATTAACTTTATGCGTTTGGCAATGAACAAATAAATAAATAAATATGCATGCTAATTAGACCTACAGATCATAACCTTTTTTATCGATTTGCTGTTGATTCCTACTTTGTCTTTCGGTATATACACAAGCAGTACGAAAAGCTTGTTGCCTTTCTTTAATTAATAATTATTAATTTATAAACACTTAATTAGTGTTAAATTTAGGTGACAGCAGACCTTATAGCCTTATCAACAAACCAATTTAAGTTATGATAGTGGTGTTGCTCTTAGTTTATATTAATTACCTGATCAATCTCTTCAAGATAACATTTCGTCTGCAGTTTGTATTGTTGCCGGCCACATTTTAATAAGCACATTTCCCTGGTTGAATTTGATTTCCTTTAGCTTAATTTGTCACATAAGGATGATCAGAAACTTGTTTAATCATCATTATTTTTATTCTTATATGGTATGTTAACTAATTGTTATATATATGAAGGAAAGTGACAAGAAATTACACAAATTTAGGTCTAGCTTCTTTGTCTAATTACCTAGTATGCAATGTTGTTTTTTAATTAGCTAAGGGTGCTGTACGTGCAAACTTTTGGATTTGCAATAGATTAATGATCTTTATAATTCTCTGTGACATTGTTCATCATGAAAGCTTTCTAGTTATTTATATACATGTATAAGGACTTATGCGCATATACCTTCAAAGAGACCATTTCTAAGGATATATATATATCTTATATCCAGGGGGTTGATGTCCAAATTAGTAGAATTAAACAAACACGAATTGCTTTTGAAAATTTTGGCTTGCATGTTTAAATGTGCAGGTGGAATCAATTATTTATAGGAAATAGTGTATATAATTTTTACTAATATGTAGGTATTAAATTAAATAGGTTTATAGATGGCGGAGATGCATTTCGACATTCTCCCGAATATTAATAGGCGAAGGTCTAATAACACAGCCAACCCAGATGGTGAGTCATGTTTTTTCTTTGGTCTCTCGTTCAACAATTTTTTTTGTAATTTTTTATTTGTCTGATTTGTATGGTTGGATTGAATAGCTGATATGGTTCAAGCAGACAACAGGAATGTCGTAAATGTTTGGACCTTAGAGTTTAGAAATGACGAACATGCATACAACTGGTACAATAGTTATGCAATTAGTGCTGGGTTTAGCATCCATAAGAATGACTCATGCAAGAACAAAGAAACATGAGACGTTACAAGTAGAATGTTTGTCTACAGCAAACAAGGATTCAGAAAAACAAAAGATGCATAGGTACCAGTACAGAAGGAACGACAAAATACAAAGATCAGGGTGTCTTGCTTGTTTCACCATCCAGCGGTAGCCGAGTGGGAAGTATTGCACGATTGATTGGTGTGCAGAACATAATCTTGAACTAGCTATGCCATCAAAAGCCCACCTGCTCCGTTCACATAGAAGTATTAATGAAGTGCAGCGCCTCGAGGTAGATGATACAGAGAGAGCCAGGATTCGGTCGAAGCTAGCACATGATTTGATGGTGGCTCAGGCAGGGGGTAAAGAAAAGTTGGGATTCACTCGAATGGGCCTGAAAAACTATTTGAGTTGTAAAAGAAGTAAAACCATGGAGGTTGGGATATATGGTGTTCTTTTAAATTGGTTTGGCAATCAGTACGATAAGAATTCATATTTTTTCTTTAACGTCTTCTGGTCTGACCACGACATGTGAAATGACTATGCAATATTTGGGGACTTCATTTCATTTGATACTATGTACAGGACAAACGATGAGCACCGACCACTAGGTGTATTTGTGGGAGTGAATCATCACCGAAGAGTGCAGTATTCGGGGCATGCCTATTGTTTGATGAGAAGGCTCAGTCATTCCAATGGTTGTTTGAGACATTTGTCGAGTGTATGGGCGGAAAGGCACCTCAGTCTCTCTTTACTTATCAAGATGCAGCTATGCTTGCTGCACTTCCCAATGCCTTGCCAGACACACGTCATTTTCTTTGTGTATGGCATATTCATCAAAATGCACTCAAGAATCTTGGTTCTTTGTTTGGCGACATAGAGTTCAAGAGAGATTGTGCTAGACTTCTTTTCGATAGTGATGTGGACGATTTTGAGCCTGCTTGGTTTAAGATGATTGATGTTCATGATCTCTATGACAACGAGTGGCTGCAAAAGATATACGAAAAACGCAAGATGTGGGCCCCAACCTATGTTAGAAGTGTTTTTTGCTCAGGTAAGAGGACTACACAATTAAGTGAAAGCTTCAATGGAACCTTGCGTCGCTACTTGAAGTCTATAATGAACATGGCCAGATTTCTCCAACATTTTCAACAAGCAATTGATGACATGCGGTACAACTAGCTTAAATCTAACTTTCAGATGCCGACAAGTTGCATATTTTAAGGGTGGAGGACCCGATATGTATCCACGCATCTGAAATTTACACCCAAAGTGTTTTGGCACTTTTTTTGGAACAGTGGGAAAAATCTTTTTGGGTTCGTTTTAATTGTCAGATAGAGGTGCTTGGCTTTGAAGAGGCTTCTTTACATGTTTGCAGTCGGCATCCATCCCATATATGTTCACTGGCTAAGCGACATGTTGTCACTACCACAAATGTAGTTGTAGATACTTCGAGTTTGTTCGTATAATCTGCTGCCACATCATCTAGGTATTGAGACAGAGGCTGAATTGCTTCGCAATTCCTGAAGACTACATTCTTGAACGGTGGACGCGAAAAGCAAGGGCAACATCAGTTTGGAGATCCATTCCAAGCACACAAGGTGATCCAAATTTAGAGAGACCAGCCAACATATATCAACTTATACATATTCATGTTCTGCAACCACGTCTTTATGTTGGACTGTGTTCCTGAAATCTTGAGCTGCAACACATATAGATGGACAATCATATACCATCACAAACAAATGGAAAAATCTCATGTAACTAACTACAAAACTAAGTGAGATATGGTGGAAAAATACCTCAATGATCACTTATGGGGTTGGAAATATTTGTCAAAGCTCTCTTGCAACTTATTAATGCTGTCTTGCAACTTCTTTGTGCTGTTGATAATTTGCCCCTGGCCACGTTCTAAAGATTCAATGCAACTCTCTATAGAATCTTGCCAAGCCATGTTGGATGAAGAAGACTGCTCATGAGTAGTCGAGGAATAAGGAGGAACTTCCGCACCCTCATCACGTCACTGTCACCCTCATCACCGTCACTGTCACCCTCATCACCATCACCGTCACCCTCATCACCTTGATTATCCTTGCCACTATCGGCTTTAGGAACCCACTCTCCCCTCGAGTTCTTCTTATAACCAATCTTCGTCAATGTTTGGAAGTTAAAGGCATCAGATTGAGGTGGGCGTCAACCTCCCTCATATCCATAAGAATTCCATGGTGGTTAAAAATTTTGGTAATCAATATAGGGGAGGACTTTGTTATGCTCACGAGCAAACACCATAGCTCCAACATGATAAAAGGTAGATTTATGGGCCTATGGTTTACAAGATGCTCAAGCATATAAACGTCCATAAACATAACCACTCCTCTATGACCACCTCTAGGTAGAAAGTTATAAGTTGAAATGAGATGGAGAAGCCTAAGAGACAACTTAAGGTCTTTGGCCTTAAAATGTGTAGGGGCATCTTCTTCATCATCCAAATCCAAAAGAAACCTAACAACATCCCAATAGTCCCAATTATTTTCCTGAGGCCTAACTTTTTGCTCATATACATGCTCCCCACGACAAGGGATCCCCATAATCTCACTTAACTTCTCAGCAGTAAGCTCAATGAACTTCCTACCCACTAAGCTCCTAATTGTAAGACCATCTACGTCCCTGGTCCACGTCATGTTTGCAAAAAATTGTCTAACATACTTTGGGTACACATATCTACCCATTTCACACAAATTCTCCCACCCTTGAAATTGGAAATGGCCATAGAGATCTAACTCACCTATGAGATCGAGTTCTATGTTCCTTCCTCGAATCACCGTCCTTTTGGAAAAAATCCATATCAAATGATGTAGCACAATCATCATTTCAAAAATCAGCGAGGTTTGCACTTTCCGGCACCTCTCTCCTCAGCCTCGAAGATGATGCCGTATTCTTACTCTTCCTGGCACAACACTTGATCCTAGGCATGGTGTCCAATTTTTTTTGTGTTCACAGAAATTTTTGTAGATTTATCAGTTTTTAGGTGTTCTACAAGTAGGCAAAAAGATAAATAAATCATATACAAATCAGTGTTGTACCCTACATTGGAGAATCCTCATCTCTTGTGACAAGAAGAAAATTCTGCCAAGCAGTCATATAAAAAGCTACCATTGGAATTTGGATTGAAAACTGAAAACACAAATAAAGGACATGCATATGCTTAGGAAAAAAAAAAAACAAAGGACATGCACATGCACAGGCACATTCATTCCAAATGTAAGAGTAGTATAACAAAGCTTAACAAGTGCAATCATCAAACTGAACTCATAGGAAACAGAAGTGAGACGATGGCCACTAAACCAACCACGCCAAAAGAAGCTATCCATCTGGCCCTATCAGAATGCAATCATGAGTTTGCTAATTTCATAAATCTGAAAAACACATGTACGCCAAACATTGATCTAAGTAGGGAAGGCCAACCAAAGATGAACAAAATGTTGAAACAAACCATATTCTTAGAACTCCCATACCAAGCAACCTGTAAGAGTTATGAGCCTAACTTACTCCCATTTTGTAACTTAGCTAGTTCAAGTACAGTATTATTAGCTAGAAGAGATTGGCTAGTATTAATTTCTAATGGCAATTAAAATTATAACTATAATAATAACATGAAACATCTTCTACTTGCAATATTTTTGGTAGTATTATTGCTTAGAAAGGATCTGAAAACAAAAACACACTTACCCATTAAAAAGAAAAAAAAAAGAGTCTCCCAGAAAAGATTGAAGGATATACTAAAGCATGACTTTGTCTCAGTATGTGGCCTGTTGTCACGTGCTTATGTATTTGCTGTACAGTACAAGAACAAAAGAAGGAAAAAAAAGTCCATTTTGAGAGTTCGCTATTTTCCTTTTGAGTAGAAGTACTACAAGCTTACTACTTCTCAGGCACCAACCCTAAGGCCTGATCAACACTAGTGGGACAAAGTACCAGTCCCAACACTAGCATGCAACCTGCTCTACCAATTATGAAATTTCACCACCCAAAATAGCCCTTCTAAGAAGCAGAAAATGTGTTTAATGTCACCACCTTGAAAAATATATTAGAGATTTGTACTTTAAAGATCAAAACCTGTTAAATATACGAACAGAAAGTTTAGCATCGAGATGCTTGCCCCATTATTTCAAGTAGACCCCATCGAACTCAATGCGTGTGGGGCATAGGAGTAATGGAGAAAAGGAAATGTCAGAAGTGGGAACTATTTTGCTGAATGTCAAAAGAAAAAGGTCAAATGGGGAGTATGCCTCCTCCCTGCCATTCCCTTTTGAGTTTTCTTTTCCTTTTTTTTTTTTTTTGTTGGTTAGGATTTTCCTTTCTTATTTATCAATCAATTCCGCTGATCCGCTCTTCCCTCTCTTGTTCCGTTCCACACACCCCTACTCCTACGCAAGTTTAAACAAAATTTCAAATTGCTGAAAAAAAATTTAACTATCCATAGGAAACAGAAGTGAGACAAGTAGGAAGGCCAACCAAAGATGAACAAAATGTTCAAAGAAACCATATTCTCACAAATCAAGCCCATTGCAGTCAATACTGAAGACGACTGATCACACTCACCATGACAGAATTCGATGATGCTTCCACCCACAAACCCAAATGGGAAAAAAAAAATTGCAGATTCATATTAGGCAGCAACTTGTTGATCTTTAGCTGCAGATTTCATAATTTCTACTGACAACCTGAAAGGCTAAAAACATATCAAATAGGGGATCATCCAACAAATAAGTTTGGCTTCAGCAATTTAACGTTCGAAATTTGCACAGGTCTGGTCATTCTAGGAGAAGTAACGTCTTTTCCATGCTTCTAAAACCAACGTAGACAAGTCGCCTTAGTGGCCATCAACCTTTTTAGCTGCAGTTTTATATTTGTTTTTCCATTTTTCACCTAGGAAAGATCAACATTCTTATCAAGATCAGCAGTTCATGTAATTTAAACACTCTAATTAGACTCTGACCTACCCCTCATTACAGTTACCAAACAATGCATTCTATCTACGTCACTCATTAGTACCACGAGGACATTCCAAGCAGCAATGTAAATCCCAGCAAAATTTCACATATAAGCTAATATTTACCAAAAATGGAAATCAAGGCTGCAAAATAAGAGAGGGACGTCAGAGAGTTAAATAAGAAGTACTTTTAACATATGGTAGAACTGAATCCAACTACTAGTCCTCCTCTTCCTCCGAGCACCCCAAAAAAAGAAGAAAGAGAATAGGTGTTCATCAAAAGTCCAGATGATGGTAAATAAATTAAAAATGCTGAAAGCAGAGTGAAGAATGAAAAGAAAGAGATAAAAAGCAAGGAATTTTTAGTAGTTTAGCCTAAAGCACCTAATACGATTTCATAAGAGAGAGACAGATACAAAGTGACAAAAAAGAAATAAACTTATCAGTAATAATAGCAAGTGTATGAGTTGCCAACCTAAATGGCAGAGACAGAGAGACAAATCCGGTGAGGTGAGTGATGCAGCGGTGAGTTGAGGGAGAGAACCAGCCTAGAGAGTGGAGAGTGACTGAGAGATTTCGAGGGAGAGGGATTTCGAAATGGAAGGGATTTGAGGGATTTCCAAATTGTGTGTGAAGAAGTTGAGGGATTTTAGGCATTTGGAAAGAAATGTAGGGATTTGGGAAGAAGGTGGGTGAAAAACTTTTTGAAACGTCAAAGGATTTTAAAATGGGTTTTATATTGTGAAAGGGATTTTGAAGCAGTAGCTGTACCGGTCGGAGGTGTGGTCACACTTAAATTGTAGTGGTCCGATGGGTACAGAAGTTGGGATAGAAAAACGCGCACGGACTGGAGCCAAGCTGAGCTGACGATAGAGAGGCCTCATTAAATGACGTGGCGGCCTCTCTGTAGTCCATTTCATGAGATTCAATCCATATCGTGGGTCTGGATGCGTCTGGACCCGTACGGTCTGGATTGAATCCAACCCCCAGTCTTGAACCCTCCATGATATCTTCAACAGTCCACTCCTCGAATGACATATCCTCTATCACCATTGATCGGGAGAGGATTGGTACCCGATGCTCTTTCAGTGTCATGGATTGTTATGGAAGAAATATTCAAAAAACTTTTCGTCACATATTGATGATGACTGATGTTTCGTCACCTAAACACCAGGTGAAAGTGTATGTACTGTCCGCATGAGAATAATTATTGCTCAACTCTCTCTGCGTCATGCACGTGATAACCATGCACATTGCCCCTGCATGTCTTGACGGATTTTATTAACATATGGAAGCTTTATCACAATCCGTGATTGTTAGAAATAAAAAATTTAAACTGATAAAAAATTACTTATACTAAGAGAGGGAGAGAATAGATAAGTGAGACAAAAGATTTAAGTGGTTCGGTCCATAGACCTACATCCACTGTGGGAAGGCCCAACTGGGCAGATTTGTTTTCTCACTTATATTTTTCATGAGGTTACATTGAGGCTTTTTATAAGCCTTTAATTTCAATAGCCCACATTGCTTTAGCAATGTGGGACTTTAATATTTTTAACACTCCCCCGCAAACTTAAGGTGGACATACGTTGAGTTTGGACTTATAAAAAATAATTCAAGGAAAATAAAAACGTCGGAATGTTGCCGGAGGTTGCTGGACTGAAGCCGAAAGGTCGCCGGATTGATGCCGGGAAGTCGCCGGATTGATGCCAAAGGTTATCGGAGTGATGCCGGAAGGTCGCTGGAGTGGTGACGGGAGGTCACCGGAATGATGCCAGAGGTTGCCGGACTAAAGCTGGAAGGTCACTGGAATGAAGCCGGAAGGTCGCCAGACTAATGCCGAGAAGTCGCCGGATTGATGCCGGAAGGTTGCCGGAGTGATGTTGGAGGTTCGCCAGAAGGCCCAAGAAAAGAACTAAATTAGTCCAAACTGGACTGGACCTAAACTAGGCCAAGCTAAGCCAACAAGAGTGCTGGCTAGCATGGGCCAAATAATCGAAATGGCTCTGATATCATGTTAGAAATAAAAAAAATTTTAACTGATAAAAAATTATTTATACTAAGAAAGGGAGAGAATAGATAAGTGAGACAAAAGATTTAAGTTGTTCGGTCCATAGATCTACATCCATTGTGGGAAGGCCCAACTAGGCAGATTTGTTTTCTCACTTATATTTTTGATGAGGTTACATTGAGGCTTTTTATAAGCCTTTATTTCAATATTGTTTTAGCAATGTGAGACTTTAATATTTTTAACATATCAAGTTTCATCCCAAAACCAATTGGCAATGGGAAGAGTTGGCCCAACAAGTATATGAAGCACATGATTAAATGGTCCCTAATCAATGTGGGACTCTAACACTCCCCCTCACGTGCAGGCCGAATGAACATGGTCCATGCACGTGGACAATACTGGGGAACACAAACAAGTGGGCCAAGCCTAGAAAATTTTGCTCTGATACTATATCAAGTTTCATCCCAAAACCAATTGGCTATGGAAAGAGGTGGCCCAACAGGTTTATGAAGCACAAGATTAAATAGTCCATAATCAATGTGGGACTCTAACAGTGACGAAATTGAAGCGTGACATATTTGTGACTGGTCAGTGGTTTGTCACCCAAAATGCATCTGGACGGTTTTGAGTCATGTTCAGATGTAGGTAACATGCGCTAGACTTTTATGTTGGTTGATTCAGCATGACGAAACTAAAATTTTGTCACTAAAGGTGCTCTTGAACAGTGACCACTAAGTATTAGTGTTTTTTTCTCATGGGCAGGTAGTATAATATGTACATCTTTATATTACAAGTTGAAACCTATAGCTACTGCTTGGGTATTTTTACAATTAGTCAAGTATTTGGTGATCAGCATATCATAATGCATGGAGGCCTGGAGATACAAGTACACATAATTAGAAACCTTCATTATATTAACCTTTTAGGATCCACAATGGATTAGAAAAGGAAAGAGTATGCAGAACCTAAGATCTTTATAGGACTAACGATCACTATCACCTACTAGCCACCAACAACTCTATCCTTTTAGTCATATATAATTTATAAATTCTTAATAGTGCATAGTTGGTTAAGTCGTTGCTTGGAGAGGGAATAAAGAATTAGTTATTGCTGAAAGTCTGCCTGCGAAAAATTATGCTTACTTAAT
>CM025856.1:10799246-10821572 GCA_003952965.2 Morella rubra | reverse complement strand
TTTTACGCTATTTACGATTTGGTTGAGATTTCAGATTTGGAAATTTTTTTGAATTTGGATTTTGATTTGGTATTGATTATACGGGTTACAATTTAAGAAATTTTTGTTAAGTTGTTTAGGATTTGGTTGAGATGTGAAGATCTGAAAATTTTTTTGCTATTGATTTGTTAAGTTTTACGAGATTTGCTCTTTGATTATTCGATTTAGTTTTTTTTTTTTTTTTTTTTTTTCTCATTTTTTAATCTCCGGTGTAGATGGCGGTAACCGCTACCGCCACCGTCAAAATTGGCACTGTTAGATGCCGGTTTCCTCCCTTCACGGTGGCGAGGGCGGTGTCTATTTTTGACAACCGCCCATAGCGGTGGCGGTGGTGGTGGAGGGCATAACCGCCACCGCCACCACTTATGCACAGCCCTAATTTAAATGAATGGCCACCTGTCTGGCCCGTAATAAGGTACCTTGGGTTTAACGACATCCATGTCAGTGTCGTGCAATCCTTTTCGCGCCAATGAAGGTCTTTTTTTTTTTGACCCAGAAGCAAAAGGGAGGAGAAAAGAGCAGAAAAAACATGGTAAAATTTGACTTTAGATGGATAACATACTAAAAAGACCAATAGATGAATTTGTAGATCTGTTGGTGTATTTCTACGTGTGTTTTAATATTATTAGGCTTAAATCTATCTACAGTCTTGTCTTATGAGAATATTACAAATATGTTTTTCAGTAACAAAAATTATTTTTAAGTCCCTGTGATAATGTTTCCGTTAAATCTATATTCTTCTATCTTCATTAAAAAAACAAAATGAACTAGGTGATGTGGCAAGTATAAGCCATGTACGCATAAATCAAATAAAGTCACATGGCAACTTGGGTCCACCATTCACACATCTTATGCACAGTCAATGCCCAATCATCAAATAAATCCACGTAAGCACTTAAATTAAAAATGAAAATCCCAGCAAGCTGAACCGCGTCGCGTGCCTTCAGCATAACTCTCAAAACCCTAAAGTCTTTCTCCCCCAAATTTTCCTTCCCCTGCGAGAACTTCCTACGCACAGTAACCCCTAATTGAAGAGCTTGCAAATAGTGCTGATTAGTGAAGAAGATTAGAAAGCTGGTGGAAAGGGCAAGATCAGAAGCTGATTTCTAAGGTCTTTGGCCCTTCGGAAGTGTGGACTTTTTTTTTTCTTTTCTTCTTCTATTGCCAAGGAAAAAACAGAACAATAAACCGTTCCAGTCTCGTGCGTCCCCTGCCATTGGAATACGGACGCTACTAGTTAGAAACTGTAAGACTATAACGAGAAAAAATATAATAAAAAAAAAAGACAAGCAAAAAATGTCTAATATAGTTGGTATCCTATCCAGTTTGACTGTTTGCTTGATTCAAGCTCTCCACATTCTGAGAGGGCAATTGAAATTGGCCAAACGTCTCTTCTGCATTGTGTCTTAGAAACTCGTGGAAAGTGCGAAAGTGATTCGTCTTGAAGTTGATTTCTTTGCCTTGAAGTGATTCGGGAGGAAGAGTGCTTCATGGCTTTAGAACTATGGTCCTTGATCTGAGCTGATCAGTCGCAGGGGAGGAACAATAAATTGGGACAGAAATTTAGGAATGGGCTTGGTTCGGGATTTACCAGTTTCTTGGAAGGAGAAGAAGGGGGAGATTATTTACGGGGTCGTGGGTATACGACACCGTTTACTTTTGAGTAGGAGGAAGAAAATTTATTCACAATGTCATGTGCTTTTTTCGCGTGACTAGGTGTTGATTGGACTTTATAAAAATGACTGGGCATTGCTTACATGGCTTATGAAAGAATGTGAAACGCAGCGAAAAATAATTTTCGAATCAAAACAGTCTAAATGTACTGTCTCTGTCAGATCCATGTGCACAGATTTTTCTAGAGAAAGAGTATCTTTAGAGAGAGAGAGTCTCAAAACTTTTAAAAAAATTTCTTAATCTCAAATGAATTTCTGAGTCTTTTATAATGGCTTGCCAGAACTAAACTGTGCTTATGCGTAGGATCTTTAAGGACCTTAAATCTCGGCCGTAGGATCATCATTAAAAACTCTTTTTCACTAAACTCCCTTATATTTTGTAATCCGAATTAATGAGCTTCTACAAATTGTGTGATCATGTCCATTAACATATCACAATTGACCCCGAGATAATGAGATTGTTTTTATGAAATCCCTTTTGCTAACAATTATATGCTTATTTATCCTTCCACCATACCATATTCCACATGAACTAATAGGATCGGAATAATATCACTGATAAAATCCCTAGCTCATATAATTCTTAATTATCAGTCTGTATCCAGTTTGACTCTCAAAAGTTTCTAAAAATTATTTTCGCAAATAATTATTTACATATTATATATAAATAAAAAATGAAAAATTTTTCACCAAAAACTCGCTGCAGCGATTTTATTTGAGTCAAATAATCTATAGACATAATGAACATACTCATCAAGAAATCTGTCTGCGAAGACCATCACCAAACGACTCAGTCAAAGCACAAGCATATAACAAACAAACTGCATAACTCTCTCAGGTCTAAGAACAACATAAGCTAATTGTGTTGAATACCGTTCTCTACATCAGTGATCGTTTCCAAAAGGTATTCATATTTGATCCGTTCAATGCATGTACTTTTACATTGCACCCACTCGTTTGCTTAAGTCACCACCTCAATGACGGAGTCCATCATTCTATCTTATAGAGGCACAACGAGTGTAGATCTATTTGTACATTATCATGTATCATAGTCTAGAACAAAGTGAGTTAATAAGGATCCGAAAAATCATACTCCCTCCTCCAATTCATTAATCATTGGCCTGATTTTTCTACAATGTTGCTCAACAGTATGACATCTAATGTCATTGCACGTACCCAAAATAATAATATACAAGTGATCAATTGACAACAATAATTATAACAACAATTATCTCATAATCATTCAATAAAATATTTGGTTTTGAGGGCATACATTTAATAGCTTATGCTTGCCACGTCACCAGATTTAGTTAATTTTTTTAACGGGGACTGATGAAAAGATATAAGTTTAACGGTTACCGTAGGGATTTAAAAACAACTTTTGTTACCCTAGGAATATATTTGCAACATTCTCATACTACAGGGATTGTGGATGCATTTAAGCCTTACTATTAAGTAGCTTCGTCTTCCCAACTTTCCAAGTGCTTCTTTCCAAATATGGCTGCATCCATATTTGGAAGTTGCATTATTTAAAACTTCTGTAAAAGAGGTTGGTTTACTTCCTTTATAGAGTAAGTATGTGGTAGGTTCGCTCTTTGATCAAAGATGGCCGCAAACATATTTGCCACAATTTTTTTTTTGTTTTTAAAAAATTGTTTCACAGTTGAATGTTATGGATCATTTTGAGAGTATGAGATCGTCCTACATTGGTAGTATAAGATGTCAGTGTGAGTTTTATATTCCTTAGGCTCCCTTCCCTCTTGAGCTAGCTTTTGGGGATGAGTTCTTCTAAGGCATGTAAGAAAGTTGTGAATTTTTTTTTTTTTGTTAAAAGTAGTGTAGATTCTAATAGAATTGATGAAAAAATTGTTGGAGTTTGAAAAAAGATATTGGAGTCGGTGAAAAAATAATTGTGAAAATTTTTTTACAATCCAAACATAGGCTGAATCTTTTACAAATTTTTTGGTTTTTTGATACTTATGATAAACTAGATCAAGCTTATATACGCAATGTTTATTATAATCATTTAAATACAGTTCAACAACATATACCTTTCTTTTCATGGAACAATATTTACCTACTTTAAATGTTCTTACCAAAGAAATACCATGGCTTACCACTAATAGTCAACAAATTTATGAATTTTATCCTCCAAAAACTACCATTAACCTAGATCATCAATCAAAAAATATTTTGCAACTCTTTATAAAGTTAATACTCTAAACAATAATGATAAAAACTTTGATAATATTATTCAACAAAATAATTATACAAATATTTATTTGAATCAACTAGGCATTCATTTAACAAAACTTGAATATTTAATAAAACCTTCAGCTCCTGTCAAAACTTCCAAACCTCAACCTATGTTTATTCCTCATGAATTACCACCCATGCCTCCTTTAAATGCAGCAGAAGCTACCACAGAAATTAGATAAAATTAATGAACTGCTTGCCAAATTATCAATAAATGAAAAGAATAAAAATACTGCTTCTTCTTCTAAAATACAAGTTTTAAATCAATCCAGTTCATCTTCTAGTCCTATTATTACTTCTGATTCTGAATCTGATACTCCTGAGCTCGAATTATAACAATTAGAATCTCAATTCCCAAAAGACCTAAATCTTAATAAAATGCATCGCTCTAAAACTAAACATACAAAAAATGCATCAAAATATTATCACTTAAATTCTAGAAATTATTATCCTCGACCAACACCTCCTGATTTACAATATGAAGAACGACATTTATTCATACTTCTTCATTTTTTGCCAATGAAATTTATGAATGGAATATTGATGGTATATTTGAATATGAAATTCTTAATATTTTGAATGAAATGGCTATGTATGCTAATGTCTTACGCAATAATAATCGAACAGAACAACAAGTTTTTAACTGTCTACTAACTGGTTTTACTGGTCAATTAAAACATTGATGGGATAGATATTTAAATGATACTGAATGTAATATTATTCAAAATGCAATAAAACGAGATATTGATAACAATCCTGTCCTTAGTAATGGTCAACAAATACCTGATTCTGTTAATACCTTATTATATACTATTACAAAATTTTTTATAGGTGATCTAGCTATATATCGAAAACGTTCTTTTGATTTTTTGCTAAATCTTAAATGTCCTACAATGGCTGATTTTCGATGGTATAAAGATGTATTTTTATCAAAAGTATTATTACGTGATGATTGTAATCAAGCTTATTGGAAAGAAAAATTAATAGCAGGTTTACCTTTCTATTTTGCTCAAAAAGTTCGTATTAATTTAGCTAATGATAAAGGAATTATTTTATATGATCAATATACTTATGGTGAAATGATTAATATTATAAATAGAACTGGTTTTCTTATTTGTAATGATTTAAAATTAAATAAAACTTTAGAAATAGAGAAAAAACAAACTCATAAAGAATTAGGCTTTTTCTGTGAACAATGTGGTTATTCTGTTCCTTTACCTCCTTCAAAACATAAAAAACATCATAAGAATTATTATAAACATTCGTATAAATCTAAAAATAAATATAATAAATCCCAATCTTATAAGAAATCTTTTCCGTCCCATACGAACACTAAACAAAAAATTAAGAAAAAAGATATTACTTGTTGGAAATGTGGAAAAACATGTCATTTTGCTAATAAATGTTATGTTAAAAAATAAATAAAAGAATTAGATGTTTCTCCTGAACTAAAAGCTCAACTATGTAAAATATTTCTTAATACAAATCCTTCTTATCAAACACCTGTATCAGATAATAGTTTTCAACCACTTCTGCATACGAAAGTTCTTCTTCTGATAATGATAAAATTCAGCTTTGCAACTGTTTTGAAGAAAATTGTACCTGTAAAAACAAATATCAGTGTTGTCACAATCTGATCAATTATTATTAGAAATTATTTCAAAACTCCAAGACCCTAGTTTACAACAAACCTATCTTTTAAAAATGAGAGAATTAGAAATGCATAATAATATTTCTGTCCCTTCTTCTTCTCATTCTAAAATACCAGATACCCATTATGATTATAGCACAATACTAGCTCAATTTTCTTCTTCGAATACTAAACCTATTACCATAAAAGACTTACAAAGTGAAATTTAAATACTTAAACAAGAAATAAAACAATTACAAAATACACAAACCAATTTTACAAAAATCACTGATCATTTGCTCACTGAAATTTGTTTTCTTAAAACCCAAAAGGATGAACAACCATTACAAATATCTGATTTACCTACTTCTTCAGAGTCTCTTCCTATTATACCCTCTGACTCATTTCTGAATATTATTGATAAAATTGTTTTTCAAAAATGGTACTCTGAAATAACCATTCGTATTAAAGATTATTCTTTTACTACTATTGCTTTAATAGACTCTGGTGTTGATTTAAATTGTATTCAAGAAGGTTTAATTGATTCTAAATATTTTGAAAAATCAAAAGAAAAATTATCTCAAGCCGATGGTCAAAAGATGATCATTAATTATAAAATTCCGAATGTACATATTTGTAATAATGGTTTTTGTTTTCAAACTACCGTTGTATTAGTTAAAAATTTAACTTCTAAAGTAATATTGGGAAATCCTTTTTTATCTCTACTTTATCCTTTTATTGTTACTGAAGAAGGAATCACTTCTAAAGTCTTAGGTCATGAAGTCACTTTTAAATTATATTATCCTCCTTTTACTCGAGATATTTAAGCTTTAAAAAATATTTCTATATCTAAAGAAATTAATATCTTAAATCAAACTAAAATAAATCGAAAAAGAAAACATTTACAATTTTTACGACAGGAAATTATATATCATCAAATAGAAGACCAACTTATGACTAGTAAACTACAACAAGAAATTCAGCAATATCAGCAAACATAGAAAAAACCATTTGTTCTTCTGTCCCTAATGCGTTTTTGGAATAAAAAACAGCATATCAATTCTTCTTATGAACCAGGATTTTCCGAAAAGAATATACCTACAAAAGCTAGACAAATCTAAATGAATCAAGAATATTTAGAAATTTGTAAACAAGAAATTCAATCTTTATTAGAAAAAGGTTTAATACGACCATCTAAATCTCCTTGGTCGTGTGCCGCTTTTTATGTCATGAATAATGCTGAAAAGGAACGTGGTATCCCTCGACTTGTTATTAATTACAAACCTTTAAATAAAACTTTAAGATGGATAAGATATTCTCTCCCTAATAAAAAAAGATTTACTTAATAGATTGCATGATGCTTGTATATTTTCCAAATTTGATATGAAATCTAGATATTATCAAATACAAGTCGCTGAGCAAGATAGATATAAAACAACTTTTACTGTTCCTTTTGGTCATTTTGAATGGAATGTCATGCCCTTTGGTTTAAAAAATGCCCCTTCTGAATTTCAAAATATTATGAATGATATATTTACTCCCTATACTTCTTTTGCTTTAGTCTATATTGATGATGTCTTAATTTTCTCTAAATCAATAAAACAACATTGGTATCATTTACATAAATTTCAGAGAATAATTGAACAAAATGGTCTTGTTGTTTCTGCCCCTAAAATCAAATTATTTAAAACTCAAATAAGATTTTTAGGTCATAATATTTATAAAGGCACCATTATCCCAATATCACGTGCTATTGAATTTGCTGATAAATTTCCAGACAAAATACTTGATAAACAACAGCTTCAACGTTTCCTTGGTAGTTTAAACTATATTGGTGAGTTCTATAAAGATTTAAGAAAAATATGCAAACCTTTATTTAATCGATTAAAGAAAAACCCTTTACCTTGGACTGATCAACATACTGTAATAGTCCAACAAATAAAAAAGCATGTTAAACATTTACCATGCTTAGGCATTGCATCCCCACATTCATTTAAAATCGTAGAAACAGATACATCAAATCTTGGTTATGGTGGCATACTCAAGCAACGCATGCATGACTCTGTTAAAGAACAAATAGTAAGATATCATTCTCATGCATGGAATACAATCCAACAAAAATACAGTACTATTAAGCAAGAAGTACTAGCAATTGTTCTTTGTATTTCAAAATTTCAAGATGATTTATTAAATAAAAATTTTTTAATTCGTGTCGATTGTCAATCTGCTAAAGATATCTTACTAAAAGATGTCAAAAATCTTGCTTCTAAACATCTTTTTGCCCGATAGCAAGCAATCATTTATGTTTTTTTATTTTGATATTGAATATATCAAAGGTTCTAATAATTCTATTCCTGATTTTTTAACCCGTGAATTTCTATAGGGAAAATGAGTTCTTCCTCCTCTTCTAATAAAAATAAGAATTCTACTTTTTCTCCATCCGATAATACTTTTCCTCCATTACCTCCTATTCCTTTTCGTGGAATTGCTCCTAGACCTCGTCCAGGATCCATTCCAATTAATAATCAATTTAATGTTTTATGACAAATACCACCAATATCAGGACCACGTGTCCCTCCTCCTCTTCCAAATATGAATACTACTTTCAGGCAAAAGCTTCAAGCATCTCCTACTACCTCATCTGCTACTCCTTTACCCAATACTCCTTTAATACTAAAATCATATATCAGACATGAGTGTTATGTAGAAGATCCATATCATACCATTCCAGATCCATATCAAACTGCATCCCAAATATTACCACCAGGGTGGAACTATGTTCCACGCAATCCTATGTTTACCCAGGAATTTTATCAACATATTTTGCAGGATACAAAATCAGTTGAATTTGAAAACACTCAGTGCAAATATGATCCTTCTAATATTGGATTTTTAAAATTCACTATTCGAAGGATAATTTCTTCAAAAGAATGGGGTCAGCCATGGACTCTTCGAGCTCTGTTTGAACCATTTAGACAATTAAAAAATATCACTTATTATGACTATGTTGATGCATGGACTTTTGCTTTATTTTTTGAAAATAAAACCCATCGTCACACATGGTTCATACGTTTTAAAGGATTTCAATGCCCTGAACCTATGCCCTATTGGTTTTCCAGTGGTGGGATCGATTCGGTGCTGATGAAAAATTGCTTCCTCCAGGATTAAAGAAAGCCTATGATCAATGGGCTCTTGATCCCCATGATACTCCTCTCTGCAAGAATATTCCCCTTCTCCTTCGCTTTTTCATTCAGTTTAACCTCCTTCCTTAGATACTTTGTTGGAAATTTGTTTTTACCCATGAAAATAATGCCAAAATTCTTTCTAAAATTTTTTTTGTGAAATGGTGGTCTGTTTTTACCTGTGACAGTATCATTAATTCTATTGCCCAAGCCAAACTCCACATAGCAAAACATCCTCAATTCCTTTCTCAAAAAATTCAAATTCAAGCCAAACTTGCTGCGGCTCAGTCCCGTGATGATTACAAGAAAGAATTATTAGAAGTTTTATCTCAATTATCTGAAGAAGATACAGTTGAAGATACTGCTGCTTCCAGTGCATTCCCAGATATCAGTCCTCAATATGAAGATAATGCTCAAGACCCTTATGTTGGTTACGAGTTGGAACTTTCCATTGAAGAAATAGAAGTCTTACAACGTTCTTTTGACGGATAATTATATGGCGTGAAGGATATAAGTGTCATTTTGCAAATATCAGAATAAAGCTGCCGACAGTAACTACTGTTCAAGATAATTATTATTGTTCCCGACAAATATCACTGGTCATGTCTTTCCAAAAATACCCTTACTGTTCAAAAATATCAAAGGATATCTCAAGTCATTTGTCCTGTTCTCATTTCTATATAACCTGACCTCTTCTTTCATTTTTGGCAGAGTGCATTCAAAGCCACTTCTCTCTGCTTTCCCAATTCTCTCACTTCTCTCAAATCTTCAAAGCCTTCATTACTCTTACGCTTACCAGACTCTCTCTTTCCAAAATATTTCAACTACCTTTCTTCATTCCCTACTTACCCTTGCAATCCTTTGATCTTCTTCTCTTCTCGCAATATCAAATTTCTAGTTTTCAAGTTTTTCAAGTTCATCTTGTAAGTGTGCTTTCATTATTGTACTTTGTAAACTTTGAATATTATTTCAATATGAGTCAAGATTTTCAGTTTTAATTGCTATTACTTTATTGCTTAACAGAACATTGAATACGTTGTTTGCATTTTTATTTCTCAATATTATTTATGGTTCATATCTCGTGCTTATATATACTGTTGAAAATATCATTGATGAAACATTATTTGAAGAATATGATTCTGATATATCATTGCATTCAGATGACGAAATATATATATATAAATTTCAACAAAATCCAATACCGTTTTATAAATTACAATAACCTTTTTTTTTTTTTTTTGCCATCAAAATGCATCTGCTGGACTCCAAAACATTTGAGAAAAGCCAATAGCGACATTTTTTTTGGTTGGAAACTCATTCCTTAAAAACAACTAAACGAAGTACAAAGTCATAAAGCGAAATGGAAAAAGGAATACAAGCAACATCAATAAAACCATAAAGATGAGAGCGGGCTGCCCGCTGAGTGAGAAAATGGGCCTGCTGGTTCAAGTGTCTAGGTACCCAGTGGATGGACCAAGCTACTTGCCCCTTAAACTCCACGCGCAGGGCCCTGATCAAATCCTCTACTGTCTAGCAAGGTAGGTGCGGAGAATTAGACACATCCTCGCAGAGAAGCTTGGAATCTGATTCGAAATCACCCTCGACCATTTCTTCTGAAGAGCGACTTCAATAGCACGGACAACCGCTAAAGTTTCACCAACAAGTTGGTCCATAGCTTGAATATACTCCATGTATACCGTACAAGAGAGCTAGAGGAGTCTCGATAAAAGACGGCTGTGGACGATCCGGTTTGGCATATCGCTACGTCAAAATTGATCTTCATCCAACCGGGCTCCGAAGGAACCCAAGCAGCAGCAAAACAAGTCTTCTGAAACACCCATGCCGATAGGTGATCCGAGTATAGATTGTTAAGAGAGTCCCGCATGTCTGCAACGATCACATGAATAACTTCATGGACTGTCTTGTTTTGAGAGAACCAGAGAGTGTCCGTAACAAGGGCAACATTGAGAACGAAGGAAAGAAGAGACGCAGCTAGAATGCCAGATGAAATGTCGGCATTAATGATAGAGCATTTCCAGTCCACAGGGGAAGAAAAAAGGGTCTGAGAAATATTGATCGGACAAGGAGAGAGGTGCCAAAGCAACCTGGCCACCGAACATTCAAAAGAAATGTGTATAATAGTCTCGGCTTTATCCTGACAGCTAATGCATACCATATGGGGGAGGGTCCCCTTCAGGTCTACAAAAAGGAGGACGGCGTAACTGCTGAGCTTTAGTCACCTTTGTTTTCACTAATATTCCCTTTAGGATTTGGAGACCAGATGAGGAGATCCTGATGTGAATGATGAGGCGGAGGCATGGACAAAATGGCCTCCACTAACTCAGGGGAAAAGAGAGAAACAAGCAGTGAACGATCTTAGTCCCCTGATCCTTTAGTAAGCTCTGACGCCCAACAAAGCTGACAAGCCTGCTTGGCCGTGAGGCGCCATTCTGGTAAAAAAGTAGGGAGAGTAAAGATCCATGGGTCGACCTGTAGATTAAGAGAGGAGCCGTTCCTAGGAAGAAAGCAGAATGTCGACCGTAGGTCCTCCTTAATGCTACTAATACCCTACCAAACCAAGGAAGCACCAGTTTTGGGTGGAGCATGCAGAAAGGAACTAGAAGGATAGTACTTAGCATGTAAAAGCTGAACCCATAGCGGATGTTAGGATTTCGAAGAATATTCTAGCCCAATTTCTGCATAAAAGCCTCATTAATCTTGCGCGTCCGGCGATTTCCTAGCCCATTACAAATTTTAGGTTGACAAATGAAATGCCAAGCCTTAGGAATGTAATTTTGTTTCTTTTTAGGAGAAATCCCCACCAAAAGTCCTTAAGCAATTTGTCGACTTTAGAACACCAGCCAACAGGAAGTAGCAAGGATTGCATATAGTATTGGGGCATCGAAGTGGCAACTGATTTAATTAGAGTGGTTCGGCTTGCATGGGATAAATTTTTGCACTTCCAGCCAGCTAGTTTGGAACTGACCCGGTCTTGCAACTTAGCAAAATGCCTAGTTTTAGCTCACCCCATAAACAGAAGAATCCCAAGGAATTTACTGTCACTCTTTATTATAGATAATCGAAGATCATTGCATAGAGCTTGAATAACTTCTGGATGGGTATTGCGACTAAAATGAATCACAGATTTACTCTTGTTAACGTACTACCCAGACCAGTGACAATATGCTGAAAGGCCTCGTCTAACACCCTGGATTCTCTCAAGTTTGCACAACAAAACACAAAGAGGTCATCAGGGAATAGAAGATGTGATACAGGGGGTGCATTCCTAGTAACTTTGATGCCATGAAACTGTTCAGTCCTCTCTGCTTTTTGGAATAGGTGAGATAAATATTCAGAGGCCAGGATATAGAGAAATGGAGACAAAGGATCCCTCTACCTGAGACCTCTACTAGGAGCTATCCATCCATAAGGACTCCCATTGACCAGCAGAGAATATGAGACTGTTGATATACACTAGCTCATGAGTTGAATCCAATGCGAGCTAAAGCCGGAACATTTAAAAACATGCAAAATGAATTTCCACTCCAATCTATCGTAAGCCTGGGCCATATCGAGTTGAATCGCCTACAAACCACTCTTGCCCGAATTTTGGGCCATTGAGTGAATAATCTCAGAGGCTCAAATAGAATTATCCTATATGACCCGACCTAGTAGAAAGGTTGATTGGGCATAAGAGATAAGCTTTGGCAGTAGTGTTTTTAGCTGGTTAGCCAACGTTTTAGATATAATCTTATAATAGACGTTGCATAACCCAATCGGTCTAAATTGAGTAACTTTAACCGAATTGGACACTTTGGGAAGTAAAGCAAAAAGGTCTGGTTAAGTTGCTTCAATAAGTAACCAGTAGAGAAAAAGCTACGTACTGTACTGATAACAGAAAAAGCTACCATTGGCCAATATTTCTGATAAAAGGATGTTGACATGTCATCCGGTCCTTGCGCTTTCGAAGAGCCCAGCTGCTTGACTGTTTGATGAATTTCAACTTCAGACGGGATCTTACAAAGAAAATCGTTGTTGCTCCAGTAATCGTCAGAAGAATTAACTCCTAAATGGCAATGGCTATCTCTAGATCAGAAGATGAATACAAAGTGGAAAGCTGATCCACCAACATGTTGCCCAATCCTACTCTGTCCGGACTCCACCTACCCGCAGCATCTTGTAACTAGTGAATGTCATTACGATATCATCGGATAAGAGTGGATACATGAAAAACTCGCATATTAAGATTAGTGGTGGTTAGCCACTAGATCCGTGATTTAGCTCTACAGAGAGTTTCCTTTTTTTTCATAGCAGCTTGAAGTTGAGAACGTAATTGAGAGGGAGCTTCTTCAAGGTCAGAAGGAGGTTGCTTTTCCAACGAAGCAAATTGCTGGTGAGGAAGCTGAATTTGGTAGGGAGAAAGCCAATCGTTTCCCTGTTCCACCTTTGTAAAGCATGCTTGGTCGAATTCAACTTGCGAGTCAACCGAAAGGCAGAAGACCTTGAATAAGGAAAATGCCAGGCATCCTGAATGACATCAGCGCTGGACGTTCCTTCAGCCAAAATTATTTAAAGCATAAAGGTTTTGGACCCGCAAAGGCACTCCCATGGGATTGCAACAAGATTGGACAATGATCAGAAGATGTACGTGGCAAATGAGAGACAATGGTGCGAGGAAATAGAGTTGACCAAGCTGTGTTGGCATAACCTTTGTCTAATCTTTCCTTAATCCTATGAGAACCATGACGGCCATTGCACCAGGTGAAGCGGGGACCTACGAAGCCCAAGTCCACCAGACCTTGGTCAAGAAGGAATCGGCTAAGACCATCGCCATAGTAGTAAGAAGCAACTAATCTCCTCCCCTACTTCTCCCTTTGATGTAGAACGGTATTGTAGTCTCCCATTATTGCCTAAGGCCCTCTAAATCTGTCACCCAGCTAAGTTAACTGTTCCTAAAAATTTTCTTTCTCAAGCCGATCCACTGGACTATAAATAAAGGTAAGAGCCCAATGCTGGTGACTTGGCTCATCATAAATCATAAGGCTAATGATGTGGGCACAGAGCAACACTAAGTCGAATTGCACCCTTGCACACCAAGCAAATGCCAAGCCGCCACTCACACTAGCCTCTGGAAAAGAGAGAAAAAGGGAAAATCCCACCCTGGATAGGATTTCTTAAGCCGAACCAATTTTTGTTTCTACTAGGCAGAGACAATTTGGGTATGCTACCTAATGAGTGCCCTGAGTCAACGAGATGCCGCAGGATGGGCTAATCCCAGGCAGTTCCACAAGAGTGCTCTCATTGATGGACTGAAGGCACGTTAATGCCCGCCTCCTTAGCTGAAGAAGAAGATAAAGTTAGAACTGCATAGCCTGCTTCAGCCGTATACCCTGTAGCCTTATGTGATTTTTGATTTTCGACACCAAAGTTTTCCATGAAGAAAGGGGAAGCTTGTCTAAGTTTGCATGGGACTGTAGTAGAGTTGCATTAATTTTGGGTCTTTTCTGGTCTCAGGTTGGCTGCGAAAGTATCTACTTGGACCCCTCCTGGGCCTTAGATGGGCAGATGGCTAATGGAGATACTTCGGGAAGTAAGGAGGGCCCTGGCTACTGATGTGGATTTGTTCGTGGGCCCAAAGGAGCAGATTGGTAATCAATTGGAACCTCTTCAATACGAATAGACGAAGGTGAGGCCCTTTTGATTTGGCATATTAGCCATGAATGGTGACATTACACAAATGCAGATAGTACTAGTACTAGCATGTTTTTAGACCACCATTTTTAGACTTTATTAGCACGACAAAATAAAAGGTACTCAATAAAGACCACACATAATAATAATAGCAAAGTCCAATTTACTAACCAACCCAAAAAATTCCAAATTACCCGCATACAATTCAACACCCATGCATAAAAAAAAATTAGATACTTTCCAAATAGGGAACCAAATATAGTAATAATCCTAGAAGTCGTCCAGGCTTCTATACCGTCCACATTAGGAGTACTCCTCATCATTGCTTAATGCCTGAAAAGGAATAAAAATAGGACAGTTCTGAACATGGTTCTATAAATTGGAATCTAAGCAAAAGGTATGATAATGTACCTCAATATCATCCTTTAACTGCAAGTGGCGAGCTACTGGTTGGGACACTGTGGCAGCGCTACTTTTGTGACTGCCCCGTGAATTTTTCTTGCATTCAAGCGTGCTCTTCAACCGCTTGTTACCTCGATGCTACGATTCTCTTGTCTTGAACCCCTTTGCAATGACCGCTAGAGTCCATTTGCTCTTGTAGCATCAATCACTTTGCGAATCTCATCCGACTTTGTGGTAAGCGTCAACTGAGCAAGATCATCAGCTAATGTAATTTGGTGATGTTGGAGGACTGCCCAGGATTTTGGATCATCCCCATATCTCTCAAATTATGGAAGCATAGGTGTTCATATATCTCTTGCGATTGATTACTCACTCCAAATTTGAATCAACCTCTGTGTTTGATGCAAACTTAGCTGCAACTGTCAACCTTGTCTTTTTTGTCCATCTGCTTAGAATATACTCATCTGGGATAAAGAAGCAAACTTTCCAATGTTTCAGTAGCCATATGATGTGGCAGCAGATGATACCAACAAAGTTGAAATATTTGCAACTACATTGATGAAACCCATTAATAGTGGTGATCACTTGTCGTTTCGTTGTTGCACAGTTATGGGTTTTGTTAGAGCTGCAAATGTGTACCTCAACCTCTTCAGATTTAGTAGTCTCCCTCCACAATCAATTTCATTGCAATAAACCTTCTCCATCTATTCCAGAAATAGATTGAAAATATTTGGGGTGTAGACTTTAGACGCATGAATACAAAGTAGGTCATTGGTCCGCATAATAGGTAATTTATCTTGCATCTCAAAATTTGATTTAAGCTCCTTGTACTACATGTCATCGATTGTCTGTTAAAAGTGTTGGAGAAATTAAGCCATATTCATTACTATCTTCAAATACCTACGCAAAGTTGAGTTAAAAGTTTCATTTAACTATGTACTCCTCTTACCCGTGTAGAAAACACTCCATATGTGTGTTGGGGCCCACTTCTCGCATTTCTCATAGATCTTTTGCAACTACTCATTGCTTTGAAGGTGATGATCTTCAATCATCTTAGACTAGGAAGGTCAAAATCATCTACGTCACTATCAAACAAGAGCTTATTCCATTCTTTTTTCAAACAGCGGACCAAGATTTTTCAGTGCATTCTAGTTAATATGCCATGCACAAGGAAAAATGATGCGTGTTTGGCAAGGCGGTAGGGATTGCAGCAAGCATACTGGCATCTTGGTCAGTGAAAAAGGATTGGGGTGCCTTCCCTTCCATACATTTAACGAATGTCTCGATAGCCACTTGAGTGATTGAGCTGTCTCATCAAACAATAAGCATGTCCCAAACACTACCTGCTCCCTGTGATGATTCACTCTTAGAAATGCCACCAATGACATGTGCTCGTGGTTTGTCCTCTATGTAGTATTAAAGGACACAAAGTCCCTAAAAAGTATGTAGTCATTTTGAATGTTGCGGTCAGACCAGAATATATTAGTTATGTGCTCATCGTCGTCAAACATAACTCTAAAGAGTAAGTGTGAATTATCCCGTTGCTGATCAATGAACCAATTAATTAGTATACTGGCTACTCCATCCTTCATAGATTTACTTATTTACTACTTAAATAATTTTTAGGTCCATTTGAGTGAATCCCAAGTGCTCTATACCCAGGCAATGGCTGCCATCAAGTCATATGCTGCTTTGGACAGATGCCTGCCTTGTCTGCATGGTTACACTGACTGACTCAAAAATGAGTAGCGCAAAAGGCTATCCCATGTATAGGAGTTATGTCGTGTAATAATTAGCCAAAAGCCATATCATCTTCTTAGGGAAAATGGATTAATTTCAAACTCGCGAAGAACAAGGAGAAATAGTAACAAAGAGAAAATAAAAATGGTGATATGTGCAATGAGTGTAAAATGAAAGATAAAAGTTACTGAACACAGTTCAGATTCTTATTTTTGGATTTGGGAATTTGAAACAAAATTAAAGCACAATGAATGAACGAACATTTAAAGGAAATGACAGTAAGAAAATAGCGAAAGTAAATGATGCTAAGTAAATAACAGAAAGTAAAGAGCGGAAAGTAAATGACAAAGCGGAAAGTAAATGATGGGAATTAAAGAGCACAAAGTAAATGACGGAAATTAAAGAGCGGAAAGTAAAGACAAAATGTAAATGACTTGAAATTAATAAAACTTCATAAGATTCTTGGATCAAGTAATATATCATCATTACAACCCAAGTTTCAAGCTAAAAGAAAGCAAGAACAACAAGAAAATTAAATGAGATTGAAATGGAACTGCAGAAAATTGAAGGGCAAGAACTCAATTCTAGTTTCAAGGAATTGAAATCCAATACACTATATTCATAAAGTGTAAAGAAAACTACTCTAAAAAATGAAAATGAAATTAAAGAAAGCTTGAAGGTAGCAATAATGGACGAAGAGAAGAAAAGAAAAAGAAAAGAAAAGAAGAGAGAAGAGAGTGAAAGAGAGAACCAAAAAGGAAAAAGCAAAAAGAGAGAATGGAAGTATATGGTTTGCCAAGGGGGGTTTTTTTAATGGAGAAGAGAGAGTGGGGTATTAGGATTCGGCCAAGAGGAGAGAGAAAAAAAGATACCAAATTTGGTTAGAGAAAAGGTGCCAAAATCGGTTAGAGGAGAGAGGTACCAAATGCCAAATTCGGTTACAAGGAATCTTCTCTCATCAGGCTGGCTCTTCTCTTGCTCTTGGATAGTTAACATCTTCTAGAAGCTCTCTTGTTCTGCCAAGTGTCCAATAGATTGGGTCTTGTCTTGTACGGGTCCAGAGAGTAATCAATGTTATCATTCTGGACAAAGAATATTTAATTAGCTCATGGCATCATATAATTGAATTCATGAAACAATTACAATGTCAAAATGATTAAAGAAAATGATTCAAATGTATCTGGACATAATATGAGCTAGGTACATGATGTTCGGGAATAAACTGTTGTTTGAAAATTTAATTTAATCTTAAGTCGTACAAAAAAACATAAAGCATGCTATTTTATCAATTTAAATCACAACTTGGATGAATGATCCTTAATCAATTTGAAAATCCTAGATTAAGGCAACCCAAGAGGGGGTGAATTGGGTTTCCAAACTTTTTCGCTTTTAACCCCCAAAACCGTGTTTGCAAAGTAAAGTCTAATTTAGCACAAGTATATTAAAAAAACAAAAATAAGTGCTAAATGTAAAAGTAGGGATAGAGAAGCAAACACGTGATTTTTAGGTGGTTCGGCAAACCCGCCTACATCCACCCCTCAAGCTCCTTTACCGAGCCTTGAAGGTTTTTCCACTATCTTCAAATAGTGTACACTCTAGCTTCCGGGTGCTAGAGAACTGTACAAGTGTTTTCCTGGGCTTAACACTCAAACCCACACTCACCACCAAGCTTGAGATATACCCTCTCTAAGCTTCTTCTTTAGTGAACAACCTCACTAAAGGAATCACCTCTTTTGAATAGGAAGATTGAAGAATAAACTCTCTCAAAGAGTAGATATGAAATTGGAAAGCTCTATCTCTTGATTCACACAAAGACAAGGATATGAAAGTGTGTTTTGTGTGAATGATATGAGAAATATAGAATATGAAGGTTTGGATATTTCTCAAGTGATCTAAATGATATGTCGTTGTGTATTTATTTTGGACGTTATGAAGGTGTATTATATAGGCCACATATGAAAACTAGCCGTTTATAGTCGTCTGTTAAAACGAGCTGTACCGGTCAACTTTACCGTTACTCAACGATCATGTCAGAACTCAACAGATCTATTTCAAAACAACCGGTCGACCGCTATACCAACTTCACCTCTCGACCTCCTCAACTTAAGCACATGATCCGGTTCAATTAAAACCACGTTTTTGACCTCTTTGAAACACACCCAATTTTAGAGACTTACTTCCCATAAGTATAAGAAAGGTTTGGGAGTTTGATTGGGGTGTTTTGAAACCTTTAAAAATATTTTAATCTTTCAAACAAAAGGTAAAACGGTTTATGCACGTTTTGAAAGATATGCAAGTGTGATTCATAATCCTTGTCAAAAGTGAAACTAAGAGTTACAAGGTTTATACCCTAAGGTCTTGAAACTTCACTTTTGAGCTCCTTGCATCTTCTTGATCTTCTTTCTTCAAGTCTTTGGCTCTTTCATCAAAACGTCTTTGTCTTTGAAGATGTCCATTTTATAAACTTGATCCATTTATTGAAATCATCAAAATCTCGATTGTGCACAAAAGCCAACAATCTCCCCTTTTTTGATGATGACAATAAATTGATAGTTTTGGGATGACTCCCCCTATCTTTTGCAATTGGACAATCATTTGAAACTTGAGACAAAGCATTAGTAGCCAATTGGATATAGTCATTAAAAACTATCAACACATTTCCCCCTTTGTCATCATCAACACAACATCAAAAAGACAAAAATATGCATTCTAAGAATATCCATCATATGATTCAAAGGGAATACAAGCATATAGACATTAAGAAATCTCCCCCTTTGTCAATCAAAAAGTGAATGCATGGATGTAACTCAAATAATCATTTTCATCCAAAAGAACAATTTGGGCTTTTAAATGACAATCTCATTAAATGGTATAGAGGATGACTAATGGGACTCAAGAGTCCATCGCTATTACGATAGTAGCCCACCGAGTGGGTTTGTACCAACCTCTTAGCTACCAATGACAATTTAAAGGTCATTCTCAACCAAAAAATTTAAGGCTCACAAAATCTCATAAAAAAAATTCATGATTTTGTAAAAATGTCAGCTTTAGAGATGTTCTATTTTGATAAATGCAAGAAATATGTCAAAGAAAATACATTTGCATATTATAACACAATTCATCAAGGATTAAAGTTTTATCAAAGGATTTCCCCTTAGCATTTTGTCCTCAAATGTCACAAGCCTTCTTGATAGGCAAGTTTCATCCAAGTACCTTTGTTGCTCCATCCTACAAGAAGAATCAAGAAAAATTTTTTGTACCCAAGCTTTCTTGGGTCCTTCGGTGTTAGCCTTGGTTCCTTTTGGAACCCATGTTTCTTGAGAGTCTTGCTCCCAAGTTTCTTTAATGCACAATCAAAAATTAGATGCCCATCTTTGTTGCAAAAATGACATGTTTGAGTAGGTGCACAAAAAGACTTAGCCTTCACAAAATAATTCTTAAAATATTTTTGGTGAATAGAAGGCTTGTAGCCTAAGCCACTTTTGTCAAAGACACATCTTTGACTATTAAGAATCAAATCTAAAGATTTTTTCCTTGAGTAAACTTTTCAAGGATTTTGCTTTGAGAAACTATTTTGTTGTTCAAAGCAACTTTCTCTTTTTCAAATTCTAAAGCTTTTTGTTGGAATAAATCATTTTCTAGCTTTAGAGTATTTCACTCATTTTTAATAAATCAATTTCTTTTGAGATCAAAATGAGTTTCTTTTTCAATGATGTATATTTTGAACCAAGTTTTTCAAATTGACAAAGAAGTTCATCAAAGGCATTTTGAAGTTCAATATATGAAAGTTTAGGTTCATCATCGGAAGAGTATACCTCATCATCATCCTAAATGCCATGAAGCACATGTTAGTGAATTTCTCCATCTTCTTCTTCGGAGGAGGAGCTTTCATCGTTAACATTCCATGATGTCTTTGTGTATTTGAGGCTTCTCTTCTCTTTCTTTCTTTTGAGGAAGTTCTTGAACTTTCTAGTCATCAAGACTATGTCTTCCTCATCGTCATCCTCATCTTTCGATTATGGAGGATTTGAGAGCGATCCTCATCTTTTTCTTGCTCTCATCTTCATTTTCGAGCATTTGGATCTCATGGGTCATGAGGGATCTGAGAAGCTATCTAGAGGTAGCTTGGTAAGATCTTTAGCCTCTTGAATGGCGGTTACCTTTGCTTCCCATGACTTTGGTAGTGACTTAAGGATTTTTCTCACCAAATCCGTGTTAGTATAAGATTTACCAAGTGCATTTAAGGCATTTATAATTGTGGTAAATCTAGTATACATGATAGTAATGGATTCCTCTGGTGTCATTTTAAACAACTCATAATTATGAAAGTATGTTGATTTTTGACTCTTTAACTTGGTTTGTTCCTTCATGAGTAATCTCTAGAGCATGCCAAATTTCCTTAGCATTTGTGCAAGAAGACATTCTATTAAACTCTCCTCTATCTAAAGCACAATATAATATGTTCATAGCTCTTGCATCTAGAGAGATTTTCTTTTTGTCTAGGTCACTATATTCATTTTCGTTTTTAAGAGTTTCAACCTCTCCAACTTTCTTTGTGGGAATATGTGGACCATTCAATATGCATAACCATAAATCATAATCAATAGATTGAAAATAAATACTCATCTTAACTTTCCAATATGCATAATCACTACCATTGAAGAATGATGGTCTAAGTGTGGAAAGTCCTTCAACTTGAGTGTTGAAGCTTGAAGTTGCCATTCTAACTCAAGATTTTCAAATCTTGTATAACAAGCACCAAGCTCTGATACCAATTGTTAAGTCCTAGGATTAAGGCAACCCAAGGGGGGGCTGAATTGGGTTTCCAAAATTTTTAGCTTTTAACCCCCAAAACCGTGTTTGCAAAATAAAGTCTAATTTAGCACAAGTATATTAAAACAACAATGAAATAATGTCAAATGTAAGGGTAGGATAAGGGAAGCTACCAAATTTGGTTAGAGGAGTGGATTTTTATCATCAGGTGGCTCTTCTCTTGCTCTTGGATCATCGACTGAAACTTGTCTGCTTCGGCAAAGAATATTTAATTAGCTCATGGCCATACAATTACCAACAAATGTATCCATAATATGAGCTAGGTACACCTGAAAATTTAATTTAATCTTCACCATTGCCTTGGTTTTTCAACCCACTTTTTCAAATAACCCCCAAACCGTGTTTGCAAAGTAAAGTCTATTTAGCACAAGTATATTAGTGCTAAAAGTAAAGAGTAGGGATAGAGAAGCAAACACGTGATTTTTAGGTGGTTCAGCCTAGCGCCTTGAACTAGAGAACTTACAAGTGTTTTCCCGGGCTTAACACTCAAACCCACCCAAGTGGTTTTTCGGGCTCACCACTCACAACCTAACCAAGCTTGAGATATACCCTCTCTAAGCTTCTTCTTTAGTGAACAACCTCACTAAGGAATCACTTCTTTTGGATAGGAAGATTACAAGAATAAACTCTCTCAAAGAGTGGATATGAAATTGGAAAGCTCTATCTCTTGATTCACACAAAAACAAGGATATGAAAGTGTGTTTTGTGTGAATGATATGAGAAATATAGAATATGAAGGTTTGGAATTTTCTCAAGTGATCTAAATGATATGTGGTCGTTGTGTATTTATTTTGGACGTTATGAAGGTGTATTTATAGGCCACATATGAAAACTAGCCGTTTATAGCCGTTGGTAGTCGTCTGTTAAAACGAGCCGGTCG
>CM025856.1:10763811-10797192 GCA_003952965.2 Morella rubra | reverse complement strand
CCAGTCGACCGCTACATGAACCGGTCGACTGTTGTAGGTTTATGTTACCAACGGTCATATTTTCAGAAGCTCAACGGATCTATTTCAAATCAACCAGTCAACTGCTATACCAAGCGGTCGAAGACCGGTCGACCGCTTCACTAACCGGTCGACCTCCTCAACTTAAGTACATGATCCGGTTCAATTAAAACCTCGTTTTTGACCTCTTTGAAACACCCAATTTTAGAGACTTACTTCACATAAGTATAAAAAGGTTTGGGAGTTTGATTGGGGTGTTTTGAAACCTTTAAAAACATTTTAATCTTTCAAACAAAAGGTAAAACAGTTTATGCACTTTTGAAAGATATGCAAGTGTGATTCAAATCCTTGTCAAAAGTGAAACTAAGAGTTACAAGGTTTATACCCTAAGGTCTTGAAACTTCACTTTTGAGCTCCTTGCATCTTCTTGATCTTCAATTCTTGTCTTTGGCTCTTTGATAAAATGTCTTTGTCTTTGAAGATGTCCATTTTAAAAACTCGATCCATTTATTGAAATCATCAAAATCTCGATTGTGCACAAAAGTCAACACAATTTTCCATCTAAAACCAATAATTATGACATGAAAGAATTATAATTTTACTGGTATTAGATATACTAGCTCAATCATGCACTAGAGACGTTGCAATTCGTTGATTTGTCTATGTGAACGGAGCAAGTGGGCTTTCGATGGCATAGCCAATTCGTGATTATGTTGAACACCAACCAAATGGAGGATCATTTGTTCATAATTGAGTTTGAAAGAGTTACACTCAATGGGTATTTCACGGAGAATCAATTTCAGAACCTTCTAATCTGGTAGTGACTTTAGAACCTAACCGAGCAGTGAGGATTCTGAGGGAAACATAAATGATGATATGAGAGATATGTTAGAGGATTTTGATGAGGGAGCAGTGGTTGATGGGAACGCTGGACAAAATACGCTGGGTCCTGAAACAAATGAATCGGGTTCTAGAGAAGGGTTTTCCACGTATACCAAATTATGGGTAGATGCTGAGCGAGAGTTTTATGACATGTGTAAGAAGTACTCGAAGTTTCCTTCATTATTAGATTACTTCATGTGAATTCGGAGAATAATTTTACTGTAAAGGCATTTGAAGATATGTTGAGGTTGATAAAAGATGCGCTGCCGGAGGGGGAGATACTTCCTAAATCTTATTATGAGGTGAAAAATTTAAGAAATAATTTAGGATTTAGCTATGATAATATACATGCATGCTTGAATGATTGTGTACTGTTTTGGAAGGAGTACAATGACTCACAAGAGTATTAGGTGTGTGGGGCATTGAGGTAGAAGTACAATCAGAATAGTAAATCAAAGGTTCCTAAAAAACTACCGTGGCATTTTTCCTTGAAACTAAGGTTGAAATGGTTGTTTTATCAACAAATGACAACGGATATGCGGTGGCACCAAGAGAAGCGTGTGATTAGATGGATGATGAGGCATCCTGCAGACTCCATGTATCAAAGGACCTTGATAAAATTATGAATGGTTTGGTAGAATCTCGGAACATCCCATTTTTAGATTTGATGAGTCAATCCGGGCAACATGAGCTTACCACAGTATGTATTATGTCTATTCCATACATCTTCGTCCTAGAAGTTATGAATGATTCAATTTGCTCTCATGCTATTCTAGGTATTCTTTGCACATCCTAAATAAAAGACTTACATGGTAGAACTCATGTGAACTATTGAATGGGTAAACATTACCGTTCAATCACAACTGCCAGATCTGCTTTATACAACTGTGCTAACACCACTTCAATAATTGTGCTTATCACAACATAACCGAACCTATTTGGTGCTCATTATTTATTACTATCAATTAAATTAAGAGTATTTGTTTAGTCCTGTATATTGTCCTCTAATCCTGTCATTAATCTTTGATAGAATGTTCAAAGAAAAAAAAAATATATTAAGCACAAAGAATAATATCATTAACACTAAGAATAATATCAGAGCAACAGTACTAAAGACGAAAGATAGATGGCATATAGATTAAAGCTCTGGTTTACACTTCAACAGGTATTTCTGACACTAGCTACATTTTATTTCACACTTCAAACGATAACTGTCACTCCATTTACTACTTTTACCTTTAAAACTTTTCTTACTCTTTTTGCATTAGTTTTTTTTCTAAGCAAAAAAAGTAGAAGGGAGCAACTAGTGTAGTCAACTCCCCCTGGGTGTGACCATAGGAACTCCCACTTGAGGAGGACCGTCACCACAGCCCTACTAGCATGCAAGTAATAATGGAAGCGGGAGAGTTTGATCCAAGGATCTCTCTTCCACACCCTCTCTTGAGTGCCTTATTTAAGACCCCCATACCACTTGGGCTACCATGCTGTTTTCACTTGTTATATATTCAGGACACAGTACTGTGAAATATGAAGTACCAGGAAGGAAGAAAAGAGGGGGGGGGGGATGAGGAAGGACGAGGGAGGAGGAATTTACATGTGATAAAGACAGACACTACAAAAAAAAGATCTTTAGCTGCGGTCGCTAAAAATGCTGCTAAAAGTTTGACTTCTAGCAGCGTTTTTTGAAAAACTCAAAAAACCCGCTACAAAGATAGTATTGTAGCGGTGCCTTTTAAAAAACCTTGCCACAAGTTTGATCTTTAGTTGCATTTATCCACAAATGTTGCTACAAGCCGAACTTTTGCAGACATTTTGCTAAAATGCGGCTAAAACTTATGCCTATAGCAGTGCTTTAAAAAACACCACTTCCTGTAGCAGCATTTTGGAAAAATGCCGCTAAAACTCACACACCTGTAGGGGCTTTTGTTTCCAAAACGCTGCTATAGGCAACCGAACCCTTTCGATGGCATAGCCAATTCGTGATTATGTTGAACACCAACCAAATGGAGGATCATTTGTTCATAATAGGTTTGACAAGAGTTACACTGGGTATTTCACGGAGAATCAATTTCAGAACCTTCTATCTGGTAGTGACTTTAGAACCTAAGAGCCGTGAAGATTCTGAGGGAAACATAAACGATGATATGAGAGATATGTTAAGGATTTTATGCGGGAGCAGTGGTTGATGGGAACGCTGGACAAAATACGCTGGGTCCTGAAACAAATGAATCGGGTTCTGAGAAGGGTTTTCTATACCAAGTTATGGGCGATGCTGAGCGAGAGTTGTATCATGTGTAAGAAGTACTCGAAGTTTCTTTCATTATTAGATTACTTCATGTGAATTCGGAGAATAATTTTACTGTAAAGGCATTTGAAGATATGTTGAGGTTGATAAAAGATACGCTGCTCGATGGGGAGACACCTCCTAAATCTTATTATGAGGCAAAATAGTTAAGAAATAATTTAGGATTTAGCTATGATAATATACATGCATGCTTAATGATTGTGTATGTTTTGGAAGGAGTACAATGACTCACAAGAGTATTAGGTGTGTGGGGCATTGAGGTAGAAGTACAATCAGAATAGTAAATAAAGGTTCCTAAAAAACTACCGTGGCATTTTTCCTTGAAACTAAGGTTGAAACGGTTGTTTATATCACGACAAATGACAACGGATATACGGTGGCACCAAGAGTAGCGTGTGGTGGAAGATTGATGAGGCATCCTGCAGACTCTATGTATAAAGACCTTGATAAGAATTATGAATGGTTTGGTAGGGAATCTCGGAACATCCCATTGTTTAGCATTTGATGAGTTCAATCCGTTTGGCAACATGAGCTTACCGTACAGTATGTAGCTAGTGGTACTATTCCATACAATATCGGAAGTATGAATGATTCAATTTATGCTCTCATTGCTTATTCTAGGTAATTCTTTTGTGCACATTAAATTAAAAGACGTTCACATGGTAAGAACTCCATGTGAACTATTGAATGGGTTAACATTCGCGTTTCAATCACAACTGCCAGATTTCTAGCTTTTAATTACAACTGTGCTTAACACCACTTCATATAATTGTGCTTATCACAACAATAACCGAACCCTATTTGGTGGTCTCATTATTTTATGGTACTATCAATTATAATTTAAGAGTATTTGTTTAGTCCTAGTATATTGTCCTTCTAAACTCCTGGTCATATAATCTTTTGATAAGAAATGTTCAAAGAAAAAAAAAATATATTAAGCACAAAGAATAATATCATTAACACTAAGAATAATATCAGAGCAACAGTACTAAAGACGAAAGATAGATGGCATATAGATTAAAGCTCTGGTTTACACTTCAACAGGTATTTCTGACACTAGCTACATTTTATTTCACACTTCAAACGATAACTGTCACTCCATTTACTACTTTTACCTTTAAAACTTTTCTTACTCTTTTTGCATTAGTTTTTTTTCTAAGCAAAAAAAGTAGAAGGGAGCAACTAGTGTAGTCAACTCCCCTGGGTGTGACCATAGGAACTCCCACTTGAGGAGGACCGTCACCACAGCCCTACTAGCATGCAAGTAATAATGGAAGCGGGAGAGTTTGATCCAAGGATCTCTCTTCCACACCCTCTCTTGAGTGCCTTATTTAAGACCCCCATACCACTTGGGCTACCATGCTGTTTTCACTTGTTATATATTCAGGACACAGTACTGTGAAATATGAAGTACCAGGAAGGAAGAAAAGAGGGGGGGGGGGATGAGGAAGGACGAGGGAGGAGGAATTTACATGTGATAAAGACAGACACTACAAAAAAAAGATCTTTAGCTGCGGTCGCTAAAAATGCTGCTAAAAGTTTGACTTCTAGCAGCGTTTTTTGAAAAACTCAAAAAACGCCGCTACAAAAGATAGTATTGTAGCGGTGCCTTTTAAAAAACCTTGCCACAAGTTTGATCTTTAGTTGCATTTATCCACAAATGTTGCTACAAGCCGAACTTTTGTCAGACATTTTGCTAAAATGCAACTAAAACTTATGCCTGTAGCAGCATTTTGGAAAAATGCCGCTAAAACTCACACACCTGTAGGGCTTTTGTTTCCAAAACGCTGCTATAGGCATAAATTTTAATGACATTTTGGCAAAAAAGCACTGCTACAGGTTTGTGAGTTTTAGCGGTGTTTTTCCAAAGTGCTGCTAAAATTCAACAGCAGTGTTTTTTTACCAAACATTGCTATAGTACACTCTATAGCAGCATTTTTTTCACAAAAACACTGCTATAGACAATTACATGATTATTTATTATTTTTAAGTTATTTAATTTTAATAATTTTTTTATATGTTATATAATATATTATATTGTATAGTAATGTATTTGAAAAAAATTTATTCTAGGGGACCCACTTAATAAAATATGAAATTAGAGGGAGTGTTATGAAAATTGAAGTTGTTATATGATATAACTTGTGACTATGTTATAATGTGTTATATATTATTACATCACCATACATTATGGGATATTATATAGTATGATGTATGTCATGTTTAATATTATGTGTATAGTATAGTATTTGTACATATTAAGATTGAATATTTTAATACTATATCTCTTGTTGTTATGTGATATACATGAGTATATAATATATGGAAATAATGTATTGTGACTACAATGTTATAGTATATCTTTAATTAGAGTATAATAATAAATAGCAATATAATTACTATATATATATATATAGTGCATAGTCAATATAATAGAATAATTGTTTGAAAATTTACAATTGTCATATGATCAATATATTTGTGAAATACACATAAGATTTATTTAATATATGAGTGCTTTACTTTATTGATATGTTTCAAAATTTGTCAAAACAAATAATTATCTAAAAATGAGTTGGAAAATGTATTATATTAAGAGCAGTGCGGAATTGTCTGCGGCAACCCAGAGAGCCAAATTTTCTACAAATTTTAAAACACTCGTGCACCGTTTAACTGATCTCAACTTTCTCTATACACTCTCAACTATCCTCCTCATCTCTCAGCTTTCTCAGTCTGATGCCGCTCCCTCTCTCTCTCTCTCTCTCTCTCTAATGCCTAATCTTCGGTCTAGCAGTGCTCTCAGCCAATCCGTCTCTTGCTCCCACCGTTTGGAGTCTTTGTTTGTTGGCACCGGTGAAAGGAGGAGCCCCACAGACCCAACCTCATCTCCCTTTTAGATTCTTTCATTATTTTCATTTATTTCTTCATTTTTTCATTTCACACTAACAATTTTAATTTCCTGTGCTAATAGGGTTTTGATCAACTTCAAAAATTTAGAGCTTTTGCTAATATCACCTAGTCAATGGAAAAAAAATTAGGCTGGTGATGTTGCCTTTGCTCTGGTTTAACCTTTTGCGGCTTTGCTCTTGCATAACAGATTGCATTTTTTATGAAGCATCCTATCCCTCTCGCGTAACTCGTTGCATTTTTGTGGCTTGGCTTGATTCTTGGTTTGGGAGGTCCGAATCACCAAAGCCCTCATCAGTCGAGGTCTTGTTGCGCCCAGTAAACCCTGACTTCTCATTTGATTTCGTGTTTGTTCTTTTTGAACTTATATGTTTGGGTTTCCTTCCCCTTCAACGTTGAATATGAATTATTGTTGCTTTGTGTTGGTGGACCAGAGGTAATGGCAGACATGACGTGGTCCCCTCTGTTGGGTTTTATTAAATTGTTGGGAAATGTTTATTATCTCCACTTTTGGTTACTTTATTCCTTATGCATGTGGTTGGATATGAGGTGAATGTAATCATCGAACAGAGGTGTTCTTTTATCCTTTTGCACGTGTTCTAATGTTTTGAACTGGGTTGTCCTATTTTCGAGTGGTCCCAACAGTGGGTACATGACAATTTGTTTACCATATTTTAGTGTGATTTGTTGGTACACGACAATTGGATTTTTTGTAGTCCTAGGGTTTTGAATAGGTTATATTTACTATGTTATTAGCCCCTATGGTTTTATTTAGTTGTGAATCACAACATGTGAGCTGGCTCATGGCCTGTACAATTTAGTTTTATTTAGGGTTTCACTATGTTCTTTGTACGGTTATAATTATTTGACAAGCTTTCAATAGTCCTTATATGATGATTCCTTTATGTTTTCAATAATTTGTTTCACTCAATTTGTTGGTTGTTTATGTACCATGGACTGTACAATTTTGACGTGTGTTTATTTTTTTGTTGGCAAGTATGGTTCATATATATGTTCATCCTACTGGATCATTGAGTTTGGTCAACGAGGAGTACGTTAGAGGTGAGGTGAGATATTTGGGAAATCACGATCCTGATTATCTTTCGGCGGTCGTGATTAACAATTTCGTCACCAAACATTTGGGATTCCGAAATGTACAAGGATTGGCTTGCAAGTTTGATGACGGACCATGGTCGAATGGCCTCACATATCTTGCTGATGATGCTGATTCGATTAGCTTAATTTCTCGGATTCGGTTGGAGAAGCGACACACGCTTCATATCTACATGGAGCATTTAGTCGATGAGCCCATATTCGTAGATGATGACGAGCCTCCTCCACCAGCAATCAAAATTGCTGAAAGAGGCCAATGAGTTGTTGGTGCTGGTCTTGAAAATGATGAAGGAGGCCAAGGAGTTGCTGGTGGTGGATTGGAACCTGATGGAGATGGTGAGGAGTCATCTGAAAGTGAGAGCGATGGTGATGCCTTGGTGGAGGAGAATCTTTCTGATGTTGAGCTTATTGATGGTGAGGGTCCTGAATTATGGTTAGGAGTTGAGGGTGAGAATGAGGAGGAACTCACTAGGGCCAATGTGATGTCTTGGTTTGGTACGGGTCCCAACATTACTAGGGAGGAAGAGGAGATACCTGTGGATATTGGATCAAGTGACGATGTCACATATGTGGAGGAGGATAGAGGTGCGGGTAGGGATGAGGATACAGGTTTGGGAAGGGATGAGGATGTGTGGTATAGGCACAAGTACAAAGATAAAGATTTGGAGTCAAAGAAGAAAATCAGATTTTAGAAGCTATTGAGGTTTAGGGATTTGGCGCAGTTTAAACGGGCTCTGAAATAATTTAGCATTCAAAATGGGTTCGAATATACATACGGAAGAAATGATAAGAAAAAGGTGACTGCCAAATGCAAGGCTCTGCAATGTCATTGGAGAATCCATGTTTCAAAGATGAATGTGAGTGGGTCCATGACAATCAAGACCTACCGATCCACACATAATTGCGACACTCATTACAAGAACAAGAGTGTAAACCCTGCATGGATTGCACGTAATTACTTAGAGTTGGTGAGGGATACTCTCAATCTATCACCGGGGGTACTTATAGAACAAATCCATAGAGATTGGATGGTGGGGATATCTAAACATACGACTTACTGGGCATTGCGGTTGGCTCTAGAAATGATTAATGGAAACCATGTTAAACAATATAGGCATTGTCGAGACTACGCTGCTTGTTTAACAACAATGAATCCTGGTAGTTGTGTGTATATTGCGAAGGATGAGAATTTTTTTGAGCAAATGTATGTGCGACTTAGAGCATGTAAGGAAAGATTCTTGGTGGGTTGCAGGCCCATCATCTCTGTTGATGCTTGCCACTTGAAAGACCCATTTGGGAGTCAATTGTTTCATGAGTGGGAAAGGATGCAAATGACGATATGTTTCCTATCGCATTTGCTGTGGTCGGTAACGAGTGCAAAGCATCTTGGACATGGTTTTTGAAACAACTTCTGGATGATGTTGTCGTGGATGACCGATGTTGCTGGGTGTTTATTTCAGACTGCCAAAAGGTATGTTATTGAATTATGAATATGTTATCATAAATATGCTATCTGTTTTGAAATATCATATTTGTTTTTTTTTTAATATTATATCCGTTGTAAAATCTGTTTTATGCTTAATAAATGAATAAGAGAGTTGATATATTATCTGTTGATATTTGGTGTAATAATATGCTTATTGTACAGCTCTAAATAGATGATGATATGTCTAACTCCTCACCATTTTTTGCAGGGATTATTAGATGCATTAGACATTATAGTGCCCTTCAATGAGCATCGATATTGTTTGAAGCATTTGCACTCGAACATTAAGGGCAAGGGGTACAAGGGACAATCATTTAAGGATGTCCTTTTCGCATGTGCAAAGTCCAATACCAAAGCTAGTTTCAAGATGCATATGGAGGAGATGCGTGCATTAAGCCCTGTGTAATAGCCTGAATCGGGAAGACCTCTAACGCTGTCCTATAGTAATGACCCCGCTATGAAACTGAGGTTACAGCTAGTGGGATGATCGTTAAAGTAACAGGATACTAAGAAATAAATATCATCAAGACCCTTTATTCTAACCTTTATATCATAAAAGAATATCAATTCTGCTTTCTATGTACGTCTACAAAACATGGCAGAATAACTACTAAATTCAGTATAATCTACATAGGTCTTTATCTTATTCTCTTCTACTTTTCCTCTTCATCATCGCTAGAAAATATAATCAGGACGCTCTCAACGATGATGTCTAGGTTCTCAGTGACCCAGACCAAACTATCAGCTTAGTATCAAGACCTCATGAGTCAAAGTCTTAGTAAATTTTCTTAGGTGCATTTTGAACATCTGCTAAAAGAATTTAACAAATAACGGTGAGTCCAAATGACTCCATAAAGCTAGTGGTTAGATAACATAATGGCAGATAAAGGAATAAGATATTGAAGAAAAACCATTCATCAATAAAATCTCAACAGAATAAGAAAGTAAATGAAAAGACTTAATTTTTTAAAATATGATATTTTCAATTTTCAATCACCACTCTCTCACTCTTCAGAGTGAATCACTTGGCCAGAGTGATGGGTTATAAGTAACCTTCATGTTTGCGGCATTACTCCTAGAGTAGAACATGGCCCGTATTTTTCAGCATTACTCCTAGAGTACAATACGGTATCCTCATAGAGGATATTTTTGCGTATGACGGAAAGGCCAGAATGTCACAACAAGTGAACACATCTTCTTGTGCACAATATTGTCACGTCTTCATAGTATTACGTTAAGTATGCATGTCTCATGTCAACGCCTATACATATCATTCATGATATGCAACATGTTAACTATACTTGAACATCAAAATATTCCTTTCCAACGTACAAGTTAAGTATGCATGTCTCATATCAACACCCATACATTTCATTTATGATATGCAACACCTTAATTCGTTTCCATTATCGAGACATTATAAAATATTTCTCAAAGGAAAGTGTTGTGAAGGCAAAAACAACATTTTGATTTCTCGGTTAAAAACCGGCTTAATCACCAAGTAGAAAATACCAATTTTGACATAAAAAGTATTGAAATCAAAGGAAAGAAATATGTTCAAGCTTTGAAAAAACAACTTTTGGAAGAAATTTTGAAAAGAAATGAATCAAAGTTGAAAAACAACTTGAAAACAAAGAAAGTGATATTTTTTTCCGAAAGGACGAGTTTGTTCTTCGTCAAGAACACGAAGAACATCAAGAACAACAGGAAGAATAGAAAGAACGCAACAACATCAAAAGATGCTAGAATAAGAAATACAAGAGATTCACAATAATCATCTTGAAAACTTGAATGGAAATAAAATATATCCAACTAAATTTTACTTCTAATCGAGCTTGATCTTCGCTAAACTTCTCTAATTGATTTCTTCCTTTTTCCTTCTACTTCACTTCTCTACTAATCTCAAGCTTAACTCATAATTTGCTAAAGAGATGGTGTAAGTTTAAATGGCTGGCCACCCCCTATTTATAGGCAAGCTTGGTTCGTCACATCGTAACACGTGTCTAGGCTAGTTCAGTGACTCAAAAGGTATATTCACCTCACGTTGACACCTTGCAACCTACAGTAGCTGCAAGGCAAGGTAGCTATGGCGAGTCACCGCCGAAACTCCTACGGTTTGACACTTCGTGCTTCTCTAGGTTTAGCCTTTTTGGTCGTGCTTTCTAGCCTTGCTTCGTTGTGCTTCCTATGTGTCATCTCTATCAACAATTTCATCTCTATCCATAAGTCATCTCTATCCACAATTTATCTCTATCCACAGATCTACTAGCTTCCGGTCTTGTCTCGTGGATGAACTTATTCCCAAAAACACTAGCTTAAAAAATTAAATTGATCAAATTGCTCCTCAACATCTTGAATTTACAAACTGAATCCGTACTAAGTCGCAAAATGGACACTCTAAGCTATCCCGATGCAATCCACAGTAATGCAATTTTCTGGTAAAACGTTTTTACTGTCTTACTAGCTTAAAAAAAAGATCCGTGTCCTTTAACATGTTAGCGAACTCCAATTCACAAACAATGCGGTTTTGAACTTAATACATTAAGACTAATTAATCTAAGTCACTAAGTGCACTGGTGCATAGGACAATATGTATGTTATGTTAAAAGCTCAGGGTATGACACCCTGATTGTCACCAGTATCTTTATTTGATGAACCCATCATCGTGGTCAAGGCATGCATTTAGCACTCATGTGAAGAGTGATGTCCTTGTCCACAATATTGCAGAATTGTTCAATGCATGGGTATTGGAGGCAAGAGATAAACCCATTTTGACTATGCTCGAGACCATAAGGCGGATGCTTATGAATCGTTTCGGTGCAAAACGAGAAGATTTGAGAGGTTCAAACAAAGCTCTAGTTTAAGGATGATCATCACACTAAGGAGCAGAGGATTGTCAACATCCAAGATAGGACCTGTAGTTGCAGGCAGTGGTAGTGACTGGCATTCCATGCCCACATGCGATTTCAACCATTTACTTTACACTTTATGAGCCCGAGAATTATGTTGACGATTATTTTCGCATTGGTGCATACACCTAATGTTATATGCCTTCAGTTGCTACAGTGCCAGAGCCGAATGGGTGGCCTCGTGTTACTGATGATGTCATTTTGCCACTAAAGATTAAGCGGAGACCTAGTCGACTGAGGAAGTTGAGGAGAAGCGCGGAGGATGAGCCACCACTGCCTGGTCATGCTGTTTCTAGGTGAGGGTATGCAATAAAATGTGGCACATGTGGGGCCGTTGGACACAATGCCAGGAAATGGCACCTTCCTCCATGGGCAGATTGACGGATCTATTCGAAAAAACCTAGCAAGAAGAAGTTTGCATCCACTGATTAGGTAAAACCAAACAAATCTTTATGCACATATATTTTTCTTTCATTCAGCATTTCATAGTTTGTTTGAAATATTACAATATTTGAAATGTTTTGTTTTCCCTTGTACAGCAGCAAGGAGAAGCTATTGCATTTGGCGAAATAGTTCAAAAGCGAAAGAAGAAGAACAATGTAAGTTGATATCTGTCGATATAAACAAATGCAACGACCTAATAATTCCATGAATGTTATTTCATGCTTTAACCATGTCTGAACTGGAATTTTGTTGGTTTCTGTTATAGGGAGATGATGCCGAGACATCCAGAGATGGGGAAAGAAGGAACATGGTATCTGGAGGGAATGAAGGGCAGGTAAAGGAGAAAAAAAATTACTTGGGCTGTCTTGATTTCAAAAATGTTAATTTTGAAACCTGATATGTGTCAAATATTTGGTAAAATGTGCAGGTTAATCAACGGGACCAACCTATGAGTCAACCCACGTACGGTAGCGAAGGAGTTATACATCAACTTGTCATTAGGAGTACCTAGTGACTGAACTAGAGTCTTTTTTTTTTTTTTTGTGGATTGGGTCTATATGCAATCTATTTGGACTTGTGTATTGATGGCTTCCTTTAATTGTCATGGAACTGTGTAATGGAATGATTTTGGATGCGTATATTTTGAGTACTGGTGGATGGGTCTATGTATTGGTGGCTAGATGTATTTTGGACTTCAAAGTGGTTGGATGTATTTTGTGTATTGGTGGAAAATATGTAACTAGAGATGTCTACACTTGATGTGATATGTAAGAAATGAGAGAAGTTTGTCTGAATTGGATGTATTTTGTGTATTGACACCATTGACTTTTGCATAGGTGATGTATTATTCAAGAATTAATAGTCATTCTGCAAATTATTTATTGGTAGTTGATAGCATCTTTGATCCATACACTTACAAAATTTGCCATGCCATACCAAACACTTACAAAATCTGCAGATTCAAAATCTGGCACACCACTTAATGTGCCATATCATACCACTTACAAAATCTGTAAAATTTGCTTCTAGACACTTACAAAATGTGCCATACCATACCACCTACGAAACCTGCAAAATCTGCATCCAGACTGTTAGCCCAAGGTTGTTTTGCAAAACAATCTATTTTTTATTTTGATGATAATAAATATTCTAAGTTTTGAAGACTTTTAGATTTTATATTGTCAATCCACTTTTCTAAAGGATTTATTTCAAAGATTGAGGTTTTCTATCTAAAATAATTCTAAGTGGACTTAAACACCTTTTCATAAGTTGATGAAATCAATTTTCATATTGTAGGTGCTTTAAGATATGTTGAAATGGTTTGGATACTGTCAAAGAAGCTGATTTTTCTCTCAAGTATAGATAGTGTCGACACATTGCTAATGGTGTCGACACATTGCACTGGCACCCGAGACAACATTTTCAGACCAAGGTTCATGGTGTCGACACATTGCCTAATGGTGTCACACATTACACTAACAGCCGAGATAGCTATTCCAGACCAATTCATGGTGTCGACACATTGAAGTCTAGTATCGACACACTGCACTGTCTCCTGAGAGCACAACTCCAAATCAAATTTTTGATGTGTCAACACATGCTAACCATGTGTCAACACATACCACAAGTTTGAAGAAAATTTGAAACGACGTCAAAACATTCAAATTGCTCTCAAATTACTCGAGTGCCCTTCCAATGGTGCTTTTGATGGCTTTGAAGACCGTTGAAGACAAAGAAGATTTAAATAGAAGAAGTTAGAAGAAAGAACAACGATCGTGCGATTTCACTTGCAATTACTTTACGACCTAACTTTTAGAGAGAGAAAGTGCCTTGAAGAAGAGAGAAGACTACACATACCAAGAAAGCTTGTGATTCCCTTGCCAAACTTCAGCTTTCTATATAGAATCTTGTCCTCTTGTGCAGTTATATACTTTTCACTTGTTTATACGGCTTTGAAGAGCCATTCTTAATATTCCTTTGTACCCATCCTTTGTAAATCACTTGAGTGTTGGATAAACACTTGTCCTACACGTGTGGGTAGAAGAAATCCCTTAGATTTTTGGGATTTGTTAGCCCAAGGTTGTTTTGCAAACAATCCATAATTGATTTTGATGATAACAAAAAATTCTAAGTTTTGAAGGATTTTAGATTTTACATTATCAATCCACTATTTCTATAATGTATTTCAAAGGATTGAAGTTATTTCCTTAAACTATTTTTAAGTGGACTTGAACACCATTACACAAGTTGATAAGATCAATTTTTCATATTGTAGGTGTTTAAAGAAGTGTTGGAATGGTTTGGATGCTTTAAAGTTGAATTGGAGAAATTGCTGTCAAAGAACAAATTTTTCAGACTAAGTGTTCAATGTGTCGACACATTGAAGGCATGTGTCGACACATTGCACTTGACTCCCGAGATGCAAAATTTCTAGACCACATTGTTTAACAGTGTTGACACATGAAGACAATGTGTCGACACATGGTGCGAATTTGCAGATACGGCCAAAATGTCTCCAAATGGTTCAAATGACCTCCAACGGTGAAACTTACTGAAGACCCTTGAAGACCTAGGGGCTATAAAGAAGAGATAGAGAGAGAAAAAGCTCGATCAGAAGAGAGAAAAGCCAAGATCCAAAGAAATCATTTGCTGATTCCTTCAAGATCCAAAGCTCTCATTGTTAAATCTTCTTCTCTTGCTCATCATTGACGACTAGCCTCCAAAGAGAGAGAATTTCTTGAAGAAGAGACAACACACTTTGCAATCAATCGTGCCCTAACTTCTAGAGAGAGAAAGTGCTTTGAAGAAGAGGGAAAACCGCATCTACCAAGAAAGCTTGTGCTCCTACTTGCCAAACTTTAGGTTTCATTCAAGTATCTTGTCTCTTGCACTTTATTGAGCTTTTCACTTGCTGATTTGGCTTAGAGAGCCATTCCACACGTTGTGAGCTTTCCACTTGCATATTCGGCTTAGAGAGCCATTCCTTATTGTACCCATTATTTGTAAAACACTTGAGTGTTGGGTGAACACTTGTCCTACTTGTGAGAGTAGAAGAAATCCCTTGGGTTTTGGGATTTGTGAGAGAGTTGAAGCGTGAGCTCGAAAACGCTTTGTAAAGGTTCCTTAGCACCCCAGAAGCTAAGGTGTATTTGCTATTTGGAGAATAGTGAAGGAAGCCCAAGGAAGTCAATAGCCTTGGGGTGGACGTAGGCAAGTGTTGGCCGAACCACCTAAAAATACGGTGTCATCTCTCTAACTCTATCTCTCTTACGTTTCAGTACATATTCATATTTGTGGAGTTTTATGCTTTATCATTATTGCTTATATTTTGCTTAGCATTATACACATTCAGATCTGCATTATTAATTGTTAGGGCTATTTTTCAGATCTGGGTTTTTATTGATAAAGGGGAGACGTTTTTGATAAACCCAATTCACCCCCTCTTGGGTTGTTTTTAGACTCACAATTGGTATCAGAGCTGAGAATATCCTCCTTTGACAACCAACCTCTTGAAGGTCAACCACAAATATGTTCAAAGACTTGATAACTATTGGAAGGCTAGGATGAGGATTTACATCCAAGGTGGATTAAAAAGATCTCAAATGGTCCTAAATTTCCTAGAGAAGGAAGGAAAAGTGAAAGAGGAAAATTTAAACCTTGTTCCAAAGCTATGAATGTATATATTGCACTTGATTCAAATGAATGAAACCGGGAAAAACAAATTTGGGACAAACTGGCCTATGAAGGTAATCAAGTTAAGGAGCAAATTAGTATGCTTCATAGTTAGATGAAGATTGAAAAATATGTTTACCGATATTAAAATATAAAATCTCTTTTAAAGAATATCTAATGTTGAATTGAGAAAGATTCTTAAGTGTCAAAGCTTGGGAACTAATTCAAGAAGAAAGAAAAAAATGCAAGAAAAGTTTGCCTTGAAAGCCTTGCTCTATGATTCTACATCGTCAATTTATTCTTTCTAAAAATTTGAACTAAAAAGAATGTTGACTCAAAAATTTTGAAAAAGAGAATGATACTTTGAAGAGTCAAGTCTGATCTTGCAAGGACCACAAAAGAAAATGAAAATCTTGCAAGAAGAGTCAAATGATTTGAAATCTGAAAACATGATTTAAAAAGGAAAGTTGACTCTCTCACTCAAGATCTTGCAAGATTCACTCAAGGAAAAAGAAACCTTGATATTCTTCTTGGTTCTCAAAGGTGTTGTTTCAACAAAAGTGGCATTGGATATGATTTTTCAATGATCAAAAGCTATATTCTTATATGATTACAAAATCATCTCATCTTTCACATTGTGCAATTTTGTGGAAAGAATGGACATATATCACACACATGTCCAACTAGAAAGAAATCCACTCATGGCATCAAATTTGTATGGATTCAAAAAGACAAGGTGAAGGATTTATTTCTAACACCAAAGGACCCAAAAGGATTTGGGTACCAAAAGACAAGACATGATTCTTTTTGTAGGAGTGCTTGAAGTCAATCAAAGTCAAGGAACATTGGGTTCTTGATAGCGGATGCTCCAAGCACATGACAAGGGATAAGAGTTGGTTCAAATCTCTTAGCCCAAAAGAAAAGGGATCGGTTACTTTTGGTGACAAATGGTAAAGGAAGAATACGTGGTATTGGAAATGTCGGTATGACTCCTAATCCTGCTATTGAACATGTACTATTTGTTGATGGTTTGATGCATAACTGATTGAGCATCAATCTATTATGTGTTAAAGGAAACCTAGTCTTATTTGAATCATATATATGCATTGTTGAAAACATTGAAAGCAAGAAAGTCTTGTTTGTTGGACATCAACAAGAAAATGTGTATATTGTTCACTTAGAGAATATATCTTCTAAAAATGTAAAATGTATTTTCTCTCTAAGTGACAAGGATAGTTGGCAATGGCATAGAAGGCTTGCTCATACAAGCATGAACTTGATTTCAAAATTAGCCAAAAAGAATCTTGTTTAAAGTTTGCCTAACCTTATTTTTGTAAATGATAAGATTTGTGCAGCGTGTCAAAAAGGCAAACAAACCAAAATTTCTTTTATGCCCAAAAATGTGATGTTCACTTCTATGTCACTTCAACTTCTACACATGGACTTATTTGGTCCAACCCGAACGTTAAGTTTGGGTGGCAAACATTATGGCTTTGTTGTTGTTGATGTTTTCAGTAGATTTTCATGGGTTATATTTCTAGCTCATAAAGATGAGGCTTTTCATGCTTTTGAAAAACTTAGCAAGTGAATTCAAAATGAAAAATGTTTTGCTATTTCTAGCATAAGGAGTGATCATGGAAAAGAATTTGAAAATTCCTCATTTGAAAAGTTTTGTGATTAAAATTGTATTAACCATAACTTCTTGGCTCCTAGAACTCCTCAACAAAATGATGTTGTAAGAGGAAGAATAGGACTCTTGAAGAGATGGATAAAATCTTGCTATGTGAAAACAACTTGCCTGATTACTTACGGGCTGAAGCCATTAGTACAAGTTGTCTCGTTATGAACCGTTGCATGATTAGACATTTTCTTAAGAAAACTTCTTATGAGCTATGGAATGATAGAAAACCCAACATTAGTTATTTCATGTTTCGGATGCAAATTCTTTATGCTCAACAACAACAAGGACAATTTGGGTAAGCTCGATGCAAAAGTGGATGAAGGTATCTTTCTTGGTTATTCAACTTCTAGTAAAGCCAATCGTATTTTCAATAAACATACTCTAGTTGTTGAAGAATATTTTCATGTAGTATTTGATGAACCTAACGTTTCCTTGAGAAGATGATGAAGATATTGTAGATCTTAACAAAGAGGTTGATAAGCTTACAATCGACAAAGACAAGGAGGAGACACTTATGCAAGAGCAAGAACCTCGAGAGCCTCAAGGAGAGTCTCAACAAGATAATGATGATCTACCAAAGTCTTGGAAGTACGTCAAGAGCCATCATCTCCAACAAATTATTGGTAATGTTGAAAAAGGGGTAAGGACTCGATCTCTTGTAACAAGCTAATAACTTTGCCTTACTTTCTCAAATTGAGCCAAAGAATATTTCTGAGGCAAAAGATGATTAAAGTTTGATTCATGGCATGGAGGATGAAGTAAAACAGATTGAGAAAAATATGGTATGACATCTAGTTCCTAGACCCGAAGATCATCCAGTTATTTGTACTAAATGAGTTTTCAAAACAAAATGGATGTATCTGGGGATGTGGTAAGGAACAAGGCAAGGTTGGTAGCCCAAGGTTATAATCAAGAAGAGATAATTGATTTTGATGAGTCCTTCGCACTTGTTGCTAGATTAGAATCTTTTCACATGTTTTAATGATTTCAAATTATTTCAAATGGATGTGAAATGTATATTTCTTAATGATTATCTTGTCGAGGAAGTGTGTGTAGAACTACCTCCTGAATTTGTAGATGAAAAGCTACCACACTATGTGCTTAAGCTCCAAAAGAACTATATGGCTTGAATTAAGCTCCTTAAGCATGGTATGGACGGTTGAGTTCCTTATTGAAAATGGACTTTCATGAGGTATGATCGATACCACTCTCTTTACTAAGGAAAAGGAAAATGAATTGCTTATCCTTAAATATATGTTGATGATATCATTTTTGGTTCTACTAATGAGTCTCTTTGTGAAGAATTTTCCAAAGTCATGAAAGGTGAATTCGAGATGAACCTCATGGGAGAGTTGAATTACTTTCTCAGACTTCAGATTAAACAAAATCATGAGGGCATCTTCATAAACCAAGCAAATACACAAGAGACCTACTCAAAAGATTTGGGATGGACAATTCAAAACCGATGGGTACACCAATGAGTCCATCAACCAAAATGGAAAATGGATGAGAAAGGTAAAGACGTTGTACACACAAGGTATCGAGGTATGATTGGATCTTTTCTTTACCTCACTGTGAGTAGACCTGTTATAATGTGTGCATGTGTGCAAGATTTCAGTCTTGCCCTAAGGAGTTTCATCTCCTTGAGGTTAAAAGGATATTTTGTTACCTTGTTGGCACACAAGATCTTGGTTTTTTTTATCCAAGAGTGCTGAATTCTGTGGTTTATCAACCGCAGATGCCGAGTATATTGTTGTTGGTAACTGTTGCACACAAATATTGTGGATGAAACAACAACTGAAAGTTTTTAATCTTTATTTTTCTCTCATCCCGATTAAGTGTGATAACATGAATGCCATAAAACTTTCTAAAAACCTCATTCAACACTCCAGGACTAAGCATATCGAGATCAAACATCATTTTCTCCGTGATTATGCTCAAAATGGTGATGTTACTTGAGTTTGTAAGCCCAGATCTTCAACTTGCTGATATTTTTACAAAACCCTTTAATAATGATAGATTTTGCTTCAGAGGCCAAGAAATTGGAATGAGATTTCCTTTGGATTAAATTGGTGATATGTGCTTGATTTGTGATATTAATTGTGTTATTGATTACATTGGACATGTTATGTCCTTTGTTTAAAGTGCTCTCTGTGCATTTCTTTTGAAATCATACTTGTCAGTTGAGAAAACATTGTATGTACTCATTTTGCATGCCATGTTTTTAAACATGGTCCTCGTGGCACACAAATACTCACCAAGGGCTAGGGGTTGACACTTATCGCTTCTCTTGACCTCCTAGAAACCTCTCATCTCTTCCAAATGGCCACATTCTCACATTTCTTTCCCAATTGGTATCTCATAAAGGCTACTACTAAAAAGAAGAAGCAAGGGCTGCTTTATGGAATATTTTTCACGCATATGTTTCATGCTCTTGAAGTTTATTTGACTGGGGATGCAAGAGAAAAACCCAAAAACTCCATGGAGTATAACAAGAAAACCCTTTGATTGATGGGTTTTGTTCAAAATGATGATGGAAAATGGGTAAAGAAAGGTGTGGTGACAACTCAGAAATGAGGTGATGTGGGTTCAGATTATGAGGAAGAATAAGATGAAGATGAGGAAGAGGCTGACACTGAAAGGACTCCTATGGGTGAACAAACTCCTATTTCTTTTCCTTCACTGTAGATTGGATCACCTTCCATATTTCCTGCTGCTAGTTCTCTCGTGAGCCTCACCTAAGTCAACATGAGGATTCAATTGCTGAAATCAAGGCGGAACAAAGAAAATTGAGTAAGAATATGGAGACATTGCCACAAGTATGAAGCTGGGATTTGAAGATATCAAAAAGCTGCATGTTGTGCATACAAAGCGTTTTGGGGCTCTTGATAAGGAAATAAGGGGTCTCAAGCATCAAGTTAACAACAGCATCCATGTGACTAGAAATGTGTTTCCGCATTCTGTAGATGAGTTTGCTTCCACCTCTACTGAGCTTCAAGCTTCTGTGAAATCATCAGCTGAGGATGTTGTAAAGGCCACAGAGGTGCATATGGAAGTTGATAGAAATCTTCGGCCTCATGGAATGAAATGGACATATTAGTTCTCCACGACTTGGATGGAATGGCTGAAGAAGTTTGCAATTGTGTATCCTCCTCCTCCTATCAAGAAATCCAAACCTTCCACCTCCACTTCAAAGACTCCACCTATCTAGCCAGCTGCCCTTGACCTCCCCTTATCCTATTTTTGATGATGCCAAAGGGGGAGAAGTTTTAAGGTAAGGGAGAAGAAGTTTTAAGGTTCTATGGGGGAGAAGTTTTAAGGGATTTTTAAGGTGTTTTATGTTATGTTGACTCTCCAGCTCTTACTGAGGACATTCATTTTGAAGATTGGTTGAACACTTGACTTGCCTTATCTATGATATCTCTGGTATTTATTTGTCTCTAATGGATTATTTGATTATTGCTTATATCTGTTGATTATCTCATTGGTATCTAAAAGGATTTGAGAAGTGCTTATCTCTTTGCACTTCATTGTGGACATTTGAGATTTCCTTTTTCAGGTAGTATTCCTAACTTTCAATTTGTATCAATATGAAGTCTTGTGTTCTGATTGGAAAATTGGAAGTTTGGGAAGTTTGGAGGAAGCTTATAGAAGTGTTCTTACTTGCTTTTAAATTTTGGGAAACCTCCATTTACAAAGGAAACTCTTGCAAAATTTTTAAAAATCTTAAAGTCCTTTTTGCTAAAAATGTCATGAAAAACTCCTGCTTGTTCTCAGGGGGAGCTTTTCCATTTGTTAGCAAATTGTTTTTAAAATGGTTTTTGTCATCATCAAAAAGGGGGAGATTGTTAGCCCAAGGTTGTTTTGCAAACAATCCATAATTGATTTTGATGATAACAAAAATTCTAAGTTTTGAAGGATTTTAGATTTTACATTATCAATCCATTATTTCTATAATGTATTTCAAAGGATTGAAGTTATTTCCTTAAACTATTTTTAAGTGGACTTGAACACCATTACACAAGTTGATAAGATCAATTTTTCATATTGTAGGTGTTTAAAGAAGTGTTGGAATGGTTTGGATGCTTTAAAGTTGAATTGGAGAAATTGCTGTCAAAGAACAAATTTTTCAGACTAAGTGTTCAATGTGTCGACACATTGAAGGCATGTGTCGACACATTGCACTGTCTCCCGAGAGCTTATTTTCAGGCCATTCAAAGTGATTTTTTGGCTAAGTATGGGAAGTGTCGACACATTGAAGGCATGTGTCGACACATTGACTGTCTCCCGAGAGCTTATTTCCAGGCCATTCAAAGTGATTTTTTGGCTAAGTATGGGAAGTGTCGACACATTGAAGGCATGTGTCGACACATTGCACTGTCTCCCGAGAGCAAAATTTCAGAAGTTTTAATGTGTCAGCACATACCACAGTGTCGACACATGGTGCGAATTTGCAGATCGGCTCCAAATGTTTCTCAAATGACTTTTAAACCCTCCAACGGTAAATGAAGCCACTTGATGACCGTTGAAGACCTAGGGGCTATAAGAAGAACGAGATGGAGAGAGAAAAAAAAAGCTCGATCATCATCGCAACATCTAGAGAGAGAAAAAGCCAAGATCCAAAGAAATCCATTTGCTGATTCCTTCAAGTCCAAAGCTCTCATTGTAAAATCTTCTTCTCTTGCTCATCATTGACGACCTAGCATCCAAAGAGAGAGATTTCTTGAAGAAGAGACAACACACTTTGCAATCAATCGTGCCCTAACTTCTAGAGAGAGAAAGTGCTTTGAAGAAGAGGGAAAACCGCATCTACCAAGAAAGCTTGTGCTCCTACTTGCCAAACTTTAGGTTTCATTCAAGTATCTTGTCCTCTTGCACTTTATTGAGCTTTTCATTTGCTATTTGGCTTAGAGAGCCATTCCACACGTTGTGAGCTTTCACTTGCATATTCGGCTTAGAGAGCCATTATTGTTGTACCCATTATTTGTAAAACACTTGAGTGTTGGAAACACTTGTCCTACTTGTGAGAGTAGAAGAAATCCCTTGGGTTTTGGGATTTGTGAGAGAGTTGAAGCGTGAGCTCGAAAAACGCTTTGTAAAGGTTCCTTAGCACCCCGGAAGCTAAGGTGTATTTGCTATTTGGAGAATAGTGAAGGAAGCCCAAGGAAGTCAATAGCCTTGGGGGTGGACGTAGGCAAGTGTTGGCCGAACCACCTAAAATTACGGTGTCATCTCTCTAACTCTATCTCTCTTACTTTTCAGTACATATTCATATTTGTGGAGTTTTATGCTTTATCATTATTGCATATATTTTGCTTAGCATTATACACATTCAGATCTGCATTATTAATTGTTAGGGCTATTTTCAGATCTGGGTTTTTATTGATAAAGGGGAGACGTTTTTGAAAAACCCAATTCACCCTCCCTCTTGGGTTGTTATTTAGACTCACACAAGTAACTAAGTAAATTATCAATGCAGCTAATATTTTGTATTTATACAATGTAATTGATAAACTTGTACACTAGCTGGGTTTGTATCACTATGTCCTTGTTGTTTGTCACTAATATGTAAATTTTCTCCTTTGGGCAGATGGTTAAAAAGCACGTGTACCATAGGGGAAGGTAGATTGGAGTAATGAGGGTACATTTAAGGGGAGGTTAGTTATCTAGGTGATCTTGATCCAGACTTTATATCAGCGACACATCTATGGAAATGTTTGAAGAGAGAGACGAAGTACACAGATTATGTGACCCTATGGTGTAAGTTTGAAGGAGCTGACAATCATAGGGGGATGCTTCCTCTTAAAACTGATGTTGATGTATTGAAAATCACTGAGAGATTAGTTGTGGAAGGTTGGGAGATGATGATAATTTATGTCGAGGATACTACGAGTACCCCAATATTTGTGAATGAGGGTGTTGTTGATGTACAAGTAAAGGTTGATGATATTGATAGGAAGGGTGATAATAGGGAGGTTGATGGTATTGATATGAAGGTTGATGGTATTGATATGAAGGTTGATAATGACTGAGAGAGTGTTGATTAGGAGGTTGCTGGTAATGTGGATGATGCTAATAATGTGGTTGATGAGCTTGATGGAGAATATGTTGGTGATGGAGAGGAAGCTAGGAATGTGGTTAAGGGTGGTGATGGAGAGGAAGCTGAAAATATGGTTAAGGGTGATGTTAGTGACTTCTATGAAATCGATGAAGAGGAACCTGAGCTATATCCAGAAGCTAATTTCGTTGATCCAGATATGAATGAAGCAGAAGCAAGGAAGGCTGTAACGGATTGGTTTGGACAAGGGTCAAATGCACATGTTGATGAGGAGGAACCGCCCCAAGTTGGGGGCTTAGATACTGATGTGTTGGAGAGTACCAGTAAGGGTAATAATTCTAACAAGGGTGGGCATGGGAAGATGAAGGGTAGGGAGTTTAGGGAAGAGGAGTTCGAGGGTACAATAGTATTGGGGAAAGGAATGATCTTCAGGGATCGGCCTTTATATAAAAAAGCACTTAAGCTGCACTCTATCCAAAGAGGGCATGACTATCTATGTTTAAAAAGTGATAGGCATAGGGTGACAGCTATTTGTAGGCTACGTTGTGGCTGGCGTATCCACGTGTTTAATATGTAACAAAATGAAGCATTTCAGATAAAGACTTTCAATTTTGTACACCACTGCGGCATGCACCATAAGAACAACAAACTAGAATCGAAGTTTACTGCTGTTCGCTATGTGGAACATATTAGGGATGACCCCAATATGCCACCATCGTCATTAGGTGGTAATGTTCATAGAGATTATAAAGTGCAAGTATCCAAGAATCACATGTATCTGTAAAAAAGATGACACTTAAGCGGGCTATGGGAGGCATGCAGACCAGTACAAGTATGTTTGCGATTATGCTGAGGCTGTATACAAGTGGAATCCGGGCTCTTGGGTGAAGATTGAAAGGAATGGCGATCCGTTTCAGAGCATTTATGTCAGATTAGATGGTCCTAAATGTGGAATCCTAGCTGGTTGTAGGCCAGTTATTTGCTTTGACGATTGTTATCTCAAAGGATCATTCGGGGGTCAATTGCTTGTCGTAGTGGCAAAGGACCTAAATGACGATATGTACCCATTAGCATACGCTGTGGTTGAGGTTAAGCGGAGATCTTCCTGGACTTGGTTCATCGAGCTACTCATACGTGACGTAATGTCTTAAGATGAGCGTCCATGGACCTAGATATCTGACAGACAAAAGGTATTTGAGCTTATGCCATACATTATTTCTGTACACCATATGTTTGGTTTTTTTGCTGATTGAAGTATAACGTACTGAAGCTCAAATGATGTACTGGTAATGTGATTAGATGGCATCTAGGTCTATGTAGGACATTATAACCAGTTATCTAGTTGGGTTTGTGACCAGCAGAAATTCATTTTTTTTGGATTTGATCTTCAAATTGAAACCCTGGTTGCATCTAAGAAGTCATCACCTTCAGTTCTCTCATTTTCCCCTGAGAAGGAAAGGGAAATAATAATCAAAGGAAGCAAAAATGTTGGAGCTACTTTACTTTTCAGGGAACTTTTCACTGTAGGAAAAAACTGGATTTGTGTTATAGGAGAATCTGTCTTTTAGGGTGATAGCAGTCATACACAACTAAATGAGATAGGTTTTAATCATCCTGATTTTGACATTGACCCCTTTGAATTAGTTCTAAGTCTTGGGGCTATTATTGCACTAGGCGTGTTCCTAGATTTCTTGCACTCAAAAGCTTTTGTTACTTATCCAAATTAAATAAGCAAAGAATCAGTATAGTTTTAACATTATTGAATTTTTATATGGCATGATATTGCATAAAATATAAGTATTGATGTTTAGATGGCATGATAGTATTTCTACACACAATTTCTACACACTATTAGTTGCTGACTTTTGTAATTTTTTTTGCAATTACAGGGTTTACAAGAGGCACTAGAACAGTTAGTGCCAAACAATGAACAAAGACTTTGTGTGAAGCATTTGCACGCCAATCTGAAGAGCAATGGGTGGAGGGGTAAGTCCGTAAAAGATGCGTTGTGGAGCGCTGCACGAGCTTGTACACTATCTGGGTTTGAAAGGAGTATGGCAGAGCTTGAAAGGGTGGATGTAGAGGCTTGAAAGTACCTTTCTAAGGTTGAACCCAAAGGGTGGTCCTGGCATGCGTTCCGATATGTTAGTAAGAGTGATATGTTACTCAGTAACATTACAAAGACTTTCATTGCGTAGATCAAGGAATCACACGATAAGCCAATATTGACAATGTTAGATACGATTAGAAGGCAAATGATGAATCGTTTTAAATACAAACGGTTGAGTTTGGCAGTTGCTACTTGGGATATATGTCCTTGAATGCAAAAGAAACTCGAGAGGAACAAGATGATAGCTATACATATGATATGTCAGGGACGGATGGAACCTCTTTCGAGGTTGATACAAGCGACAGGAATATAGAGCTCGTAAACATAGGTGAGCGGGAATTTACTCGTGGTCGATGGCAGCTGAATGGCATCCCATGTGCACATGCTTCTGATGCAATTGATTCAGATAAACTACTCCCAGAGGCATTTGTTGATCCATGTTACTGTCAAGCGGCCTATGCAACAGCTTATGCACTAGTGACACATGCGATGCCTGGTCTGAATGAGTGGCCACATGCTGATGTTACACCAATTGGGCCTCCAACGGTGAGGTCTATGCCAGGACGTCTGAGAAAAGCAAGGGTTATGGCACCTGCTGAGCCACAATATCCCTACAATGTTATTCGTTTTGGACTGCCTGTACGTTGTGGGATGTGTGGTGTTATTGGGCATAATGCAAGGAGATGTAATTATCCACCAAATCCCAATAGAAAATATACCCAAAAAAGCCATCAAAGAAGAAGGCACCAAATTAGGTATGATTTTCATTTGTTTTTTTTTGTTTTAAATTTAAACGTACCAAGGTGGTGTTTGTTTGCCAAAATTTCAGAGAATATTTTTAAAATTTTGAGAATATTTTAAATATTAAATTTATTGGGGTTTGTGAAACTTTTGGAGCGTGTGTATAGATATTGAAAATTTTAAAGTGTGTTTGGTTTGCTCGAAATTTCGATACCCAAAATATTAGGCAAATGAACGCTACCCAAATATATGTATTGATAATACTTTGATTTTAGGATGAGGCTGGACCATCGAACATAGGAACTGCACCGCATCCAGCGAAAAGGGGCGAAAAAGGAGGTCAAAACAATCATTGTAGCCAATTGGTGATTCGCAGCCATCACAACCAATGCAACTACGACGACCACCTTGAAAGAAGAATGCATCTGAGGTAATAAACACTTGGTTTTCATATGTATGTTACTTTCAAACATTATTCAATAATTCCTCTCATCCGTATGTCAATATTCAGGCAGCCACCAAGGGAAGAACCTTCTGAAGCAAGGCCAAGAGCTCAGGGTGGGTCCCAGCCGATGCAATAGCTCAGGCGCTCGCCAAGGAATTTTGTACTTCGGTCTAGTCAGTAATGGCACAATTGGAGTTGTTTTGGGCTCAAGCGTTAGTGGCTATGTATTTCTATTTTGGATGGCACTTTAAGTGCCAGTGTACTTTTGTTTTGGATGGAACTTTAAATGCCATTTTTTGGGCCGTTTTGGTATAAACTTTAAGTGCCATGTTATTGGTGTTTTGGTACAAACTTTAAGGCCTATGTATTGTATGTTTTGGTACAAACAACAAGTGCCTATGTATTGCTATTTTGTAATTTTATGTATTGTTGTTTTGGGAACCTTTGTATTGCTTATGTTGAACAGATTGTCTTGAATGGATATGTTGAATTTATGTAAACAAGTTCTCTCTTTGTGGCCTATGGCTGTTGTGAAATGAGATATCATGTTGTAATCGTTTCTAATGGTGTAAACAGGTTGTCTTTAAGCAGGTGAAGTCAGGTTCAACATCTTGAACCAATATGTCCAATACATAATTTGCCCAAATAAAACCGAACCACAACATCAATGCATGAAATTTGACATAAATCACAACAGTTTATTACATCCAAATTCAATTACGACAATGATAGCCGAATCACATTATAGTCTACCGGCAACCAACTTCAAGCAAAAAACAAACCCTTTCAACAACAAACCTAAACCACATTACAGATCCAAATTACAAAACTACATAGACCTTATACAAACCAACTATGATGAATTGGTTTCAACACTAAATCCCATGATGATACAACAACAAAATGATACCCGTGAACCAAAAATAACACCCTTCAGGTGCTTCACCATAGCCTTCTGAATCTGAAGCTGCTCCTCCATTATCTTTAACCGATCCTCCATAATTTTCAATTGCTCCTCTATAAGATTCTATATGTGAAGCCTCTCCTGCATGAACTTTAGCTACTCTTCCATCATCTTCAGCCTCTATACGATAGAGTCAGAATCCTCTTTTCCGTGTTGGTGACAGAGGGATCAATCCATTCGAAATAATCGCACACTGTGTGCCACTGCCATAATGAAAACTTATGTTAGAATTTGTATCAAGTAGGCTTAGAACATTGGCAATTTCTTACTTAGAACTGCCAACTATCAACCCGAGAGCACCAAGGTTATTTGCCTAGTGTGTAACCTACTTCTAAGAAAGATATGCTAAACTACTAGGCCATAACCATAACGAATTGAAAATACTCAAGGGCCCACTCAATATAGTGAAACTTTACAGAGCACATATCAACTTTACAAGGTAGTACTAGTACTTTTCACCTTTTCAATTGCTCTCCACATTTTCCTTTTGTTTGATTCATTAATAAAGTAATAGTATCATATTCTAGAGTTGTAAGGTAGAACAATGCTGAGAGAGACAGAACAAAATGAAAATTCAATAACAAAATGGAAATCTATCAGGAGCAGATCAGGGTTCAACTTTCTGCTCACATATGCAATGCATAGCTAGAGTCATGTTTATGCTAAGCTCTAAGTTCAATCTCCAACAATACAAAACAAATACTACTTCAATTAAAAAAAAGGGATCCCTTACAATGGAAGAGACAAAGCACAACAACTCAGTCTAATTAACCACATAATCTACCTAGATAAAAACCCACCCAATAGAGATTAGAAAGAGAGATGTTTGATGAAAGAGAGACGTCTAATTAAGGCACCTCATAGTAGCCAACATTCAAGAGAGTAGATATTAATGATGGCCAATGAGACTGGATATAATGCTTGATTTGATTACCTTCACAATGAAAGAGGGGGGAGCTTAATGCCTAAGAGGTAATTGTATAAGCTTTTGGCTCTAATTACCACTAGAATCTCGTTCTTCCACGCATCAGACTTTTCCCTGACCAAAACTTCTTGATGATAGTTTAACTGAACCTGTTAAAATTGCATATCCAAATGTGGGTTGAAGAAGAAGGCCAACTAATCTCAAACTCAATGCACTAGAATAGCTCTAAAAAGCAGCAACAAGAGTGAAAAATATAAAAACAAGAAAAGCAAAAAAACAAACCTCATAGAGTTTCTCACTGTCGGAGTAGAGTAATGTGGGCAACTGAAGAAACGTCAATCTAGATTTGATGATGTCGAACTGAATCGTACCTGAGCAGTATTTTAGGAAGCTTGCCGTTACTCCTTTCTTGCATTCCATTTCTACTGTTGCTAACAGATGACGACAGTGACCTTCGCTGGGACATCAGACGTTTTGGAACTAGGGTCTGGAAATGATTTGGGGAAAAATTTGGGGAAGAAGGTCTCTATCAGGTTGCGAATGGTCATGGGTTTGCGCTTATGGTTAGTTCATTTAGGTAATGTGGATTTAAGGGCATTTCGGTAAACTATTATGTGGAAAATGAATTTCGTCTAGACAGCAATTGTGAACACGTGTTGTCTTCTAATTAGATGTGATGTGGTCACTTGGTTCACATCATTAATTTTTGTCAAGAAATAGACAAATATTACTGGAGGGATAAAACGGGAAAAATGGGTATACCTCAAGGGTATGGGACAACAAAAATTACCCTAAGGGTATTTCTGAGAAAACATTAAATCCCAGGGACACACGTGTATATTAAGCCTATAAACTAATGAAATAATACTTCGAGATATTGTTTCATACAATTATGAAATGGTATCAGAGCATTTTCTTTCAAAGTTTCTGCACAAATGAATTTTTTTTCCTTCTCCTGTTTTCGCACTCTACAAACCGATTATGACTTCTGTCAAAGAATTTTCTGATTTACCTCCTCAAATTCAGCCTCCTCCGTTTCAATCTCAATCTCTTAATTTTTTATCAGTTCCATTGACCGACAATCTTTGGTCCTTTGTATCTTCACCATGCAGAGAATGCTAGCTCAGTTCTTGTATCACAGCTTCTCCTTGGAACACAAAACTATTTTACTTGGAGTTGCTTGATGGTCATGACAATCACCATCAAGAACAAACTAGGTTTATTGATGGCACTGTCATTAAACCAAGTCAAGATGATGCTTTTTATTTTCCTTGGATTTGATGCGACATGATTGTCACTTCTTGGCTCATCAAATCGGCTTCAAAGGATATTGTAGCATCTATCATGTATATTGACTCTGCCAAGCATATTTGGATTGATTTGCATGAACGATTCACACAATCCAATGGTCCACACATCTTCCATACACTGAAAAAATTTGCTACATTCACTCAAGACAGTGCTTCAGTCAGCAATTATTTTATTAAACTCAAGATGTACTGGGATGAATTACAATCCTACTATTCTATTGATGCTTGTCTCTGTGGCTCTAAATGCAAAGCCACTAAATCAGTAGTTGATGGCCAAGAATGTGAGTTAATCTTACAATTTTTAATGAGATTAGATGATAAAGTTTCTAACGTTCGTGGACATGTTTTATTTTCTGATCCTATTCCAAGCATCAACAAGGTTTTTTTCTCTTGTTATTCAAGAAGAAGAACTCGGTAATTGCCTTACTCCAATCACCGAGTTATTGTCATGGCTCTTAAAATTGAGTTTGTTCAAGGAGGAAAACCCATAAAAAACTAGTTTGTACTCATTGTGGCAAAATGGGTCACACGATCAAAAAGTGCTATCATCTTCATGGTTTTCCACCTGGCTTCAAGTTTACCAAAGACAAAAATGCTCTAGCTCATACTGTCAGTCTTAATAAGGAGATTTCTTTATTTCCTGGACTATTTGTAAATCAAGAGTAATGTCAAAGTTTGATTTTGTCTCTTCAAAACCAATCTTTTATGAATACAGCTTCATCATCTGTCAATCATGTCTCTGTTGGACAAAAAAATCCTTCATTTGTTTCAAACTTTTCAAGTAATTATTTCCCTGTTTCACATGCTTCTTATCATACTCATTGTCCTTCTCTTTCCACTACTTTAATCCTTGAAACTGGGGCTACTGACCACATGGTTAGTTTGATTCATTTTTTAACCGCTATTACTTCCACCGTGCATATTAAAATCAAATTACCTAATTCTAGTATGTCATTGCTACTCATCTTGGTACAGTCAAGCTCCAAGGGGTTTTGTACTATCCAATGTCCTTTACATTCCCAACTTCTCTGTTAATCTCATTATACTAGTAGATTAACTTCTGACCTCCCTTGTTGCTTAATTTTTTTTAATCACCATTGATATATTCAATACTTTATCCATTGGAAGATGATTGGAGTTGCTAAACATGTTGAGGGCTTATATAATCTAATGCAGACCACAACAACTTCCTTTGATTCTAGACAACCTGTTTCGTGTAACCTTAGCTTACAAAAATCCAAATTTCTTTGGCATTCTCGCTTAGGGCATTTGTCCGACTCTTGGTTACAACTAATAAAATCTGTTTTGCCCAATTCTCTACTCTTCAGACTTCTTTACATTGTTCCATTTGTCATCTAAGCAAACAAAAGAAGTTACATTTTTCATAAAGTACTTCTCATTCTTAGCATTTATTTCAGCTTGTTCATTGTGATATATGGGAATCTTTCCTAGTTATTTCTCATGATGGATTTTGAAATTTTTTGACAATAGTTGATGATTACTCATGTTCCACCTGGATATATCTTCTTAAAACAAAATCAAAAGCTCAACAGTATGTTCAAGCCTTCTGTCATCTCATTGAAACTCAATTTCATTCTCATATTCAAACCATTAGATTTGATCAAGGCCTAGATTTTGACATGCGTAAATTTTACAATCTTACAAGGAATTCAGCATTAAAGGAGTTGTATTTATACTACTCAACAAAACTCTATCGTTGAAAGAAAATACCAAAATATCCTAAATGTGGCTTGGGCTTTACGTTTTTAAGCCAATCTCTCTTTACAATTTTGGAGTGATTGTATACTCACTGCTATCCATATTATCAATAGAATTCCTACACCTTTACGTCAAAATCGATTTTCATTTGAACTTATTTTTAAACAATCGAGTTATGCTCATCTTAAAACCTTTGGTTGTTCAGCCCATGCTTCAACTCACCCTCATACTCAAAACAAATTTAAACCAATAGCTATTCCTTGTGTCTTTATAGGCTATCCATTAGCATCAAAAGGGTATAAATTGTTTGACCTTGCTACTCATCATATTATTGTTTCTCGGCATGTTATTTTTCATGAAGATATTTTCCCATTTCACAAGTCATCCTCTGGTTTTTCAAACTTCCGTACCTTTGAATTTCTTAATCATATTATCTTTCCTTAATTTTTAGATTCTCACATAGATCCTTTTTCTCCTACATTCTCTATCAATTTATCTCTTCTTCCATACCTTCAGAAACTCCAAACACAGTCACATCTTCACCTTCAGACACTCAACACAGTCACAACTTTACCTTTAGAGCCAATACTTTCAGAATCCATATCACTTGACACAATACCTTTAGATTAGCTTACTCCAACATCAACATCCTCCCCTTCAGAATCTCAACCACCTCTTGTTCCTATTGCTCGTAGATAATCTAGAATCAAACGACAACCTATTTATCTACACGACTATCATTATCAATTGGTTTAATCTTCTTCTAGCAACTCATTCAACTTTTGGATATAGGTTATACTACTTCTTTTGTGTATCCTATTTCTTCCTCTCTTTCTTATTCACATTTATCACCTTCTCATCGAGCATATACCTTAGCAGTATCTAATAATGTTGAAACTAAGTTCTTTCATAAGCTATAAAATCAATGAGAAAGAGAACAATGTAAGCTGAAATCACAGCTCTTGAACTTAAAATACATGGTTTTGACTGATTTACCTTTATAAAACTGCCATTGGCTGCAAGTGTCTATAAATGTAAATTTTGAGCTAATGGTACTCTTGAAAGGTATAAGGCTGGCTCATTGCAAAAGGCTTTACACAGCAAAAGGGTATTGATTATTTTGATACTTTTCTCCTGTTGCCAAATTAACTACTGTTCGATGTCTCTTGGCTTTGGCAGCAATTCATAATTGGAGTTTACATCAATTGTATGTAGATAATGCTTTTTTACATGGAAAGCTGTATGAAGAAGTGTTTATGAAACTCCCCTGGTTTTTCACATTCTAGTGACACTCGAGTTTGTAAACTACAAAAGTCAATATATGGCTTGAAATAAGCCAATCGCCAATGGTTTCATAAGTTCTCTACTACCCTTGTCTCATATATTTCTAGCAATGAAGGTCCGACTAGTCTTTGTTTACAAAATCCACTGCTTATGACTTCATTGCTTTGTTAGTTTACGTGGATGATATCGTTATTGCAAGCAATTCCTTTGCCTCTATTGACATTAAAGAAATGGCTAGATTAATGCTTCAAACTTAAAATTTAGGGCTACTTAAGTTCTTTCTTGGTCTTGAAGTTGCAAGGTCTACAAAATGACATATCTTTGTGTCAAAGAAAATACACACTGAAAATTATTGATGATTCGTGTTTATTGGTAGCTAAACCAAGTAAAACTTCTATGGATGGTAAC
>CM025856.1:10685813-10762811 GCA_003952965.2 Morella rubra | reverse complement strand
CCAACTAATAAGAAAATTAATAGAAAAAAAAATAAATTGATTAATTAACGTCTAAAACGAGTGATGGTTACCAACTCCATCATGAGACCCAAATATAATTTATGGGTAGTAAGTCGACTTGATTAGACCCTCCCAACGTCCCCTAATCCATAAGATAAGGCCACGCGTACGTATTTAGGGCCTCTAATATTACTGTAATGCTCTAAAAGGATAGGCCTTTCGCAATTATAAGAAGCCAAAAGCAGATTCCTTCATAAAGTTCAGGCATTGTGGACTAAATTACAAAGACAGAAAGCATATAATAATGTTTCATGAGCGACCCCTTGTATTACATTATTTTAGAAAGAAGGACAACATCATTTACGGTAGGCGAACAAAAAATTTAGTGTATAAAAGGAAAGGAAAGGAAAGTCTCGAAAAGAAGGCGACAGAATGGAACATACCCTCCATTATGTTTAATAAGGACTTAGCAACGGCAAAGGGACTGATGGTCCGACTTGTCATCTACAACCCACGGTTCACATTGCTTTAGTGGTCCAAGAAAAATTTAAAATAGAGACAGCTTCAGAGGGCAAAAGAAGGTGTTTCGTGTACATTTTATGACTAATTTTTCTATGCCCATTACTTCCGTCACATACATACAAGAGTTAAAAAATTAAGGAAAAAAAACACGCTTTACCTACGAACTACCACTTATTTTGTACTTTACACTCTAAACTACTACGTTTGAGAAATTGCACCCACAAATTACCCATCCCTAAGATATTGCATCATCAATCTATTTTTTCAGTCAAATTAGAAAGAAATTGACTTTTTTAAATATAAAATGCCAATTATGCTCTTAAAAAAGTTAAATAGCATGTTACATTTAAGGGCATAATTGTCATAGTGTGTTAGGAAATGATAATTGTAGATGCAATGTCTCAAACGTGATAGTTTAAGTGTAAAATTTAATACTTATGATAAATCGTGAGTGAAAAGTGTAATTTATTTTAAAAAAAAAAAAATTTAAAACTCATCTGAAGGAGCAGGGAGAGCATACGCATTTGTTAATGGTTCTAATTTATGAGACTCTGTATCTTTTATTAGGAAGAGTAAAAGTCGTTAATCATTAGTGTCGAACATAAATCATGAGTGAAAAGTGTATTTTATTCAAAAGAAAAATATATTTTATTCAAAAAATAAAATAAAATTAAAAACTCAACCGATGGAGCGGACAGAGTATAAGCATTTGTTAATGATCCTAGTTCTGGAGACTCGATATCTTCTTTTAGTGAAAAGTAAAAGTCATTAATCATTAGTGTCTAGCATCGATCATGAGTGAAAAGTATATTTGCTTAAAAAAAAAAAAAAATTAAAAACTCGAACGGAGGGAGCGGAAAAAAGTATACACATTTGTTAATGGTATTAGTTCAGGAGACTCAGTATCTTCTATTAGTGAACAGTAAAAGTAGCTAATTATTAGTGTCTAGCATCGATTAGGTTGCAGGAAGACAGACATAATCAACCACTTTAAATGATCTTTAAAAGGTAATGGAAAAGGATTGAGGTAAGGGAACTTTTGACGAGATAGGACGGAAAGGAACCGAACAATAGGACATAGGTACTAACATATGATTGCTGACAATGGAAAAGGAGGTGGCGCTACCAACCTCAGGGTCCACCACCTCTCCCCTCCTCCACACAACGCCACCTCCATTTTTTGCTACAGAATGTATGTTGTTGATGAATGCGAAGCTTTGGTAGGGTCGATGATTCAAAAGAAAAGCCCCTTGAGACGGAGTAATTTCTGTGTAAATGAGCTTTTTGTGCCTTTTGATTAGCTGTGCTTCTCGATAATCATGCAGAGCTCGCTGTTCCCTTGGCGACACAGTCCCCTGTTCCTCTTATGGTGATTGGGGATCGTTATGGTGGGCGCGGATCGAGTGCGAAACACAGTTAAAGAAATATGATTTGAAGAAGTTTTTATATTTATTATGCTATAAATTCGTTTAAAATTTGAAAAAGAGAGGAAGAATAGGTGATTTGATTGAATTTTTATATATTTATTAGCCTATGTTTGAATGTCAAGACTTTTTTTTAAAATAAAACTTTACAATTTTTTTTTTTTTACCAACACTAATATATTTTATAAATTCTAATAATTTTTTTTACAAATTTTAATATATTTTTAAAAATTCCAACAACCTTTTTACTAATCTCAACAGAATTTACGTTACTTTAAAAAAAAAATTTCACTAGAATCTTTTGGAATATCCAAACTCGGTTAAGTAAAAAGTGGAAAATTTTGGATGAAAATGGTTACAAATTTTTATGTTTTGCACCCAAAATTTTGTTTGTGCCAATATTTAATTCCTACTTGAAGTCACTGCGTCGGGTTAAACGGCTGTGCCAGCTCCATCCATTTTATTTATTTGCAGCATTACACTCTAAATAATTTAAGTATTGCATTTTCTCACCAAACCTGTTTGATTTTATAGTCGTTTGATTTTATAGTCGTTTGAAAATTGAGAAGTCGAGCAAGCACGCTTTTTGCAGCAACCTGGCAAACCCTCCTGCGTGAAGGTACAAGCAACTGAACTCTTCAAAAAAGCTAAGCAGGCCAGGCGTGCGCGTAATCCATGAGGTCGTGTCGACACGCAGACCCGTCCACTCCCATTCGGCTAATGCCTCACTAATCTTTGACAAATAGGGCAAATGAGGGCCGCAACAAAAAGCTAACCAGAAGAATCAAAGCTAATTCCATGAGCACAACAAAGAATTGAACCAAACACAAACTGCCGGCTGCACTTCCTTACCGCAGAGAAATTTACAAGTTGCTTATACCAATCATGTAATAACGACATTTCACGACAGACAAATCAGAGTAGACCCATGGACCTATAATAATGCTTGAAAATACAAAACTATATTTGTAAACTTGCAGAAAGGTTCCAACGACTAGTCGCCATATCGGTCCATCCATCAATCCCAAGCTCAGGATGAAAGGTCGGCTGCTAAAAAAGATACCCAGTCTCGAATCTCTTCTCCACCACTACAATCTATATTCAAAGAAAAGAGAAGAAAAAAACAAACGAAAAAAATGAAGTCTGGTGAAGAACTTTGACCATGTTTCTGGTTTTTCAGCAAGGTAGACCCCCACCCAAACTCGAGTTTCTTGAGACGGAGAGGATGAAACAACGGAGAAAGGAGGGAACAAAAAGCAGTTTAAATGGGAAAAAGGAAAAAGGTACAAAACTAAAGTGGGCATGGGAAGAAATATGGAAGAGTTTTCCCACCCCAACATCTCAATTTGAATCCAAAACATTCACACCAGACACTTGTTTGACCTTCCAAAGGTTGGACTAACCTCTGCTTTTTCTCTTGATCGCTTACCACTGTTGAAAGGTGGAGTGGACACCACAATGCCTGTCCTCTGGCGGACAAAGTATCCCATTATGATCTCCACCCTTTTAATACAACTTGTCCTTTTCACTCGATTCCCTGACCTCCTCTTGTCTTCCTATTTTCATTTCCAAAAAGTAAAAGCTGCTATTATATCACTTTTCTTCCTTCCCTTCATTCTTTTATTTCAAATAGTTTTTTCACCTGCATTTAAGAAACGGAGTTAGTAGTTGGAAACCGTAAAATGGAAGCTAATGTGTGGGACAGGCATGAAAAGCACACCAGACAAAAACGCATGAGTGAAATTAACAGGGAAAAAAATAACCTCCTACAGTTCGCATCCTGGTTCTGTAAGGAACTATTTAGCTGGCGCTGTTCCAAGTGCTTACTACTGGTTTAGGTTATCAGTTCTCTGATAGGAGTTCCTTTCAGCTTAAAGTTAAAAAAAATATGAAGAAGAAAACTCATAAGCAGGTCCAATCCAACCTTTCAACCAGGCAAAGGTGAAAATATCATCCAGGGATGGCATGAGAAAAAAAACAGCAAAGCTCTCCATTTGTTTTCATACCAGTTTGAACAGGGGAGCTTCATTTCCCTAGGGCCCTTGCCTTCAACTTTGGCTTTTAAATATTTGAAGCAGTTTAGTATTCTTCTGTCCCAGATGATATTTTTGTTTCAAGATGCATGATTAATAAAAAAAAATATTAATGATAAACAAAAAAACAGATAAGTGAAAAGTTACTCCCGTGAAAACAGATAAGTGAAATAAATCTAACTAAAAATTAACCTCCTACAGTTCGCATCCTTTGATGGGAAAAGTCTACTCCAGCGAAAACAGATAAGTGAAAAAAAATAACTTCTTTTTGTTTGAGTGTCAAAATTTTGGCCACCTCAAAATTTTGGTTTAATAAAAATAACTATAAAATAATCTATCTCTTCCCATCAAAGATACCTTCTCTTCTACAATGTCAAAAGAACAATAAGACTTTTAGATTGAACTGGATGGAGCACTGATGAGGTAAAATTGGAAAAACCAGAGAAGTATTCAAGGGAATAATGCCAATTTTTATGAACCCAGGGTTTTTCGTTTCGAAGCGAGCCCATGTTTGCTTGTTCACACTTTTTGCTTCTCTCAGGTCTTTAAAATTAGTCCAGGCAAACTAGAAAATCACTTGAGACAGAAATAAAAAATGAAAAACTACTGAAGGCAAACCAATTCCCTTATCCGAACAGGCAGATACGATTCTGTAGGCCAAGTTGACGGGCATGTGCCAACAGTCAAACCAGACATAATCACACGGGAAAACTCGGGGAAATACCTTTACTTCTAGACGACCACAATAATTTGAATATCTACCAAATTACAATGGTAACCTCTCTTCACAACTTTTTGCCTTTTTGGTGTTTCATTCCAAATGACAAATTCCACTGATCAATCCCAAAGAATGGTGTCGGTAGGCTGACAACAGTGGGGTCTATCAGATATATTTTCTTTTCTCCTACATCTTTTATGCAACAATTACATGAACAACAACTGCTTGTAATGAGAGAGGAACTGACGTAGAAGGAAATGACACGATGAGCAAGGATGCAGAAACTGACTATACATAATCTTTCCATTGTCAAGAAAAACATTATCATTAGCAAAACAATACACTTCACCAGAATTTGTATGAAGATTCTTCATCATGTAACTTTTGATATTCTGAATTCATAGAATATTAAGCTATTAATTTGCAGTGGCGTCAAATTAGTTTTTTAATATGGGGACCCTCAAAGTTTAAAAAAGGTAAATTGGGCACAGACAATGATAAGATGGTACACTCCCTTTGAATTATGATATCAAGACCGTAATCTTTCAGCATATTTGCATCAAAGCTAAAGCTGATATAAATCTTATAAGCAGTTCAGTGGCCCTTCTGCTGCATTTATTATTTGGAATCAGACTACTTCCAGACTAATCATTTCATTTTTAGTATGGTCCACGCGGATGTTAAATTGATTTAAACAAATAAAACTCACAACAACGTAGCAGAGAGGGAATGCTGACCTTTTCTTTCGGTCAGTTGTACCCTTGCAGGTAGAAGCCTAGGTGGATCTTGGTGTAGCTTGCTTGAAAGCTACAGTGGGAGCTATTCTGCAACTCCTCCTCTGATGCTCCAACACCAGTTCTCCAGCAAACCAATCAAGCTTCTCGAAATTGCGTTGCTCCCCCATCCTCCTGCCTCCAAAGAGCACCGACTCAACATTCTTCTGTTTTAGCATCTCCTCTGCTAGTGCAGTGAGCATCTTTACATTGGTGGGGTTTGGGTCTGTATCCACATTGGGTCCACAACGCCCAAAGCTTGACCCATTTGCCTGTCATACACCATTATTTTTTAAAAAGAGGTGCTTCGATTAAATATAAACACCATCCAACTCCTAGCTATAATTAAAATCAAATTGTCAGTAGATAATTGAGGTTGTACTATTTAGGGAAGATGAACCAGAACTTAGAAGAGCTAGTATACTAGGCAAAAGCCCCAGAACAGAATAATTCAATGGCCAAATAAGTTAGATAGCGGCATTTATTGAATAGTGATAAAACGCCACAATTCCATGACGCAACAATAACTGAGTTGCATAATTGCTGAAGAACAGTGCACTAAAGACCAAAAGAATGAAAAAGAGAAAGCGCGTACACAGGTTCAGTCATTAATTAAAGTTAGACGTAAGCGTTCCAGTACTAAACCAATAGCCATTTTGGCAAGGTGCATTGTCAACGTACTAAATAGGTGATACTAGTTGACAACTCCATTAAGTAAGAGCCGTAAAAGTGCTCCAATTTCCCCACTAAATGAGACTCTGTAATTATACTGCAGGGCCACAGGGTGGCTCACTCTTAATTGCTACATTTCCAATTAAGAGAGAATGAGAAGTCTACTAGATTTTCATAATGTCGGTAGGGAAAAGGGACCTATTATTTTGTTAAAAGCAGCGACCGTCTATATCCAGTTAGAGGAAACCCCTTGTCTGTCCGTCTCATTTCTGCAGAATCTAGGCTCTGGACGTTAACGTAGCATGGAACTAACAAAATGAGGAACTTCAAGTCCGGATACATTGGTTTAGCTAACACGGAAAAAGATAGCTGGCTCATATAGAAGTAGCAAATCTAAGTGTAGAAATCTGTTCTGACGATGGTTTTCTCAACTGAGTAGCAACTTACGACCACTCAAAAATCTATCACTCTTTAACAATTTCAAACCCCAGAGCTCCAGGCATTCGATCCCTTTCGATATGGGTTCTTCCTCTCCTAAAGAAATTTATGCGACCAAAACTGCAATAGGGCCAAACCGACCGGATTTCTCGGACAACCAGCAACTTTAGTTTGAATGCTTAAAGTAAACCGACACTTTCAAGCAGAAGACCGTAACTTTAAAGAAGGGACTTGGCTCTCACCAGAGCCAGATGAAAATATGGGTTAAACCGGCCCCAATAAAGCACCTAAGCAACGAAAATCTCGGGCTAAAAAACCAATATTCATTTGGTTGGCAAAGGAAACAGTGCCCATTCCAACCATCACGTGCAACCAACGCACCGAAAACAAATCCACCACGCACACAGAGACACAGGACCCATTGCTCCTATTTGCCACTGGAGTCTGAATCAGCGAACCGCATGGGTTGCAGACTTGCAGTGAACCCATCATACGAGGCCAACGCCTCTAACACCACCTTACAAAAGACCAACATTAATTGCATGAAAACCAAAACTCCGGCGCAGGTTACCACCCACATTTAACTATAAAGTCATCAGGGTGAGGGTAGTATGCACGGAGAGTTATGCTATGTCCATGTGCGTATCGGTATCACCAAGTAGAGACAAAGCTCTCTACGGCTTTACCCCTACCAGCCTGGGCAACAGTGTCTCTTGCGCCAAAACCGGCAAAAAAATCCAACAAAATTACTAAGGAAGTAATGAGATGTAATATTATACTCTGATCGGGTAAAAAAAAAAAAATGTGCAGTGTAATATTATTTTTTTTCGAAGCAAGGTAGTGTAATATTATTATCCTTTGTTAAATGAGATATGCGCACGTTAGGATCTAGCGGCTTACCTGAATGCGCACGTAATTACTGCTCCTACACTGGCCAAAGGCCATGGCTACGGACTGGTCCACCAACTCTGCCGAACCGTCCCCGGAGATCCGAGCCATGGGTCGAGCCCACTCCTTGGCCCTCCAACTCTTGATTTGATCGCAGTCATAGTTCACCTCCAGCAACTGACCCGTTCCTATAGAGAGCACCAACAGGTCCTCCACCCCTCGCACGAATGGGAATTCTTGTTTGTTATGCAGCACGTGCGTGATTGCCGCGGCGGTTGGGTTGCTCATGGCTAAACCGCCGTCGACGGCCACACAACGGGTTTTCCCGTCTATGGACCGCAGTTGGACTGGTTCGAAAAAACTCGGTTCCGCCGCCGTGGCGCGGCAAACCTCCCAGAGCCGGAAGTCGAAGCTGTCGGTTTCGAGCGCGTCGGCCCGGGAGAACAGGAACGGCGCCGTACTGGAAAGGTCGTAGCAAGGGATCAAAACCGGTTTTAACGTGTCTTTGAGCGTCAAGCTCCGGTTTTTCTCCCCAAAAGCTTCTTTCATCGCTTTCTCTAAACCGGCCGAGGATGCGCTGGTCGAGCTAGACGAGCCACCTCTAATAAGCCGCCGGACGAAACCACCACCACCACCGTTAGAGCTAGAACCAGAGGAGCGGTAAAATCTCCTCCCCTGTTCAACCAGAAACGTCCACGTGTCATCGGCCTTGAAAATCGGGCGGTTTTGGTCTTTCGTGGCGAAGAGCATCGCTGTGAAAATGCCTCCGACGCCAGAGCCAGCGGCGACGTCGAAATAATCTGCGATTCTGGCGTCTGGATTGCCGGATTTCATCTTGAGCGCCTGCTCCAAATAGGCCAAAGCTTTGCCGGAGAGAATGCCTCGCATGCCAGCTCCGTCGATGCTAAGAATGCAGATTTTGCCTCTCTGGTTCTTGATCGCGGAGACGCTATTATCGATGGCGGTTGGTTGGGCTTGAGCTTGAGCTTTGAGCTTGAGGCTGAGCTTCGATGGCAGGGGGTACGATCGGCTTGGGGATCCAGAGTTTCTGGTCGTCGTAGCCGAAGAGGAACTTGCTCTCCAGGATGGAGAATATTTCATAGCTGAGTTTGTCGGTGTCGATGCTCGGTTCCTGCATTTCCGACTGATTGGAATCCATTCTTCCAGAGAATCAGATTATAAGGAAGTTTCTGATAGGAAAGTGCTGGATTTGCTCTTGAATGAACCTAATTAATGTTCGGCTTAGGTATTAGATTCCTTGCATGCCTCCCTGTACTCGTTGTCTCGTTTAAGCGAACTTCTAGAACCAATCGTAAAGTGGCAAGCGTCGAGAGATTTTATCGCTGCTCAATACCGAAACAACTTACACGTCGACATTGAAACTCACGCCCATGAAATTCCTGCATTCTTTTGACATTCAAAGCAGCGAAAAATCGGCTTCAGGAATTTAAATGTATCCCCCTCCCCAAGTAAAACGTTCTATAATACGTTGACAAGAATGATCAACTTGTCCAACTCATCCACTTCAATAGAAAGCACCCAAACAGGAACCTACCAACGACACTTTTTCTCTGCGTTTCCTCCTCCCCAAACACACGCTTTTAACCGCTCTTAGTTCAACAAAAAAACAGAACCCTCACAGACTCTCGTACACAATCCCTCACACTCTCTTTTTCTGTTCTCTGTTTTAATTCTTTCAGCAGAGCACGCCAAAGATAGCTCTACAAGTTGGAAAAAGATAAACGAACGGACTGACCAACCAACCAACCGGCACCAAAAACAAAAACGAAAAAGGCCAAAGAAACCAGAGGAGGAGGCAAGAACACAGCACTTGCAGAGCATGTCTGTTTTATATACAAAGCTCTCGAAAACCACATTGTATATGACATCTTCTCTCTCCCCCCTCTTTTAATATTGTACGTTTTAATTTTAATTTATCTTTTATCTTTTTCCTCTTTCTTCCTACGTGGCCACCTCAACTAAGAGAAGGGATTCGGGGTACGGCTCTCTCTATTAACCTTAGTTTACAGTATCAAGTTTGAACCCGTATCCGAGGGGTCACCGACTATTGGGCTCGGTCATTCCCGTTCTCTTGACAGATCCAACGGCTAGTATTGCGTTTTCGTAACTGTGTTGTCCGTGATCAACGGTCAAATTGAGGAAAAATTTTCTTCTCCCGCGCCAACTTCGTCGTTACGCGTGGGGTCCAACTGCACCCCGTCAGTCGGCGAAGGGATGGAGACCCACTAATACTATCTTTGTTGATATCTGGGATTTCCACTTGATCTTTCCTGTGCTGCGCGTTCTGTTTTTTCGCACTGCTATGACGACTTTACCCTCAATTGGAAGGAAATGATGTGGGGTCCATTACACTATACGTGCTGACGCGTACAGTGGGTCAATGTTAGGTCACGGTCTAGTACAGTGGGTTTTGCCCTTTGGCGTTTTTTTGTAGTTTCTGGTGAGGGTGATTTGTAACTGTAATCCGGTAAACGTATGCAGAGGGATAAGACTTCCAATTTCTTAGCACCGAAATTAGCGAAACCCAAATGGTCAAGATTATAGGTGAAAACTAGGTCGTTGATTAGACTCAAATCAGTCAGACCAATGATATCAATTCTTATGTAGGTCCGTACAGGTCATTTTATTTCTTCTTCTTCTTCTTTTTTTTTTTTTTTCTCCTCTGCCAAGTTCTTTCTCCCTACTCCAAAAATTTATTATTTAAATGCCTAGTCATTTTGGGCCATGGATGAATATCTAATGATATAAATCTAAAATTAAATGAGAGAATACCTAGAGCTGTACAAATCTATGGACATGATTCAAATAAGAGAAATGAAATCGACCATCTATGTCTATTAATATCAAAATAGAAATATATAAATTATCTATTTATATCATGATCTTCTCTAATTCTTTGTATGAATTAAATAGTCTAATTTGAATAGAGACAAAACATCATTTGAATTTTGAGGCCTATAAAATTCAATGTATACTGTGGTTCTGTCTCTTCTCAAATTGAATCATTCAATTCAACCAGTAAACACGGTACTATTTTTATCCTACTACCATAACGTGAGAGACTGTTTTTGTACAAGAATCAACTTATGCAATATAATTAGTGGAAGGAAAGTCTTGTGAAGCCCACAAGATTTATTGCAGACTACTATCTATTTTTTGTCCGACATACTTAGGAAAAGGTCAAGTTGACAATTTCAAGTCATTTTCATTAGAGATCAAACAAGTGGCATCAAGCTGTTTCACATGAATACCAGAAAAGATAGGCGATATCCAAAGTCAGTTTTTAGAAAAGGAACACCACGACAGATGCTATAAGTAGTTTGCTGATTCAGGTTATTGTTTCTAGTTAAACACAAATTGATGTATTCTAAGTTGTTGAGAAGGTCTAAAGTATAACTCATTGCTTCAGAAGATAAGGAAATAATTTATTTTTTGGGACTTGTTCGTTGGATGAGGCCTAATTTCTGGTCTATTATTCGCCTGATGCGTATGCTTTAACTGGCATGAAAGTACAGTTCCCCATTGGACTTTGGAGATTCGATTAGCAACATTTAGCATTGCCACTTAAACCGTAAAATAACATTTTCACTAATTTGATGCTATAATTAATGGTCAAATTTAATGAGAGATAGACTTAGTTTGTAGACTCTACAATATTCAATATTTGATTATTAATTATAAGGCAGTGAAAAAGATCTCAATTATTTATACTACTTACAGTAGCTCTTAATATATGAGTACGGAAAAAACTCCCATGACTTTTTCACGGATAAAAAAAAGGCTTCCAAAATTAGTAAGGGTGATATTAAATGTTTAAATTTATTTATTCATGATATTTTCTTCTGCTTTTTAGGAGTCAAAAGTTATATTATTAGTTGGGACTAATTGTAAATAGGTCTGTGAAGGTTTTTGTTATTTGATTGTTGTAGTCAGGGAGAAGTTTAAGTTTTGGGAGGTCTAAAATATACTATTTTAATTTTGAGAGGGCCAATGTAAAAAATTTGAAAAAAATAAGGGTTAAAATAAAATCCAATTTTGGGGGGATTGGGAGGCTCCCCAAGCCATAAAACAAAAAGAATTGCGAAAGTCGTGCATTTGGACCAAATAAATGAATTTTGAAATTTCGTGGACTTGGTCAAAAGAGATACATTACGATGAAGCAAGGACACATGTTGCGTCGTTTTGTCACAAAACTCGAGCCCACTCTTTAGTATTGGTCAAGAGAGATACATTACGATGAGGAAAGTACACATTTGTCCCAAACTCGAGCCCACTCTCAGGTATATATTGGTGTTGATTAAGGCACGTAGCCAAATTGGTTCCATTTTTGCACGCTAATTTTTTTGGCAATATTTTCGTCATTACTCACTATTGCCTTCTCTCTCTCTCTCTCTTTCATCCAAGCTATTTTCAATTGGGTTTGAATACCTTTCCGTGTGCACAAAGTTCCACAATAGTTAAATTATTCCCCAAGAAATCATTTCAAATAAAGAAGTAGATAAAGAAAAAATCCCGACCACGATAGAGGGAAAAAGACGTATTCTTGAGAAAGAAGTGCACTAAAGCCTTACTTGATGTCTTGCTTATTGTGGAAATACTCGATTTGTGATAGAAAAATTGGAAGCCCAAGTTGGAGAGCGAATTGATTGAGAGACCCGTGGATGACCCTCATCATTTTCGGCTTTAAGTTTTCCATCAAAAGAGACAAAGTCACAAGAGCAAGATAAGCCAATCCCAGACGGAAGGACTGATCAGTCTCTTTCGTGAAGCAAATCCAATATGCCTGTAGTTTTCTTCGGATAAATAAGAATGTTTAGTCTTCTTACCTATGATTTCCCCACTTTGATAATCACCATTAGTGTGGCCTTCATCGTACCTCGGGTCTCCCACAATTACCATGAATGGGGGTAGCTAAAGTGGCATCCTCGTTTTGGGATGCTGCTGTCGAATCAGTAGGTTTCCTTTTGTTCGTCAAAATATCATTTGAGTTTTTGACTGCCCATTAATATTCTGAGATCTCTATGTTTCATACAGTCATAAGATTTATTGAAAACAGATTTGAAGGATGTTGCCCATTATGATCAAAGAGGCAACAAACCCATCAGGATAAAGAAGCAAAAAAGAGTGAAAAAAATAATAAGAAATAAATGGTAAGTCAAGAAGGAAATGTAAAATAAAGTGTGGCATCATATGTTTTAAAATTTTAATTAGATTAGGTAATTAAAATTTATTCTAATAAGTATTCTAGAAATTAAATTTTAAATTTAAATATAAATTCATTCCTTGACGAGAGAAATATTTTAAAGTTAAATTTAAATTGAGGATGTCTGACTTAGACAATAAATATTTATCTATATTCTATCAATACGTCTCCAAGTTAAAAATAGGCTAGAAAATTACTCGGATCTCCAAATGCAGATCTCCTATGATGTGTTTAAACAGATGTGTTCGGTCTTATTATTATTTGAAAGGACAGCCTGCACCAGTGAAATAGATGCACGTGTGAGACAGAGGGATGTTAACGTGTTTTGGCATTTTGTGAGCAGGGAGTGGAACAGGAAGATCACCCGGCGAGGGCAAGGGTGTCTGAGTGGCTGGTATTTCTTCATCTCAAGGGGACCAAAAAAGAGGCCCGTTGGAAACTGTTCGACTATTAGCGTCTCCCCTGGCTTCTTTCCCATAAGTTTCTGTTCCTCTCAGCCTCGTTGTATTTGTCAGCCCCCATTTCGTCATGTTTTGGCGCAATCCCCTCAATCTGTTTCCTTTTCCTGTCCAACTTTCCTCCATAACGCCCTGGTCCTTTTCACATTTATCATTTTATCTCGTAATGTCACCTATCCACCCCGCAGTTAACGGACCTATTTCATCTTGTTACTGTGACCTATTATGTCGCCATTCATATTCATATTCGACCTCACTGTTTTCTTCTTCTTTTTTTGTCCTCTAATTTTGATCTTCCCTTGGGTTTCCCGTGTAGTTACAAGAACCAGCCAGAAAGGGAAATGATTGAATCGTCAAAACCCCATTAGTGTCCCTCGGCGCGCGCGATTTGATGTTTTATTTGAATTGGACGCAAGTGAAAGGATTAAGATCAGTCAAAAACACAGAGCTACGAAGTAGATTTTGGTCAACCAACATCTTGCCTATATTATCCGACATGTTTTACGGTTCCGATGATTGTGGGTCAATTTTTGTAGCTCTCTCAAAGCTTAGAGTCTCTTCTATCATATAGGTGACCTTATTAGGAGGAGAGTCAAATTCAAGGGGGAAAATGTAGTTCAACAAAGTGTAAACTACCTCTACGAATATGCTTATCCAAATCACATAAGTTGACAAAAAACGAACCCCCGACAAATCAAAAATTGTCCTTTCCCAAATTGGTTGGACCACCGACGACCCTAGTGAAAAGTGTTCTTCTGCTCGTTTATCCAATCTGGATCCCCAAATTTTTATGATCTCACTGGAATTGTTGTGGCCAGGTATTTTTAGAGTATTTCTCCTTGTTTACTTGGGCCCTATTATATTTCTCATTGAGGCAGATTGCAGTCCTAACGAGGGCTATAACCTTTTTTATTGGCAGACTATAGTCGGAGCGAGGTCCATAACCTTTTTCTGTTTTTAGGTTTTGAGTGAAGGTCCATATTATTCACTAAGCCCAAGTTTGGCGACACGGTTAACTTCAATTTTCAGAAACGCCTTGGACTAGGCGGCCCACTTCTTAGCCCATAAGATTAACAGAGGATATTCAGTGAATTGGGTCTCCAGTCCTCACTTAGACTAAAATTGGGCTTACGTGGATGAGTCGGCCCGGAATTACCCTTGAGGGCTCAAAGATCAAGCCCAATTGATGAGCGGTTCGTGTGGATTCTCTAACCCTCGTCAATTCAATGCCCGCATGTCAAACTAGACCCGAGGAATATCGAGCTTAACGTGCCAATCTCTCTGACTTGCGTGAAAAATATCTTGTGTGGCCCTAGACATTTTATTTCCTTCTCTTGTTTTATTTGACCATCTTTAGATTAATTGATCATTATATTATACGTGTCTTTAATAAATGCTAAAACCCTTAAGGATTTTAATTAGATAAACGTTCTAACAATCTTTTTCGGCAGATCTGTTTTCTCTTGATGCTAAATATTCATGACAAAGGAGACAGTTCTAAACTGTAAGAAAACTGAAGGAAATGGGAAGACCACAAAATCCATCGGTGGATTTAGGACGTAATCTTTCAGAAAATATAATGTTAGGGAGGAAAAGCTCCACCGTCCCTAGCAAATCACATCCGATCAACGTTTTCCATGTTCTGTACTTTATGGTGGGAACCACTTCCAAGATATATGGGCGCCTGCTTAGTTCGCTCACCATTCATTTCTTCTTCCCTTCCGCATGGAGTCGCCCTGCATGTCTTCGCCTTCCTCTCTACATCCCAAGATCCACCGAAATGCAAGAATAAGCCCGTCACTGGCAAGAAGTCATCAAAGACACACTAGAAATTTGCTTCAAAGCCAGGATGTATGATACATGTAACTTCCTTCTCTTGCTTCCATCATCAATTCCTTTCTCTTCATCTCGATAATCGATATTATATGGTTGCTTCCGCTTGTTTGTCTCGGCAGCTACTACTCTTGTTTCTGCTACCAGCAGCAAGAGCGAAACCCATTGTTTCTTAGGAAAAGTTACGCTAAAAATACGAAGAAATATTTTGTACAACGGAGAGAACAACCTACCGTGGTAGCCAAGAAGAAGGGAACTATTGCCGGCGCTGTTGCTCTGGTTATCGGCACCAGTATTGGGTCAGGGATACTTGCACTGCCAGAGAAGGCTTCCCCTGCAGTACTCTCTTATCTCTCTCTCTTACTCTTTGTGTCTTTCGTTTTTTGGAAAGTATGTGAAGGAAAACTAAGACTTAAGAATGGAAGGAAAGCGCTATTACCGCTTATGAGTGCCTTTCTTTCTTGAGAATCTGTTCTAACAGTGATTAGTGATTATATACTGTAGGGTTTATTTCCGAGTTCAATTTCAATTGTAATATGTTGGGGATTTCTATTAATTGAGGCACTTGTGCTTGTCGAAATCAATGTGGCTCTGCGGAGAAAGAAGAGAGTGAAAGAGGAAAGAGAAAGAGTTAGAGGTCATTTCGATTAGGACCATGGCTCAAGAGACGCTCGGAGACTTGGGGGGAACTCTAGCTAGCCGTGATCTATGTCTTCTTGGGCTACACTTCCATGATTGCCTATAGTTCCAAGTCTGGGGAGATTCTTTTCCATTTGCTCAATCTTCCGGCCTCGATTTCAGGCTTTTTCTTTACTGCACTCTTTACCATGCTCATCTCTCTTGGTGGGACCCGTGCCACCGCTCAAGTAAACCAATGGCTCACCACTTCCATGATAGGTATTGCCTTTTTCGTTGTGGCAATATTTTGCAGATCACTGGCCAGCCTCACATATTAATGGACGCTAACAATGCACTGGAACTGAACTCAGGTTTGCTTCTAGCAATTGAGGTGCTAGCAGTTGTCTATGGAGGGTGGGCCGGTTCGGCGGGAAGCGGTGACTGGGGGAAAATTCCAGCTACGATTCCTGTCATGATTTTTTCCTTGGTTTACCATGATCTAGCACCTGGTAAAGATAAGTTTCTTGAAATTTTTACTTGGTTCAGTTCACCAACGATAGTCATGTTTGCCAGTTCACGACCCTCAATTGTGCTGCAGTTCTCTGTGCTTATTTGGGTGGCGATCTTTCACGCATAAGGACTTCAGTTCTGCTTGGTAGTCTTGTTCCTTTGCTTGCGTTACTTGTTTGGGATGCAGTAGCACTAGGCCTCTCAACCGAGGCTGACCATGTTGTTGACCCTGTTGAATTGCTCATGAGGTTAGCCTGAAGAGTCAGCCTATTAGCTGCAAATATCCCTCAATAGAATGAAACATGATCCATAAATTCTCTGTTAAGAGTTGGTTCAAATTAACTCCAAACGTTGGAACTCACATGTTGAGAAATGACAAATTCTTACTCTACAATGGCTGTTGTTCAAGTTGGCAGTGGGTTGGTGTTATCTCTTGTCAGCACCAGCTCTATCTCCTAATTCTCTGCATAAAACTTTAAGTTCCATCCTACATCAACTCAAGCTCAACTGTTTCCTCTATTTAGGGTACAATGGAGTGGAGTGTCACTGATGGTCGAGGCTTTCTCCCTTCTGGCGGTTGGAACATCACTGATTGGCACACTTTTGGGGTTCTCTGAGTTCTTTAAGGAGCAATTTCTTAACATCTCATGGCAGTCACCCCCGATACAGAATGTAAAGTAGCTTTATATCCGGAAGTTACTAGTCGGTGATAAGTTATTTGGTTTTCCATCTAACATGTTAGCACGCACCACAAAGACTGATGTATGGAGCATAACCATACCAGATACTAAACAAGTTTTATGGGCAGAGAAAATGGTGGGGAAGGAATAAAATCACCTTCGCGGCAATGGCAATGGCCGTCACACCATCTCTTTTCGTGTCAACTGCATTCCCAGATGCATGCTCAGCGGCCATTGACATTGCTGTAAGTAGAGGGAGAAATCAGAGAAATGTTAGACATGATGTCGGTTGCTTATAATCATGCTTGACATGCGTTATTGTCATATTGTGGATTAGGGAGGCTACTGCATGACAATGCTTTATGGAGTTCTTCCACCGGCAATGGCATGGGCGATGCTTGACAGAAACTCTGAGGATACCGAAACAGAAGGCATTTTCAAATGCGAGGCCCATGCTGCTTTGGTAGTAGGACTCTTTGCTTGCGGTATAGTAATGGAGCAAATTTTGCAGGATATTCCGCTCCTAGCGAGGTAACTTTTGGCAACAGTATGCCCAAGGCCAAACATTCTGCTTAAGCACCTGTATTTCAGCTTCCTCAGAAATAAATTATACCAAACACCTTACCACAGTGATATCCATTCTTCGACACTGAATTCTGGGATTCTCCTCTCCATAAACAGTGGTACAAGAATTGCACTTGGTTGCCCAAGCCAGCACAACATGTATCGATAATCACAGCTAGCCGCACGCACCAGTGCAAAATAGCACCACTCAAAAAGCGAGTACCATATGACTGACCATTCCTAGAAAATACATCTAAAGCAAGCCAAAGGGGACATACACACAATGGTGGTGGAACAACAGAAATCAATCTTTGATAGTCAAGTACAAGCAAAAGATGGTATATCCACAGCACACTTAGGCTTTGCAGGAATCTAGTTCTTCACAGCGGTCACATGCTTCAGAAGAAGCTTCCCGACATCATCAGATATTCTTGCAGCTTGTGTCTTGATGTGAATAATTTTGCTCTGTTTCTTATGCTCTAGCCGCTGATTGCAATACAATACATCTCCAGCCGCTCTGCTTTGGTGAGTAGGCCATGTGGATGCATATAGCAATTAATTACACTTTCTAATAAAGAAGAAAAAGAAATTTTAAATTATTTATTCTAAAGAGTTCACCGCCATTATTCGCAACAGCAAGACAAATATAGATTGAAGTTTACTACTTGCGTGGTGTTTGGTATGTGGACAAATTGGAGAGAATTACTTTTAAGGCCTTCAGTGTGGATAAGTTGATTGCATTGTTAGCTGGCTGATTGCAGTTGGATTCCAACAATGAAACTTACAACGTAAAATTTAATAAAATTATGTGTTGGTGTTAAAAAAGAGGTAGTATTAGAATGGATGAATGAGAGATAAAAGTAAAATAAAATTTTAATGCGTGTTTGTAAAGGTAAAATTTTTGATACACAAACGTTATGTAAATAATGCATGTACTGAGGACCTTATCCACATGTTCAGAGTTTGTCTAGGGTTAAGGCCAAATTGGACTAGATCCATTGAATTTAGTGCATAAAGGATGTCACCGATTATTTCTTAGTATTAAAAATAAAATATTTATTCTTTAGAGTTTGATTGACACCTTAGAAAATACGCTTAAAAATAGTTTTTCAGTGTTTGGCTAACAACTGAAATGATGGTAAGTACAACTTTTGAAATTTCATCCGTTTTGAAAATCATGAATATCACATCTACTTTTTTTTTATATAAAAATTAGGGTATATTTGCATTTAGAAAGTTTTAAAAAATTTTTGATATTGTGAAAATTGAGATAGATTAAAGTTTTATTGAGTTTTATAAAAAAGTAGTAAACATTTTAAAGTCTATTAAAGAGATGTAGAAAAATTTTAAAATTTGTTGGGAGCCAGTGAAAAAGTAAAGAGGGAACTTGAGTAAAAGATTTATATTTATTGTTATGGAAATAGATGATTTGACGAAAATAGATGATTTTGAAATTTTTTATTATATTTTTGAAATTTTTTTAAAATTTAAAATAAAAGAGGAAAAAAATTATTATGGACCCCTTATTTGTGTTAAAAATTTTGAGACAAAAATTCATGTCTACATCTAAAATTTCTTCAAACTTCAAAAATTTCTAGAAAATCTAACTTTGAAAACATGCCCTTAGTAATGTGTTACCCATAACTAAAATTAAGGGGCTCTAATTTCAGGCATTATATAAAATATTGATGAAATATGAAAACATCTACACTTATTAGTTATGGTGACATGTGACGTGAATAATTCTCTCATCTATTTTTTCGAATAATATTTTGAGCCATTTAATAATATCAGGTGGCCTGGGACTGTGGGAAAGAAGAAAAAGAAACAAAAAGTCGAGGGGCAAATGTAAATATAATAAAATACAAGGGGTTTATCCACAAAATGAGTTCGATTTAAATATGCGGAAAATAACATATCTTCTTCTGACTGAACCAACTCACACGATTTCAATCATATGCCCCTTCGTGCCCACCTTCCCTTCTCCTCTTCCTTCTTCTCGCTCCTCTAGAGGAAAACAGATTACGGTCATAGTCTGTCCCGATTTCGAAACATGGCTGAGTCGGTGGAGCTCCCAAGTCGTCTCGGAATCCTTCCCTTCCGTAACAAGGTCCTCTTACCTGGCGCCATCATCCGAATTCGATGCACTTCACCCAGCAGGTCCTTTCTCTCTCCCGTTATGGTTTCAAATCTCTCTGCTGAAATTATTTTCTGCTTGAAGATTTAAAGGTGATTATCCTAGTTTTCATTTTGATTTCGAGAGAATTCTGGAATGATTTGTTTAAATGATTCAAACTTTTCGATATAAATTGTGAACTTGAGCGAACAAGACCTTCAGCTGCAATAAGCTGAGCTAATACAACAAATCGGCTGGAAGGCAATTTCTTTTATAGTTTTTTATTCTTTTTCTTTTTCTTTGGTTTTTTTCGAAACCAATCGGAGGTACGTGTGTATCCTTTGAAATTATTCCTCTGTATCCAATTGTTTGATTTGCTTTATTCGAAACTTTATCGTCGAGTTCGGCGACAATTATGCGTTTCGTTGCTCAAGTTTCCTTAGATTGTCTCACATTCGCTCCGCAATCATAGTGGAGGAGCATATTGGTTCCCTCCTCCCCCACTTTTTAGCTTAATGTAATTCGTGAGTACGCTTTGTTGTTAATCCATGTAGTGTGAAACTGGTGGAGCAAGAGCTGTGGCAGCGGGAAGAGAAGGGATTAATTGGCATTCTTCCAGTCCGTGATTCTGCTGAAACAACTGCAGAAGTAGGCCCTGTGTTATCTCAAGGTGATCTTTTTTGACCAATTAACTATTTGGTTATTTATGAGTTAGTTTTCATTACCTATATCCCACATTTCTCATGCAGACTCAATGTCTCCCACTGAAACTAGTACCTTGTTTTGAATCTCTAGGCGTTGGTAGTGATTCTGGTGAGAGAAGCTCTAGAATTCAAGTTGGTGCATCTGATTCTCAAAGGCTGGATGTGAAAAATCAGCAGGAAAATATTCATTGGCATACCAGGTATGAGTCACAGTGGCATCTATTGTATTCTTAAACGGAAATGGTTTGGCCAATGACTTTAACAGTGGAGTAAACTGATAAAGATTTTCAAATCTTATTTCTCAGGGGAGTCGCAGCTCGGGCTTTACATTTGTCAAGAGGAGTGGAGAAGCCAAGTGGGAGGGTCACATACATAGTCGTCCTTGAAGGTTTGTGCAGATTCAGTGTCCAGGAACTTAGCACCAGAGGGACGTATTATACTGCACGGATTTCTCCTCTTGAAATTACAAAGGCTGGTAAGTTGTTTTTAACATTTTTCCCTGTGTAATATTATTAATGAAAATTTTTTACATCGAATTTTCTATGGTTTGTTGGATAATTCATAAGAGGTGAAAGACTTGACATTGGCAATTTCGTTTTTCTTTAAATTTTTATTTTCCTGGTTTTAGCAGTCCGTATAATGTTCCATTGATAAATCAATGGTTGAGGTCTCCTTTAACATATACATGATGTGTAGTTATTTATATTGTTGTGGTCTCAGCAATGATTATTTTAGAATACACACGTGCATACACATTTGATTATATTGTTACTTGTAATTATGACAGAATGATTGCCCTGAAGCTCATGTGTTGCAAACTCTATGCATCTTTTATCTGGAAATATAGGAAGAATTTTGTTTTATGTTCAGAAACGAAGGTCATGACTTGAAGGCTAGTTACACATCAGTAGGTTCAAGCTATTGGGTCAGAGACCAACTATGCATATCAACTGTATACTGAGATTATATTCCCCCCTTTAAGTGCATGCTGAAAATGTCCTTGGACCCTGGAACATGAATTAGAACAGAAATAGATATTTAAGGTAGAAACTGACAAAGTGGTGATTCCTGATATTCAAACACAAGACAAAGCAGGTTGTAAAAACATTTTGAAACCATCTGTCCCAAAAGCTTGAAACTAAAGTAGGCTAAGAAACCGAGGACATACTGACATACTAATAGATACATTATTCAGACACTGTTCCCTTGTGAGACCCAACAGTGCCCACAGAACCTGTATAACTCTTTAGTCAGAGGTCCTGACATGAAATGTATTGGAAAAGTATTTTCAGAAGGGTATGAGTCAAGAAGGAGAGGTCCAATAAGAAGAGTAAGATATGAATCTTGCTCATGGTTTCACAGGAAGCACATGTCTAGAGTGCTATATGGAGATTACTGCATTGAGTGTGTGATTCATACAGTAATCCTTGCTGCTTCACATGTATTTGTTTTAGATTCTAGAATTTGGTTTATGCTGTTGTTCCCAGTCACAAACTTCTTTAAGCTTCTTCTAATGTAAGTACTACTGTTGCTTTGGCTGTGGGATGCTGAACTTACGCATTCTGAAATCTTTACTAGAGATGGAGCAAGTGGAGCAAGAACCAGATTTCATGACCTTGTCTCGTCAATTCAAAGCAGCTGCCATGGAGTTGATTTCCGTTCTTGAGCAGGTAAGACTTTGGCTAGAATATTCTCTTCTTCTCTAGGAATCCTCTTGGAAGTAAGATTTGCAAATATCTAATTTTTCTTTTGGCTGTAGTATATAAACATGTCATAGGAAAAACATGGTCAGGGGTATTTTCTGAAAGTAGTTTTCTACTGGTCTGGCGTAGATATTTTTGGTGGCTTATCAGTTGTGATGTCAAAACTCTCTGTATAAATTTGAACCAAAACTCATATATTTCATTAAATTGTGGTGTGGCTGGCTTTGTTTTTTCAATTTTGCTTACCCAGATTCCAAGTTATCATTGGATAATGACTGATCTAGAATATTTTCATCTTTGGTTGATCTTGGTGTTTCCAAGATTTATTTATCATTGTTTTGTTGGGGATTTCAACTTTTTGTTTTGTGGTAAAAAAAGATGCTATGCATTGGGTGAGAGGAAGCACATGCATTACTGGATTTTGGGGACTCACCCATTCTATAGAGAGGTTCATTATATTCTCCAATGATTGATGCCAATTCTTTGAGTTTGGATGTTGACAGTAAAAGGAGAAACATTGATAATCGAAGATGCTTATGGTAATCATCATACCGGTCAATGCTGCTTTGAGTGAGGTTGCCTTCGGCTGAATGAATTTGTTTGTGCCTCATTTTCTTGGACTGCTGGAGAATTTAGCTTCACAATTCACTTGTTTCTTTTTTTATTGAAAAACCACTCTTAAGAGGGTAATTCATGTAAAAATTGACTGTATGGTTTAGCAATAGATGCTACTAGTGCCAGGTTTTCTGTTAGTGATTATAGTTTTGGTTGATTTGGTTACCAGAATGTATGTAATAAGCTTTATGATTTCTGTCTCATTTGAAAAGTATCCTTTTGTTTCCTGTATATGTTGTGATTCTATCCGTCAAGGACTCACATTTTCATATCTGCAAATAGAAACAAAAGACAGGAGGAAGGACAAAAGTTCTTTTGGAGACAGTTCCTGTTCACAAATTGGCAGATATTTTTGTTGCTAGCTTTGAGATAAGTTTTGAAGAGCAACTATCAATGTTGGATTCTGTTGATCTGAAAGTAAGGCTTTCAAAAGCTACTGAATTAGTTGACAGGCATCTACAGGTAATCATAACTTACTCATTGTTTATATGTTGTTCAAATCTATTTGGTTTGATGCTTCCTTCAGCTGTTGTTTAGTCACGTTAACACACTTGTGGCAGTCAATACGTGTAGCAGAGAAGATTACACAGAAGGTTGAGGGACAGTTATCGAAATCACAGAAAGAATTCCTTTTGCGTCAGCAGGTTGGCTTTCTCAGAAGTATTATTTCTATAGCTTCAATAAATACATGGAACTGGAAAGATTAAATATCAAACTTTAAGACCCTTTTTCTTCTGATTTCAACTTGACCTGGTAATCGTTGGTCCTTATGTCTTAAAGACGTTTGAAGAGTTTTTCCTTTCTAGATTTTCTTAGAGAAAACAAAGGTATAGTTGCAAGACTAAAGGTTGTGTTTGAGTATTAAAATTTTAGAGAGGTTAAAATTTTAGGGTATTGAAATTGGTGAAAAAGTGAAGAGAGAGATTATTGGAATGAATTTTTATATTATTATAGTGAAGTAATGATTTGATGGGGAGAGAGAAATTATATTGTAATTATTTTATTATGTTAAAATTTTAGAAGACCTAAAATTTTGGTAAACAAACAAACCCTTTGTATCTCAAGGCGCATAACTCCAATCATCAGATGCATGTGTATCACATTACATCGAAGCATTTCCCTTGTACATTAAAAGGACTTGGCATCTGAACATCTGTCTCTCACACTATAGCTTCGTTTGCAAGTGACCAAAGGATTAAGCTTAACTGCATGAAGAGTAGGTGGTGATTTTATTATGAACTTCTCGCTTCTCTTTTATGTTCATTGTCATTAACTTCATCTGGATTCGACTTACCCCAAAATATTATGACCTAAACTCATGCCCTTCAGTATGTTGGGACTTTGCATTTTTAACTTATTTTCATTTCACATATTTCAGATGAGAGCTATAAAAGAAGAGCTTGGTGACAATGATGATGATGAGGATGATGTGGCTGCCTTGGAGAGAAAGATGCAAAGTGCTGGAATGCCTTCAAATATCTGGAAGCATGCACAGAGGGAGTTAAGGTATGATCTATTGCGAAATGTAGATGAAGAGGACTGCATTCCTCTGACAAGTGGAAAACAAATAGTGCGGAATACGAGTAGTTGATTCTTTTCAAACCATGGATGTCAATAAGACTTTTGGGATAATATGCATCCAGAGTAAAAGCCAAGGGGACAACATCCAAACTCACAATTATTTAGTTAGTAATTCCACCCTCTGTTTTACAGCAAGTGGGAGGGGCTGATCTGTCTACTATTGTCTGATAGAGAGTGGTCCAAGACTGTCTTATGCTGACTAGTTTATGTTGCCAGAAACAAACTAGCAATCTGAACCATATCATCTTTGAACAAGGGGGAAATCTGGCCTTATCAGTAGTTGCAATAATTGGTAATCTAATGCATCTTCATGTGAATGCTCCTGACATTGTTAGAAGTAGTTCATTCACGTTGTTCTCAGCTAAAGCAAATGGATCAACCGTTGCATTTACTGCCACTTGTATCTTGGAGACCTTGACATCCTAGCCTTCGAACCTGATACAACTCATAGTTCCTTGGACAACCTAGGGACAGCTGCATTTGTGGCTGTAGGTAGAGACAACTTTGATCATATTCTAAGGGCCTCTTTAGGACCTTCTTGTGATGGGAACTCTGCTGTTGTTCGCTTCTCACTTTTATAGTTATCCTCAAACAGATCCCTGAGAGGAGATTTTATCTGATGTCTATGGGAATGAATATCTTAATTTGGTGCACAACATCTTTTCCGGACCTCATTAATGGGAAACCTTTGTCATGGACGATTATTCTAATAATCAAACTGTGAGGAGACATCTGGCCTATAGGGAGTGATCTTGTGGCCCTCTTGGGATGGTCTTCCAGGCCAAGCTATCATCAATAGTGTTCCATTTCCTACCCCTGCTTTCCTTGTCTTTTACTTGTTGTAGGAGGTCTCCTCCTTCCCATTCTTTGTTTTGTTTGATTTCTTGCTCTAAAGTTCCAAATCCCGTTAAGAGAAGAGAAAATTTCAAACATACCCTGATGGTCCAATCTGGTTGGGGAGTTTGGAGATTCAGCTTGGAACAAAGAAATGAGTGGCTTCACCATCTTGGGGAGCTAGCACTCCAAACTGGGAGGTCCTTGTGAGCTGTTGGATCACCCTTTAACTGTTCTAATCTTTGGAGATTGGGGTCATGAAGGCAGTGAAGGTGAGGGACGAGCCAGATAGGTAGAGATTGGAAGGTTATAAAGATAGGAGTCATAGAGAGGCAGAGGTTCAAAGGCCATGAAGTTGATAAATGAGGGGGTTCTGAAAGGCTAGCTGTGTGGATTAGTTTTAGGATTGTGGTTCCCTGTAAGGAGGGATTTGGATATCAAAGCGTAGGTTGTGGTGAGGGTTGGCAACTTAACGCAGAGGGAGGTTGGTGGCTTCTCTCTGTGTGTGGTTTAAGGTTAAAAGGGTGATAAATGTGGTAAACGAGAAGACAAAAATTGGCTAAGGTATGTGTAGTATGTGTTGGTTTGACACCTGAACCAATGGAATTAGTGTTTTGACTCCCACAACAAAGGTTGACTTACTGATTGGTGGTAACCAAATGATGTCGGCGAGTATCCTGTTGGTTCAACCAGGTTATTTTGCTCACCACTTTGGAAAAGATAAATTTCTCACATCTCTTTTTCTTTGTTCATTGTGAAGGACCAGATGCTATTCAATCATCATACCAAGCTCTTCTTACTTGTTTATCCTGGTTGAGAACCTAAATTGTTAACTATCTGAAGAAGATTTTTTTGAGAATAATTGTAGTCCATGGTAATTTGTGAATTTTCCATTGGTCGTCATCAGTGTTTATTCTCAAGAAAGAATAAAGTCCACGTATTTGGATGGTCCGGGATGCTTGACTTTATTAATTTGAATAACAGATCTTTGTTCCAAGGCGTGACATATTGGAGTATACTAGGACCTAGTATGATGGAATTTGCTTCATTCTTTATTTTTTGTCCAATTTAATCAATTTGTTTTTTCAAGTGGCACAATTCTCATAATATGAGTAATTGAAAATAAGCCTTGGGCTTCCTTTAATTTTTTGCATTTTCTTTCTTAATAAAAATCTCAGGAGGCTTAAAAAGATGCAACCTCAGCAACCTGGATATAATAGTTCACGAGTTTACTTGGAGCTTCTTGCTGATCTGCCCTGGCAGACGGCCAGTGAAGAACATGAATTGGATTTGAAAGCAGCAAAAGAACATCTTGATAATGACCACTATGGTTTAGTGAAGGTCAAACAACGGATTATTGAATATCTAGCCGTTCGTAAGGTTAACAGTCATCCGATTCTTGTCTGCATCAGTATTTTGACTGTTATAGTTAAAACTGAATTTGATGTTCATGTGTAGTGCAATATTTTTGTATTGCAGCTTAAACCAGATGCAAGAGGTCCAGTGTTGTGCTTTGTTGGCCCACCAGGTGTTGGGAAAACATCTTTGGCTTCATCTATTGCTGCTGCTTTGGGCAGGAAATTTGTACGCATATCCCTTGGCGGGGTTAAGGATGAAGCTGATATTAGAGGGCATAGGAGGACATACATTGGTAGCATGCCAGGGCGTCTTATTGATGGGTTAAAGGTAACTTCTTTATTTTATTTGCAGTAGAACAGTACCCTAGACTTCTCTCTACGTCCTTTGCAAGGGTTGAGGAAATTGAATGCTTTGTCTTAGGAATTTTAACTTGGTAATATAGCCTTTAGTAAATCTAGCAAAACAAGAGAATAATCCTATTCCTTCAAGATAAAATAAAAGAATAAAGATAAAAGAAGAAAGCGGTGAGTCATTTTTTGGCAAATTGGGAAAAGGTTGATCCTCCCTGCCTTTGCAAAGATGTTCTTCAGATGGTTTAGATTCGTGAAGGTCAAGAATTCATCCGTAACCATGATTTATCGATGAGGGATTGTGTGAAGTATGCAATTAATATTTCTGTTTCATTACTATCGAAATGCTGATGAATGTGTAGTTCATTTACCCGAGTGACTTACAGAATGTCAATTGTGAAATTTTCATAATTCATTTTGTATTGTAGAGAGTGGCTGTTTGCAATCCCGTCATGCTGCTGGATGAGATTGACAAAACAGGTTCTGATGTGCGTGGGGATCCAGCTTCAGCTCTATTGGAGGTTCTTGATCCAGAACAAAACAAGACTTTCAATGATCAGTATCCTTAAATTAAGGATGTTTTTAGTGACTCTTAGTTATGGGTAACTGGCTCCGTATTTCTCTCAATCCAATCTAGTTACTTGAAGAAAATATCTTGTTCTACAAACCTTGTGGCAGCCTCAGAAAAACTGTATGCTTTGACCTTTAGTTGCATCTGCGGTGACTAGTGTGTCACAGATCTTTTGGTAGAAAAGAGGCACTTTTGTCTGATATTGTTGGCTGTTTCTTGGCAGATTTATTTGGACCTTTCCTCATTACACGAGTGATTTTTAATTTTCGTTGTGATTTGTGACATTTTTTATTTGCTCTGTAGGGCCTGGCTACTAGTGTCGGTGCACAATTTTTAATGTTATAGAACTGGGAGCAAGTTTTGAACTCATGAGATAATTGACAAGTTCTGATAGATTAGCTAAACTATGATGCAACATATAGAATCTGTACATGTGCTGGAAGCATTGTCACTGTTTAAAAATCTTATCACTGATCAATTATTCACAATAATCCCTTAACTGATTTCCTATAGCTATTTGAATGTTCCATTTGACCTTTCAAAGGTGGTTTTTGTGGCAACCGCAAATAGGCTGCAGCCTATACCTCCACCACTCTTAGACAGGATGGAAGTCATTGAGTTGCCAGGATATACACCTGAAGAAAAGATTAAAATAGCCATGCGACACTTAATTCCAAGAGTTCTGGATCAGCATGGGTTGAGTTCTGAGTTCCTTCAAATTCCAGAGGTATTAATCCGTAATAGGGCTTTTATTGGGTAACAATGGGATTAAAAATTAATTTGCATATTATAGCATCTTATCTCCGTCTGAAAAAGGGGCCATGCTTCCAAATTTTTATCTTTTATTCTCTGTTTGGTTCAATCGCAATCTAGTCGTGCTACCTAGGATATATCTTATTAATAGTGTTCCTGTGTGGTAGGATATGGTGAAACTTGTCATTCAGAGGTACACTAGAGAGGCAGGTGTTAGGAATCTGGAAAGGAACTTGGCTGCCTTGGCTCGTGCAGCTGCAGTGAGAGTTGCAGAGCAGGAACAAGTTATCCCACTAAGCAAAGATGTCCACCGGCTTGCTTCACCACTGCTAGAAAACAGATTTGCTGATGGAGGTGAAGTGGAAATGGAGGTCATTCCGATGTCTGTAAATAGTCATGAGATATCAAATGCATTTAGGATTGCTTCACCGTTGGTTGTGGATGAGGCTATGCTGGAAAAAGTACTGGGGGTAATAATCATCTAATCCGATCTTCGTTTCTTTTCTTTTGCTTAGTTGCACTTTGATATGATTAGTATAGTTAATGTCTGGGGTTAAGTTAGATTTACATAGAAATTATGATTAGTTGATCAGCTTGAAGCATCTCAGCAGCAGGGCTCTGTTTGAATATCATTATACTTAGATGACCATTTAATATGTACCTTAAGAAGTTGCAAAAAAAGTTCTTTCTTGGAAGGAAACATTCACTGGAGGACTGAAGTTCATTTTGGGCATTTAAGGTGATTCATCTAAATTTCTTTTAGAAGGTGTTTGGCGTCAGAAAAATTATTATAAGTTTGTGTCATATATGCCACCTGGGATTGAAGAATCCTTGTAGCTAAAAGTAGATGTAATAGAGTTATTTTTCCCGTTGTTATGGGTTGTATCCTGCCCTACGACTTTGTGGACGTGTGGCAGGAGTTTATCACTTGTAATGTGGCCTAGACAATAGAAAGCCTTTTCATGTGCTAAAACATACTTTGGTTTTTCTCTGTTACTAAGTAGCATGTGGGTGCATTGTGCTGCAATACAGCCTCCAAGATTTGATGACAGAGAAGCAGCAGAACGGGTTGCAACTCCTGGGATATCTGTTGGGCTTGTTTGGACTGCATTTGGTGGAGAGGTTCAGTTTGTAGAGGCTACAGCTATGGCAGGGAAGGGTGAATTACATCTCACAGGACAGCTTGGGGATGTTATCAAAGAATCAGCACAAATAGCATTAACATGGGTAACCTATTCTTCTGAGTTGTTGTGAATTATGTTTTCGGATTATTGTCATAGTTTAAATTGGAGAGATGAGCTAAAACAAGTACCCCTTCATGTTTTATAAATATATCATTGGCAGTTTCCCCTTGACTTATTATTTCTTGAAGCTTCAGGGGTTTCACATGTATTCCTTTCATAAGAGCACACATGTATTTTTGTATCCTTCCCTTCTTCCCCCTACCCTAAACATCAGAAGAAGGAAGAACATGATAACATCCTTGCTCAACCCTTTATACAGTGGTGGATCAAATGTGGTGTTGTATTGAAGTGTGCGTCAATGTACACCTTAGTCCTTGATTGCAGATGGTAGTTACAAAATACTGTTCCACTGATAAACAGCATGTTTCTGACTCCTGCGAAATGCTAGTTTGAAGTTACTGACAGTAAAACTCTCCCTTATTTTATTAGGTAAGATCCAGGGCAATGGATCTTAAGTTAGCAGCTTCTGTGGGAATCAATCTCCTCGAGGGCCGGGACATTCATATACATTTTCCTGCTGGGGCTGTGCCCAAGGATGGACCCTCAGCAGGTGTAACTCTGGTAACAGCACTGGTTTCACTGTTCAGTCAGAAAAGAGTGAGAGCCGATACAGCAATGACCGGAGAGATGACTTTAAGGGGTCTTGTGTTACCTGTTGGTGGTGTCAAGGATAAGGTATGCGTCACTTTGTGTCTATTTGTTCTCATTTTCAAAGGGGAAAATTTGCTCAGCTAAAATACGTTAGTCTCTTTGGATGTACAGTAAAAGTCAGGGAATCATATGTCATTATTAAACTTTTTCGTCTTCTAACCACTGTCAAAACCTTGAGTTCAATGCTTTTTGGAATTTTTTAAGGGTAAATTCATTTTAGCCCTTGGGTTTTCACCCATTTTCAAAACAGCTCCATGGGTTTTGAAACTCAAAATTAGTCCCTAGATTTGTAAACTTTTTCAAAACAAGACCTTCTGTCAACTTTCTATCAAATGGGCCTGACGGTGTTCCTGCCACATCATCACCTTGACAGGTCACTAGATGATGTGGAGAAGACATGTGGATCTTTTTTAAACCCCGACCACCAACTGCCACATCAGCCCCCATTTTTTTTTTTTTTCTTCCTCCCCTCCCTACGGTGCATTTCTTCCCCGTGTGCCTCTTAAACCATATGGTGCGTTTTGACAGTGCCCCTCCTAAACTAGAACGCACCATTTCCTCCCCTCCCTTCAAGCATCGTTGGCCTTCGAGAATCAGAACAGAAAAAGTGAAAACCAAAGTAAAGTTTATTTTTTGTCATCAGACTGTTCTTGCCTTGAGTGAGAAACCAATTGCGATCACAACAGCAATATTATCTTGTGTTTTCTCATGAATATCTGATTGTTTGTGGTTCCCTCCTAGTCCAATTGAATTTGTTTAATCAAATATTGATAAACAGTTGGCAAAATTAAATAACAATAAAAAGCAAAATTAGTAGTAAAAATGAGGTGGTCGCCTAGTATTTTTCTCTTCAGACAACAATAGTGGAACATTCAAGCTGTCCGTGTAATAACCGGTAACAACAGATAACAGGTCAAGAAGAAAAGCAAAAAGTCGCAGTCCCTGAAATGAAGCACCTCCCCAATTATAGCCATTAGCATTTAGCAAGTAAATGAGAAAAAGCCAAGCCTGGCTTTTACCATTCCCTTCGCTCCCTTTCTCTTACCCCAAACCACACCACCGAAATCTCCCTGAAAAACCGTAATCAGTCCTTAATGCTAATGGTATCTCCTTCTCCTTCTTCTTTCGAGAGGTAGGGGAAGGAGCAGATGACGTCGTTCAAGTTTATGGGGACATGGGGTGAGTCAAAATGCACAGTATGGTTTAAGAGGCCCATGGGGAAGAGAAACACTGTAGGGACGGGGAGGGAGAAAAAAAAAAGGGGGGCTGATGTGGCAGTTGGTGATTGGGGTTTGAAAAAAGGTCCACATCTCTTCCCCATAGCATATCGTGACCTGTCAGGGCGATGATGTGGCAGGAGCACCGTTAGACCCTTAAATGGAAAGTTAACAGGTCTTGTTTTAAAAAGTCTGACAGTCTAGGGACTAATTTTTTGAGTTTCAAAACCCAATCAGCTGTTTTGTAAATGGGGCTAAAATGAATTTACCCTTTTTCTAAATCGGTATTATAGTTACATCATGATCTTTGTTGTCAGACCTACCTTTTGTATATCAGCAATCATATATCATAATCTTCCAGTCAAATTCCTTCCGTCAGGTTCATTTCTTCTGCAAGGTTTTTAAACATCATCCACCCTAAGCGGTTGGGAGATGCCATTTGATTAGTTTGCACTGAAGTCATGTGACAGCTAGATGATTTGATTTCGTTTTTAACAAATAAAAAATGGAGACTTAAGTGTGTAATGCACATTTGTTCTGCATTCAAAATGCGTTGGGATGATACATATGGAGTCTAATCAATGCAAAGTAGCCGGAAGACATAAATGTCTCACAATGTTTGGCCTATGGAACTTAGCTTCATTGGTTGAACAAACTTTTGTGCATACACACTGATGTAAAAAGCGTATGAAAATCTGTTTGTTTATGTAGTGAAGGAGAGACATTGAATTTCAAAATATCAGTGCTATACTAGAAGTTCATTTTCTTTAATTATTTATTTGAATACACCATACAGATCTTGGCAGCACACCGTTGTGGCATTACGAGAGTTATCCTGCCAGAGAGAAACTTGAAAGACTTAGTTGAAGTACCGGCAGCTGTTCTTGCAAATCTGGAGGTAATCTTGTTCTCATTTTGACCATGGCCAAGGTGTCGTTAAGTAATTAATACATTGTTAATCAAGATATTATCATTGTGAGTGTGTATTTCAGTTGTAATTCTTTTGGTCCCAGAGTTAAGAACTGAGATACGACTGCACCTAGGAAGGGTATTTCCTTAGTGTTGGCTGTATAAAGCATATGAATATGAATAGATGATGATAGCTCTTTTTTACATTTAACAGGTGCTACTTGCTAAGCGAATGGAAGACGTATTGGAGCAGGCATTTGAAGGTGGGTGCCCTTGGAGGCAACATTCAAAGTTATGACAGGACCCTCATGGCATGTTAAGGAAACAAAATCTCTGGTGATAAAATTGATGTGCTTTTTGCCACGACTATCTGGATGCCTGCGTCTTCAGCAGCTGCCTTTGGTAATTGGGGACTGAAAAATTGACTCATATATGTCATGCTCTACAAAAAGGGAGTCCTAACTTGATGCGGGGGGACTCAACCGTCTCTCTTTGAATCACGCTTTGTCTTTTGTATGATAGATTGTAATTATTGGGGGTGGTGAGCAATTGCTTCCCTTTATTTTTCCATTTCTCTTACCCTCATTCCTGTTGCAATCATAAATTGATTGATACCTTACTGTGTATAAATATCATTTATTTTGAGAAAGGGAATACTTGCTATACGATTCAGTTGTCCCTGTCCAAAGATTTCGCATTTCCTTCATTCTAGAGGCATCTCTAATTGGTTTCCGCATTGTGATTAGCTTTTCTGTGTTGAACTTTTGATGTAGGAAGGGTGATGGGTATGAAGGAGTTATAACAAAGAGTAATGCTTTTCCTATTTTTCATGGGCTATAACGCGAAGCCATGTTGGGAGGGATGTTGAGACTAGTTGTTGAACGAGGCAGCAGGCATGTGAGAGGATTCCCGAAGGTGGAACATTAGAACCCTAAAGGTTGCTGCTCTGTTTCTGGGGATTGAGAAGGCTAGATGGAATGAACCCTAGTGATGCCCAGGTCTGCAAACTTTGAATTGTTATTTCGCTACAGAGGTTTGCGTAAGATTGGTTCGTTTCTAGGCCCTTTCTTGAGTTGTCTGGTTTTACTTATTTTGCTCCGCAAGAAATCAGTGGTATTTTATTAGAAAACGGAATTCATACCACTGTCAATGGGTTCTGCTATCATGATTACAAAGGTGAGAAGGGAATGCTTCCAATAGATCATATGATGCGCCCCAATGTGCGAGAGAGTGCGGACATGGGTTCTGAATTTGATGTAATTTTGTAGCTTGCCAGGCGACTATTGGATGAAGGTGGGAGTGAATGCACTATGGCTTGCGTTTTCCACCCAGCTGGAGAATTGGAATTATTAATAGCATTAGGGATGAATCAGAGTCTCCTTCAAGGGAAGATGTGTGTTAGATGAGACAGATAAGACGAGGAGAGCAGCCTTTACTTCTCCATGATTAGGTTCTATGGATGGGAAGTTTTTTTTTTTACGTCCAAGCAGGAAGAAGCTGATCTCCATGATCATTACAGACAACAGCTGCAGGGAAGAAATTGAGCTGAAAAGCAACATCAAAATTGAACGTATAATAAGACTGCGGGGAGAGAGTCGTTAGATCTAATACTGTAACACGGACAAAGCTCACAAACAAGTCTCTACTTGCATTCGGCCTTCCTGGGGGCTTTCCTTGCCCCTCGTAGCCTTTGCTGGTCCCTGGTGGACTTTGTTGTGTCCGGATTATTTGACGCATTTCTCTATACCGGCACTTGTGAGTTTCGGTGGTCGCCATCTACTGTGTCTGGCTACCGCTCTTTTTGCACGGTATGGACCATTTGTAGTATCTTGACCTCGGTTGGGCCCTACTAGTCTTAATTTAGCAACCGGTTTTGCTTGGATCGATAGTTGATTTTGTTCTTTATGGATTATATGCAATGAAAGTCCATGGTTTTATTCAGGAAAAAAAAGAAGTCTTTTTTATATACTTATAGAACTCATGATAAAACTTTTAAATAGTGTTAAATGCTGGAATTTATTGTTAAGGTTTTGCCTTTCAAATTGAGAAATTATACTCTGCACTTTATACTGAAAAACAATTTGCAATGTACAACTCAAATTGTCAATTTTTTTGCAGTTTTAATACTTCGACTCATTGTCCTGACTAGGTTTTTAATCTGCGTTAATAAATATAGCATGTAAATTAAAAACTTAGGATAAATATACTTTCTACCCATTAACTATAGAGAGTTTAACACATTGTACCCTCAAACTATCAATATTAGACATATTATATCCTAAACTACTAACTTTGATATATTGTACTCTTTTTTTTTTTTATAATGAGGAAGATCTGGGCATCCATTTACGTGCACCGAGCTTAGACGGACCTGGCCCAGAATACGCACGAGTTGGGTTCAACACTACAACAAATGCTAGATCGTGCAGTTGTCCCAAGCCATACATGTCAGGTAAGTTCAGCTTTGATGTGAGAGTAACCCCAAAGAATCATTTGCACTCTCTAATTATTAATGTTAGACATGTTGCACCCTCCATCTGAAGATAATACTCTTGATAACTTAATGAATTGACAACAATATCCTTAACATGCACAACGTGAGTCAATGGCATTATTTGTCATTTAGGTCTAAAAATTTGAGAAAAAGTGCAAAGTATCTACAATTGATAGTCGAAAGGTGCAATATGTAACAACAGATAGTTCAGGATGCAATGTGTTAGACCCCTTATAGTTGATGAGTAAAAAATATGTTTATCCTAAAAACATATTGACAATTTAGAGGTGGAATGTGTTACACAAATTTTCCGATGTACATTACAAATGTTATAGTTTCAATTGAATATGAGAAATACAATTTGCACCCTCAAACTAAAAGCGCACTTTGCAATTCGCATTCTAAACTATTAAACTTAACACATTATACCTTGAACTACTAATATGTTTATACTTTACACCCATATTAAAATTTCACTATTAAAACATGTTTATACTTTGCATCCATATTAAGATTTCACTGTTAAAATCAATGAAAAATATAGTACGTGTCATAATCTTAACAATCAAATTGTAACATTGGGATAGCCCAATCAAGAGCTTTCAAAACCAGTATCAAGAATTCATTTTGGTTAGATGCATAAAATTTTCTTTACTGAAAATATGAAAAAAAGTTATATTTAAATTTGTACACAAGTTACAATTTTAGAGCTCTTCTTTTCTGGTTATTCAATGTCGTAATGTTAAAACCCAGCTTTTGAAATTGTAGTCACCAGCAAAAGATGGAGCCTGAAAATTATAATAGCTTCATCTGTGGAGATGGTAATACGGTACTAGCGACAAGTAATTCAAAGATCATTCGAACATCTGATATCTGGAAAATAAGATGGGAATGCTTATGTATGGTGTAAAAACCCAGAACATACAATGAAATGATCTTTTCAAAGAAAATTTGTGAGTAATGTCCCGAGTGGAGAGGCATCTTTATCCTTACAAACGCCTGGGGTTCTTTCAGAAAACTATTTATTTCACTCTGACAACCATACTCATGATACCTGGACAGATCTAAACAGGTTATAAAGGAAAGATCAAACAATCACTGAAGCAGAACTAAAAAAGGAACAAAAAACTGGTGTTGGAATGTTGATAACCCCATTAGCCTGAGATAGCGAAGTTGAGGGCACTGTAAACATCAACACCAATCTGGGCTTCAGCCTTCTCCAAGTCAGTTGTGGCTGAGCTGAGCTTCTGGGTAAACTCTGCAAGGCCCTTCTGAACCAAGCTGGGGTCAATACGGTCAATTTGCACAGCCTCTACGGCAATTATATCAGCGACGGAGTTAGCATGGATAAAAGCAAACCCACTGCTAAGGAAATACTTTGTCACATCATTTCCCTCATGCACTGATAGCAACCCGGGCCTCAGCTCGGCGATTGTAGGTACATGTCCAGGCAAAACACCCATCTGCCCAGTTGTTGCCGGTATTATGACCATGTCAACCTGAAACACACGAGTGGATGGTAAATGGTACTGAAACAGAAGTCCCCACTTGGATTCACTTTATTGTAAATGTAACGAAAATACAAGTGCTGTGCAGCACAAGTCTCAGCATTTCCTGCACTATTGCCAAAACTGAGGTTGAGGATAATATCATTTCAATTGACAAAAAAGCCAAAATAAATATTGAACAGATATAAGTTGATGAGTTTTGAATTCAAATGGGAGAAAAAATATATTCTCAACTGGAAGATGAGAATTTTCGACTTGTTGAACGAGGACAGAGAATGGCCAATGGCCTAATTAGAAAAGAACTCGTAAACGGACCTTATGGGAGACTTCCACATAGAAAACTCTACTTCCTTAAATAAGTTCATTGGTTTCCACTTAAAAGACTTCCAATGAACTGTAACATAGCATATCGAGACCTATCATTCTAAATAAATCTCTTGGCACAAATGAAGTTCACAGAAAAAAAAGCAACTGGGATGTGAGTTTGAACTAGTTGTAAAATCTAATAAAGCCTGCTAGCAAGAGAAATTTTACTTTAAGTCTTATAATTTTCACAAAGTAAAGTGAGTTGAATTGGAAAGAACACTTGACAATTCAGCTAGAACATTTACTGCAAAGGCTTAGGATGGGAAAACTCCTCCCTCTTCCGAAGATTTCTCTTCTAATAAAATTGGCCATGAAATCCCTACCCCTATGCCTAAATATAGACTACGAAAAATCCAAAGGGGTCGGCTACTAGCAGATGTTTTGCTCTCTCTCTGCTCCTGTTTCAGTGAACTGCGTTTCCTAGTGTACAAGCAGTCTACTCTCTGGTGGCATATTTATCTGTTTTCAACATAGACTTGTTGAAATATGAGGACTTAAACAGAAAAGCTCTTATATGGGTACTTTATATAGTGATAGTGTTTAAGCTGCGTTTAGTAAAAATGGGATGAGCCCAGATCTCATCAACTTAAACCAACCAGGGGGACTGAAAGGGGGAAATAGCTACGGATAGAAGTGGGTGGGATAATACGTGAACTCCCGTTGAATAAAAAACACTCCCGGCGATCCGGACCTGGCGGGCTAGGCAGAAATTCTGGTAGATCGATTAGCAGTTTCAGCTACCGCTCGAGAATACCAGATATTCTCCCTGAGTTTTCACTATTCACAACTAAACTCTTATCATAATCTGACATGACCCAAATACTGCAGGAGGAAAACAGTAATCACTCCACAAAGCCTCTGCAATCACACTTCAACGACATGATTTATTAGGACTAAACAAATGTTATATTATAAGTATACTCCGGTCATACAGATAAGACAGAATAGCCCAAAGGAAAACGAGGCATAGATTTGCTGGAGCCAGGATTCCAAAATAATCTTAATATTTTGTGGAATATTTGTGCTGCAAAATTGCTATCATACAGGGCCTGGCCTCTCTATTCGCTCACTATATTCATGGACCATTCTTATGCCAATTGACCTTGAGTAATAGTTCATATGAGGAACTTAGTCATGCACTTATGCATTTACCTGTAGTTTGAGTCTTAGCTACTTCCCAAACAGCCAACGTTCCAAAGATGTTTGCAATATACTAAGACAGTAACACAGCATTATTCCCAAACAACAAACATGTGGAGGTGCACGGTTTAGCCACACCTTACCATAAGAAAAACTCAGAATAAGTTAAATGTAATCCCTGCTGGTATATCCTTCCTCTACCATGGCCAGCCAAATGTTGATGCGAGCAAACACACTAGATAACATGGTGAAATACTTGGATCTTCTCTTTCATCCCCAAAGCAATGTCTTATCGTAGAGTTGAATATAATAACCGAAACAGAACTTCAAAATTAACCAAACTGCCCCGAAATCTATGAACTTCATCCAAACCAAACGCAAGATGAAAGAAAGTATAGGGACCCCAAAATTCAAAAGTTAAAAATGGTCAATCAAATGTAAAGTATTCCCAAATCAATCATCATCGTTTACATATCAACACAAAACCCAGATGAAAATCAGACAAGAAACCAACAACCACCAACTAGCAAAGCTGACAAAAGCAACTACATCTACGATTGGTTCCATATTGATCATCATAAACCACCAATAAAAACAAGACAGAGATACAAGAACGGAAAGACAACCGCGGGACCAAAGAATCTTAGCTACAATGGTCAACTGGTAATTAGAACTCCTGAATTTGCCACATTAGATTGCCTAATGCAAAACCAGATGAAAAATCCAACAACAAATCCAAGCTATAATTGCCCAGAATACACATCATAAGCTAAATCATTCACCAAAACCAACAAATTCTCGAGCAAAACCCAGATGAGAGAACCGACAGACACCAACTAGTCAAATGAGACACGGACCCATCAGAGAAGATCAGCGAAGTACCTCTTTGGCGGAGAGCTCAGAGGCATATGGGAGCACGAAATTGACAGTCATCTTGGAAGGAAGAGAACTGGGAGTGGCCGGGCGGGGCTGCATAAAGTGAGATGGAGTCTTGGGAGGTTCAATGTTGGGTATGACCTTCTTCCATGACTCGATGAAAGCGGAGTCCGGAGTGGGCGCGGCCGGGAGGTCCGTGGATAAGGGCCTCGCTCCAGCCCGCAGGGTTCGAGCCAAGAGGCGTGAAGCTTGCCGGAACATTGTTGATGGTTTATGGTGGCTTCTGAGCTTTTCGGCTTTGGTTCTGCAACTTCAAGGTTGGAAATGTGGGTGTGTGAAGGTAAATGCGGGTTTTTTTTTATTTTTATTTTTTAATTTTGGTTTCTATTTGTTTTTTCTAGTAATGGTGGTTTGACTACGGTGAGTCCCGATACTCTTGAAGGCAATCTCTGCAACCCTTTTTTTCTCATGATTTTTTATTTATTTATTTTTAAATAACAAGTGAAATCCCTTACATTCAACCTTTCTGCGTCATGTTCGGACAAATTTGGTTTGAATGTATTGATTGCATTAAAAATACAACTACAAATTCCGAACACTTAGACATTTCAAATTTCAAATGTAGATATCACGCGCGGGAGATAGGGCAGGGTACCGGTATTAGTCGGATGCCTATTTAGGCATCCAGTTCTGGTCCGGGAACTGCCGGAATTCCGGAATCCCGGTACCGGATGCCGGAATTCCGGCAGTTCATTTGGGCTGAATTTTGGGCCCGTTTTGGGCCCAAAATTTAGTTTTTTTAGGGCTTTTTACTTGGACTTTTTTATTATTGCATTTTTTCGGGCTTTTTAACTTGGGCTTGTTTTATTATTGCATTTGTCGGGCTTTTTAACTTGGGCTTGATTTAATAAGTAAGTTTTTAAATATGGATGTTGGATCCAAAATACAAAATTTAGAATTTTAATAGGATGTTGGATCCACTATTTTTTTGATGTAATAATAATTTACATGTTCCAAAATTACAAATTTACAATTCCATAGTTGTTTCAATTGCATTAAATTAATAAATCATATACATACATCAATGAAAGAAAAATGATAGAAATAAATTTACAAGTTACACATATACATAAAGTCTACAAATAATACAAATTTACATCATCTAAAAAAACTACAAATATTACAAATTGAATAGTTGAATTGATGGAATAAAATGTTGGCCATTTAATCAAAACATCACTATCATATTGTTATGATAGTGTTAGTTTTGTATGGCCTTTTTATTTATGCCCATAATATTTAATGACCAACTACAAAAGATTGGTCATTGACTCACTAATTACTAAACTAATTTAAATTTCAACCAATGCAGAACATAACACCTAATTGCTTACATCCCATTTTCCAAAACAATGAAACATCACAATATCAAAATGATAACTTTACAAAATAATAAAAATTATGAAATATATGCACAACACCATGTCCATCATGAAAAAAAAGAACAAAATAGTTAAAAGAATAAACACATCCCAAAATCCAAGTTACTAATTACCAATCAATATTATCTAAAAGATTATAAGTCTAACATTTATTAATCTAATATTATGGGCATTTTCCTTAAAAAAAAAACAGCTTTTAATACTTAAATATAAACTTATACAGTTATACTCTAATACTCGAATTGTATAATTGTATTTTGTAACAATAAAAATGAAAAACAATACCATTATAATTTATACCTCCCTCTAATCGTCCACGTCAAGTGTCTGTGTCACGCTATCCATGTTGGAGACCGAGATAATAGACATCAGTTGTGTAGGATTATTAGTCATGTCTGGAAACAAAGAGCATTTAGAAAGAGCACACAACATTCTTAAAAAACATCTAACAATTAAAAAAAAACTAAACAACGAAATCATTACCTTTTTCCACATTATAACTTTCTAAATATTCTGTTCCGCCACCAATCTCAGGTTCACATTCAGCATCTTCATGAATAGAAGCAGATTGCAACCAATTCTGCGCACATATAAGACCCTCCACTGTTCTAGGAGCTAGAGAGCTTCGAAAAGCATCCAGTACACGTCCTCCTGTGCTGAAGACCGACTCAGATGGCACGGTTGTAATAGGGATGGCAAGTACATCTCGAGCAATCCGAGCAAGAATAGGGAACTTAAACTGATTCACTTTCCACCAAGCCAGAATATCAAAATCCTCGACCCTAGGTTGAGGAGGCTCCATCAGATATCTATCCACTTCAGATGTGGTTTCTATAACATCGTCCTCCTCCATGAAAGACATATATTCGTTCCACATGCGTTCTTCTGTACCACTTGCAGTAGAACTAGAACCACCAGCTTCACTTGTTGTCCGTTGACGCCTTGAAGTATTATCATTACCATAAACAATATTGTACTCCGTAAACAATTGTTCCAATGTACCTCTAACCAAATCAGTCATCGCTCGACCCTCCTCCTTGCCCAATGTCTTAGAGAACCAAAAACGCAACCAACCCAACTTTAATTGGGGATCAAGTGCTGCTGCCACAAACAGTAGTCTATTCACATCTTTCAAATTACCCAATATTTATCGTACTTCAATTGCATCCTCTCGCCATATCCACCAACGAATCATCCTCACTTCGAGCAAACTCCTTCAATTGGTTGTGAATCAAAGCCAATTGCGTACAAAATAGGTTTGCAGTAACAGTCTTCGAAGCAGATATCCTCAGCGTGACATTATAAAACAACTTCAAGAAGTTTATAAAATGCTTCACACGCACCCAATCCTCTTTAGTTGGAGGCCCCAACCCCTTCTTCCCATGCCCGTCATCAGTTAAGAAATCCAAAAAACCCAACCTTTCATCGAAAGCCAACATATCATTAAAAACATCTTCATACTTCATTGCAGACTCTAACATAATATACGTCGAATTCCATCTCGTAGGTACATCAAGTTGCAAAAATCCATCGGTAGGAAGCGACCTCTTCCTCACACAACTTCTAAAATAATCCAACCGTTGAGGGGATGACTTAACATACTTCACACAATTTCTAACCCTAACCACCGAATCATCCCATTCTTTCAAACCGTCTTGCACAATCAAGTTTAAGATATGTGCACAACACCTCATGTGAATAAATTCATGCCCACAAACAACAACCCCCACCCTACCACCAGCAAGTGCCACTTGTCTCCTTTTAAAATGATCTATTGCAACATTATTAGATGATGCATTATCCACTGTGATTGCAAGAACCTTATCAATCCCCCACTCATGCCCACATTCTCCAATTCTGTCGCAATTGTAATCCCTCTGTGATCCGTGACTCTACGAAATCCAAGAATCCTTTTGTGCAACACAAAATTCGAATCAATAAAATGGCCAGTCACAGACATATAGTTCATATTCTGAACCGAAGTCCACGTGTCGGTTGTATAACAAATCCTAGGTCGCGTTCCTAAAATGATATTCCTTAACTTATTCTTCTCATCAAGATAAAGACCCATACAATCCTTCATCACTGTGTATCGAGAGGGCATCCTAAATCGGGGCTCAAGTTCATGAATCATATCTTTGAACCCATCCTTGCTCACCACCCTAAATGGCAACTCATCGACGATTATGAATCGAGCGATGACCCTCCTAACCTTTTTCTCATTATACGTATCTATCTTCATCTCCCCCACGACATCCCCTTCGCCAGTTTTGAAGAAGCATGAGTGAACTTCGATTGAGAGAAGTCCAACTTACTTTGCTTCCGTTGATATGCTAAACAACCCTTCAAGTGAGACCTCATACCGGAGGTCCCTTGACGGGTGTGGTGAACCCCAACCGGTGATTACAATAGTTACATTTTGCCATTGGCTTCTCTGGATCAGTTATTTTTTCAATCCTTGTGAAGTGATCCCACATGGGAGAGGGTTGAGAAATCTTCCTCCTCTTTGGGAGAGGTGGTGCTGACACATCAACACTATCCCCCCCAAGTTGAGGAGCCGGCTCCTCACCAATAATAGGGGAGGAAGCATCGACTCCTACTTGGAGACGTGGTGTCGGTGAGTCAACCGAAGGAGTAGAAGAAGAAGTAAAGGGATCCATCTGAGAAAACAAAAAGTTTTGAAAAAAAAATCTATTAAATACCCATACTCTAATAAAAGATGCTAAAAAGTCCATACATATTACATACCAAATCAATAATACTAAAGAGACATCATACAATATTAAGGTCAATATACAATCTCCAATGGTTTAACTTCCTAATTAGCCAATTTAAAGTTCTCTCATACATACATTGCTTCAGTAACAGTAAAGCATTGCAGAAAACATACAGTGGAAAGATAATCTCCTAATCTCCTAATACAGTGGAAAGATAATCTCCTAGTTACAAACAAACTAACAACTCACAAATTACCTACAGGCTACAGCAAACAAACAACTAACACTTTACAAACAACTAACAAGTAATAACCAAATCCTCCAATCATTCAAGCCCATCCTCCTCAGTTTCACAACCTAGGTCCTAATATACATTCAAAAATTTTAAATTAACTAATGAACTACTAAATAAGTGAAAAATTAGTGAATTTACCTCAATGGCAGTGCACTAACCAGTAACCACACGCACAACTTTTGTAATAACCTGCAAAGAAATTTTTTTCGTATTAACAGATAATAAAATGAAGAAATGGTTATTGAACAACTGATAAATTATAATGAATAATGATACGAAAATGAAATTGAACAAAAAAAGAAAAGAAGCAATGAATCTGTGAGTGAGTGTGATCCGTGAGAGAGAGAGAGAGAGAGAGAGAGATGATGAGTGTGATCCGAGGCCGGCGGCCTTCAAACTCGAAGCCGAGTGGAGACGGCGGCGACCCGAGAGAGAGAGTTGAGTGAGACTGTGAGTCTATGAGAGAGAGCTCGAGAGTCAGAGAGACAGTGCTTGAGAGTTTCGTCAGCCGTGAGAGGGGAAGGGAGGTCGGAGGGCCGGGAGCGGAGGAGAAACGAGAGACGGAGAGACTAGAGAGTAGAGAGGCAGATATGAGACTGAGAGGAGAGAAATGGGGGAGGGACTCGGGGTCGGGGAGCGTGGGTTTTGAAAACCCTAGACCAAAATGTGCGTTTTGGTCTAGTCGAAAACGCACAGCTTTGGTCTAGAGCAAAACGCACATTTTGGACTAGGCCAAAACGCACAGTTTTGGCCAAGTCCAAAGCTGTGTGTTTTGTATTTTTTTAAAAAAAAAAAATAAAAAAATTGGTACGGCATTCCGCCCAGTACCGGCTGAATTACCGGTACCGGCTCCGGTACCGGTATTTCCTAAATACCTATACCGGTTCCGGCTACAGTTCCGGCCGGTATACGGTGGCTGGAGCTCTGAACCGGTGCCGGTACCGGAATTCCAGATACCGGCGGATAAAAATCCCACCCCTAGCTGGAAAGGGTGTGTGGAGTAACACGCGCTGATACTAGGGAATCGAACATAGTTGGCGACTTAGATATATGGTCGCAAATGGTGGTTAGATGACTCGTGTCTATTGATTGCTCTAAAAAAAGGAATAGAGAAAAAAGTCACTTTGCGTCCCACACTATTAAAGCAATCTCATACGTGCGATGTGCATGAATAAGGTTATGTCAGTTTGGACGGTAAATCTTGACAAAGGGTTTATTTGATTGATTGTGGAAGTTGAAGGGCGTAATGTGTTAAGATTGGTAATTTATGATCCTGTTTGAAACTGGCTTGGTAGTTTGAGAGTTCAAAGTAATTTTTCCCTTTAAGAGCATGTTGATTAGATCGTATCGAAAAAATGTCACATGTGGTGCACATGACCAATGTTCTATTAGTTTGGACAGTAAATCTAGACAAATGACTCAATTTAATTGATTGTGAAAGTTGAATAACTTAATATGTCACGATTGGTAATTTGGAGTCTATTTGAAATTTGCGTGGTAGTTCGAGAGCTCTGACTTTACCCCTTATATATATTAGAATTCAAAAGCTTCTCTTTTTATCAGAGCCAGGTTTCCATTTTGGACCTGATAAAAAAGACTAGCATTGTAGCTTGATATATTCAAGGGTTTGCAAAAAAAAAGACTAGGGTTTCATGCAAGATGGCTCCTTGTTGAATCAAAGTTGTTTTTGAGGAAGGTTTTGTAATCATCAAAACCTTTCTTGATCGGAACCCAATAAAAATTCCTCCTCTCTTCTCTTTTTTGGACCTTCCTCGTGGTCGTATTCCAAGCTAGATCTTGCAGATTGCGTGATGGCATCATCAACTCCAAGCGTCTGGGCCCTATCCCTTTCGATCGCCGTTGGCTGGCACGTGCGTGTGTCATGCACACACCATTTTTTGGTTATTCTTAGGTGACTTTTGCTGGTTTCTCAGGGCTCAGTTTTTTGGCTGAATTTCGGGCAGCCAACAGCTTCCTTTTCATGCGTTTTGTTGTGTTTTTGAATTTTATTTCATTGGGTTTCTATGGGAAGGAACAACTAGCGACCACCTAGTTTTGGCGTTTTTCAGTGGACTCGCATCGGATGGCCTATCTTTGCGGCCTTAAATCTACATTGCAACTGTTGTCCCGACTATCCTTCGCCCACTCCTTAGCCGTCTTTTGTCATGGACATTGTTGTCCATTTGTGTTGGTGTGAATAATCTTTTGGGAAAGTGGAAGTGAGTTGCTTAACTACCCACTCTTTGAGGTCTTTGGAACCGCTTAGAATTTACAGGTCTTTGGGCCTACGGTTGTGCATAAGTGGTGGGGGTAGCAGTTTCTGCCCCCACCACAATCGCCACTGCTATAGGCGGTTGTTCAAAAATGGACACCACCACCAACCTCGTTAGGAGAGGAAACTGACACCTGACGGTGGCGGTACTACCATCCTTACCAAAAATCTACCCAAATCATCAAAAAATCACAAATCTCAACCAAAATCCAAAAAAATCTACCAAATCGACAAATCTCAATCAAACTCAACAAAACCCTAAACGAAATTCAAATCGCATTCAAAATATACCACCCAAATCAGATTCAAAATCTACTAGTCAAATTGCATTCAAAATCAAAGTAAAGAGATAAAGAAAGAAAAGAAAGAGATCCAAAACAATGCAAAGATAGAGAGAAATATTTTGTAGAGGCCTCATGGAGATTGCCGATCTTGGAGGAGGAGATGAGAGAGGCGCCTTGGTGATCGCTGATCAGGAAGGGGTAGAGGAGAACAGAGAAAAATTTGTGAGAGGGGCTGTGAAAAATTGGGGAGGGAGAAGGGCCTCGAAACTTTTAGGGTTTCGTGGCCCCTCAAACAATGTAGTTTCTCTTTAATCTCTTTAAAGAGAAATGACAACGTTTTTATAAAATAAAGTAGTAATAATAATAATAATAATAAAGAAACGATTTTAGCGGTGAAAACCGCTATAGCCAAGATCACTACCTCACGGCGAAATTTGGCATTGGTATTGGTGCCGCCATGGGACAGCAATAGGTTTGCGGCACTGGTACCGATGCCGGTTAAATCGGGAATTGGCGATACCGGTGCTCAACTCTATTTGGGCCCGATCTAGTTGAGGCCTTTTATGGCCAATTGGAACCAAGCCTTTTAGGTTAATCGATGTATAGCCCTTCGGGTTTTAACTAATGCTGTAATGGGCTCTATGACCTTGTTATTTGTCTCCAACCTTAGAAGGTCGTTTATATTCAACATGCTTGTAAGTTTCCCGTGAAATGAAATCCATGTCTGCTTAGAAAAAAAAAAAAACCTGCTTCTTTGAAATTACTTACAAAATTAAACACTAAAGCAACCAAAAGGCTTATGGGCTTCCCCACCGTTTTTCTCATGTCTGGAGGCTATGGATTCAGCACAATGGATACAAACGGGAGGTGGCGATCCTCTAGTAGCCAATACCCCAACTACCGTGACAATGAGTATTACTGTTCCCTGCATTCGTAATCTACATAACCAACCCTGGAGCAAAGTAATATCTAGATTCTTGTAAAAAATTAAAGGAATATTAATCATTTGTATAAGCCTTATACAGCTTTTATTTCTTTGCCAATAAAATGCCTTTTCTCCTATTACCTACCCGTAGTCGACCTAATGTCTCTAACCACAGAAAAACAGAAGAAGAAGCAGATGAAATAGCACACAGTGGCCTAACTAGTGTCCATGGAAAGGGTCTGCAATCAAATAATTGATCAGCCGAGCGGCATTGAAATAAGTTGTATTTTTACTCTTTGCAAAATGGCACAAAATTGAAAACTTGTAACTTCTTGTTGGGTTCTATCCTCTGTCCTCATTGTGACTCGTGTAATGAGGGAGAGAGAGAGAGACTAAGGACCAATTTTTCTTTTAGTTTCTATGAAATGGACTATATCAACGTCGGAGCAATATCTTGCTTTAATGTCGTGTAATGGATTTTTGCCCACAAAAAAAGAAAAAAAAAACATCGGAGCAATATCCAGTAAAAAATGAACTATGAAATCTGTCCTCTATCTCTCTCTGTGCTTCCAATGGACAAAACTGCACATATACTGGAAGCCTTTACACGACAAAGAATTTACAAAGCAAAGCAGCTGTAACTTCTCCGAAACACAAGATAAAGCACCTTTCCTGGCCGTCAGCGCGAGAGAGAAGCTGGGGGTTTTGTGGGCACATTGCAGTAACTCTTGCTATATGTCATGAACTCGGTTCGTGAGCCCAAAAAGCATCCGGGTCTGGACAGAAGAGAGAAAAATCCTCGATTTCTAGATTTGCAATGTGCCAGTTGACAAAACGAGCTTCTATTGACTTGAACAGCAGAAGGATGGTTGGCAAAAGCCACCATATATCATCGTCTCTGTCAGCAAATACAATTACAAAGCTTTTTAGACGCTGAGAACTAAAAAGATCTATAAGAACTAAAATCCAAGAAAGCAAATTCAGAACACCGAAACATTGATTATTCAACTTCGATCCTGAAGGCTGAAGCTTAGGCCTTACATATAATATAGGCTGATTCATCCATGTGAGAGCCTAACAAGATGTTTCATCCTGGTTTTGGTTCAGGTGATTATCAGAACGGGTCAGTTCAAGACTCCTTGGAGCGTATAGCACTACTCTATGGTAACAGTGCCTCTTTGGCGAAAGTAGCTATGCAAGCTCTTACTCATTGTACTTACAGAAAGGAATTCATGTGCGAGACTATGTTGCTAATATAGGTAACTTTTTGAAGGTAACTAGAACAACAAAAGCTATTTCTGTCTGGGAGACTTTGCTAGACCTTGGTTGAGGTTTAACCAGCAATGTCAGTTGTTTTATAACTTCTTCTCGTAGTAATGAAGTTGAAAAAGGCTCACCTTCTAATGTTCAACGCACTTGGCTTGTCAGGTGGCTGGAAAGCGGAAAATCCATAATGGACTATGCCGCAAATGAAAGCCACAGCCTGCAGAAAAAAGAACCAATCATGACACGAGCAAAGATATAAGAGGATCACTTGAATATCAATATTTAGAATTTTAGACACAAGAGCCTTTTCAAGCACGTCTGGAACTAAACAAGTAATTGCCTATTAATTGTCCAGTGAAGATTTTATCAGTGAAATGCCAAATTCTTTACATTCAGTAGAGATATTTTGGGCACAACTCTCTTTGCCGGAAATCTGTCCTTTTGGAATAACATTACTGAAAATTGTCGAACAGTACAGAGTTATAAATAAGTAGATGTGGCCAAAATTGAGTTGTCTTGTATCTGTAGATTCCTAGTTATATCGCGAATCTTTTAGATAAATCTCTTAAAGAATTCGAAGGGCTAGTATACTGAGGTGTGCCATTTGATCCAAATTCTGATTTTAGAAATTCAAAATGAGAAACTGTCATCCCATTCAATTGAATTGATATGCCTTGGATCTGACATCTCTTTGTAGAAAGATTGTAGATGGTTATAGATCAACAAAACTAAAAAAAAAAAAAAAAAACTTCAAAAGGATGAAAACAAGAAGTACATAATGTTCCTCTTTTCAAAAAATTTCATAATGTCTTGAAGCATATTCCCCATGAAAATTTATGAATGATAAGGACTTTGTCAGTGTTCACATATGTGACAAAGGGTTGTGTCAAGAGGGTGGGATAAATGAGAAAATGATATCCCAATAGAACAATGAACAGTACAAAAAAGCTTAAGGATCTATCTATGCATCCAGTTGAACTCTTGCCCTTTGAGATACACCGTTTAATCTGACAGGAAGAAGTTTGAGCAGCTTATATCACAAACTATATATGGTAGTGCACATTTCGGGGTAGGAAAATGTCTTAAGTCTAGGCCATCTTATAAATTAGTTACTCCAATCAGAAAATATTGCAGGAAAACGTGACGATTTTCACACAGGTTGTCTCTAGTTCCCTCGTGGATAAGGGCAATACTGCTTGTGACTTGCCAAGGATTAATATTTTCCCATACTGAATATAAAATAGCTTCAGGAGTAACTTATTGATGGTCTAATTTATTAAGTCTCTTCTCAGTAGCACTGAACAGTTAAAAAAAAGGCAAAGGAACAAGGATGACAATTGATAGGTTTCTTGTGAATTAGCACTTAGTGCAACTTACAATATTCGATAGTGATGTAGCATTCCACAATGCATAAATACGAGCAAGTGAAACTCTTCTAGGTTCTTTGCTGAATAAGGCGTTCAAGCCAGCTGGAAAGGGAGAAAGTAGGGATAGGGGAAGAATGAGCAACACAGCAAGGAAAGCCCCAAGAGAAATCCAGTAGAACTGAATCAACAGAAGGAGGGTGACAGCCAGATCTGACAAAATCATAATAGTGATCAGCAGCTGTAGGCTGTCCTGGAACACAGAAATTCCAGGTATTAGATTATGAACAATAGCAAAATAACTTAGCAAACTGCAGAGGTGATATAAGTATCATCATCAGGATACCTGACGACCAACAGGTCTAGAATTGTGCAGCAAGATATAAAGGGGAAAGGCAAAGTCCCTCTTAAAATCCAGAAACTTCACTGTAGTATTATTTATGAGTCCTCCATTAATTCCCCCCGTTATCCTTTTAAGAGGTAAGGCATGACTTGTACACGCCCAAGGTTGCTGCGTAAGACTTTTTCGTGGACATGCAACCTTTTGCCTGAAACAACAATCAATAGATGACCAAACGAGTTCATGACGGATTAATTTTTTGGACAAACAGACACAAATATAGGACTAGAGAACCATCAATTACTATAAAATGCACTAGGGACTAGAAGGACAGATATATTGGTATGTATCTAAATCACCAATAATATAAATAAACTTAAAAGTCTATACTTATGGACATTTTTATCCTGATCAAAAAGACATGATGCAGCTGGAGGTCTACATCTACAGGTACTACTTGTTGATGGAAAGCACCTTATCCAACACGCAAGGATAGGCCAAGTAGTTCCGAATCATTCTACTAAAATTGTGCCTTGCAGGTAAGTAGTGTGGAAAATATTATCTGAATCTCTATGGTAACTAGACTAAGTTGATAGCCTATAAAAAAAGGAAAGTAGACTAAGTTTATAGCACTATAGAGACACAACATAATTGTTATTTATCTTGTTTTACAGAGTGCAGTTCACTTTTATTTTCTGTTTTATCCTCATTCCTCCACCTGATGTTGGGTGATCATCTTCATCAACATTGACATCCTCATTAATACTTTCCTCACCAATGCAACATGGACTATTGTTTCACCAATAAGCAACGTATCTTTAGCTGGCATGCATCTGACAGATAAGATGTAACACATATGTCATATTGGTCTTGAAATACTCAGAAACAATACTGCAGGATGCGGAAGAACTATCAGGAAACATTCTGGTCCAGGAATCTCATAGGCACAAACAGTCATATTTACCTTGGAGATTCATTGATATTCCTGTCTAACAAATCAGGTGGATGCATATTGTGAAAACAATAATCACCAACAGCCACCAAAAGACCCAGCTGATAATAACCTGAAGCTGTTGCCTGGAACCATCCAAGCTCAATTCTCACCCCATGAAAATCAAGTTGAGGGTTTGCATGACTATTTATCCAGTTAATAACAGGAATAAGTGCAGAACGTATGGATCCATGCCTCACTGTCCTTAAATGAGCATTCAAACCAGCCACCAAACGAGTCCAAACAGTTGCTGGGACATGCTGGGAAACAAATAAATGTCAGATACACGGATCAAAATGATAATTACAACTACCAACATAATAAAATGAGAGAGAAGTGTTTTGAAGCTATGTAAAGGACCATAAACAACCAAGAGACCTGGCCAAGAAGATTTGTCAATAATGTATCACTGTGAAGATTATAAGGCGACATATAGCTTCCGTCCCCACCAAAAACTATACACATTGGGAATCTCTTCTGTATAATTGAGACCATGTCCAAACGCTTCTCATCGCCACCAAGGAAAAAATCAATGTATGCCACCATCAAGTCTGGTGTTGCCCCAACCTGCATCAGTGTCCACCCATATAAGGATGTGATAAAGAAAATGTAGGCGCACAATATTCGAAACTCAAAGCGAATGCTTCTAATTATCCTTTGTTCAGTAAACTAGTGAGGAACAGGAATTCCAGCTTCTCATTTGCAGACATCCAGGACAGAGGGATGAGGTAACTTGCTAAAAATCGTTTTGGGAAGGAAAACTCCAACCTGGTTCATTGCTAGAGATCAATAAAGTGCTGATCCCATGTCCTTCAAAGAGTTGCAGATAATGCCATTATATGGATTGGAAGTTCTCAGTGAACATCAGAGACTGCCTAATATTGGTTTGGAATGCAAATTGAATAGAACACAGAAAAAAGAAGCTGGCTCTACAACAATAAACACATGATAAGTCAAACCTTCATCCCTTTGTATAGAGCTCGTGATCTGCATGAGCGCAGACATGAGTGGTCATATTCAGACTTGACGTACTCTTGAAGGCGATGGATTTTATATCTCCTTCGCCACTGCTTCCAGGACCAGGCACAAGGATATGCAATAACTGAAAGTATGATGTGAACCGACCCTTCCCACCAATCATATGCAGCAACAGAGTTAATCTCATCAATGAATCTGTTAAAAGCATCTTCATACCTGTAGATGAAGAAGGGTTGCACAGCATAGATAAATTTGTGAGACACAAGATGAAACAAGTTGATACTGCTATAATATTGCCCATGCAGCGTTGTAGGTCATGTAGTCATATGCTGTTTAATCAAAAGGTGTCACTTAGAAGTGTATCTTGGGATACAAAATACTCCAACAGACTGATGCTAAAAGAAAGTTGTTCCTCTTGACTAGACAGTATCACAAGAGTAATAGTTCAAGTCAAATGGTTGTATCAAAATGTTTAGCTGAGATTACTAGGGTCAAAAGATTCAGAAAAGCAAAATGCAACATCAAAATCAGATTATGCCACTTCAAGTTGAAATGTTATCTTACACAATTTCAATAATTGCATTGGGAGGAGAGTAAGGAAGATGCCATGGTTCTCTAAAAGTATTGGGACCCATGAAGTACATTCTGTGAACATGGCTTTGAGTTTCGTCTGCTCTGGCTCCCCGCACCTAGTTTTAAAGACGTGTATGATAAATAAACATCATTAAAGGCATAAGCTGAAAGAAAGGGAAGATTTTTTCATTATCCAGGAAAACAAAGGAATGCTTGTTACGAACTTCAACGAACCTCTGATAAAGAAAGAAGATATGGAAAATGGTGATGACTGTGGTGGTCAATTGAATTTTCCCGATGATAAGAACTTGATCCAACTACTTTGATCCTTAAAGTGTTTAAGAGTAGAGATAGAAGCACCAAAATGCAGGACAACAGAAGTGCAAAAGGCCAGATCCCCCCAAAAGTATATATCAGCTCCTCAAGAGGCGTGTAGCAACTTGGCATCCGATACTTGTCAGATATGCATTTATAAGGACAAGCTGGCTGACTAACTCCTCCTGAAAAAGTACATCACCAAAATAGAAGTTGGTGAGAGAGAGAGAGAGAGAGAGAGAGTTTCTTTGTCATAGTCCAATTGTACTGAACAATATTACCTCGCACATATATGAAATTAGCTCGATTGGGAAGAAGATCAAGAGAGCATGGTGTGCAAAGATGTTCATCAGAGCCCTCAACATCTTTGTAAGTGCCAACAGGGCATTCCTATATGACATTGTATTAACCAAAACTTCCTCAACACATGCCAAGACTAGTTCACAAATTGCAAACATGCAATACCACTATACGATCAAATGCAATATCGAGCAGTTGTACATGGAGTAAGAAAGTTCACGCAACAAGACCAAAAATATCAAAGGGATAATAAGCATGCCCAGTTGTATAGACATAAATCACATGTTCCAAAGACATGAAAAGAGAAGCCACATTTCAAGGCAAGCCCAGATAAAAAATACTCCACGTCTAGTGAGCTGTGTATTCTTGTATTTGATTAATCAGCAGTTCATGGTTCAAACCAAACAGATATATTCAGAGTCTGTCATTTTGGAATGGCATTTGGAACCTTTAACATTGATGAAGGTTAAACAAGGCAATGCAGATTGAATTGGTAGCCTCGAGATTAGAGCTTTATGTCAAGATATTGCAGTATAATTGCATGTAGTTTTGTGACATGGAAGAGTGAGAATCAAAATGTTGCAGAAACATAGCATCCAGGTAAAGTACTCTATGCCACAAACTCCAATTGAAAAAAAATCTGTGCCTTCATCGATTCAGAGGGCACTTGAGTATATAGTACTATTCTCTAAATAGCAGCATTGATGGATTATTTTGTTTTTCCGTTTAACCATATAACCATTTGACTATGAGAATAAGCCAAGAGAAGGATATAAATTCAACTCATAGAGAATCATTCGTGAACAAAAATGTTTCCATGAATCTACACCTAGCGTTCCATTTATTTGTCCTTATACTTAACAATATATTTATTGAAAAAGGAGGGAAGTCATGTACACCGGAACACAAATGAATTCCCACATATTTAGCTCTTCACGTTTAATGGAAAAAACACAATACAGAGATGTTCTCCAATGTACCAGAACTTTTTGTGATAGGTTAGCGACAGGTTTCAACATTATGCATTAGGAATCAGGAAATACCTTGCAAATCCTACCACTCCTCATGAATGTTAATAGACAAAAAAGAAGGCTTTCCAAAACATGACTGTATACAGGTGATGCCCAACCTTTTTGGAAGAACAATATCGACACAAATTTCCCATACTGTAAAAATAATGCTATCTAACAAGGAAAGGGAATGTACCTTGCAGAAAGTACCATAGAGACCCTTAGGGCATTTTTTTCCTGTAACTGTGCCCCCCTCCCCATAGAGACCACTATTGTCCCCAGAACCTCCGCTGTTACATATGAATATATGCTGTTATTACCTGAATGGGTCCTACTTCCATCTTTTAAGAGCCATTCAAAATAATACAAGTATTTAAGTTTGTTGATTGTACATAAGAGTTCTAAGGCGACACCTACGGGCTTAAATGAAAAGATAAGAGAGGAGATATCGAGAAAATTTGGGGACCAATTCCATGAATAAATAAATAAAAGAGTTAAGCATCCTGACATCAGCTATTTTCTCCAAAGCCAATGCAGAAAAATACTGATTGATTGGCTACAAAAACTCCATACAAGGAGAAAATGGTATAATGTTACATGATATTACAGTATTAGCTGGATGATAAATAGTTGACAATGGATTCACTACGATTATTTTACCTATCACAAAGGATTCATTTGACAGATATGATATTTCTCTTTTCCAATGAAAAAACCTTTTGCATGAAATACTCTTTGTGCCAATGGCCTTTGTGCCTAATGACACTTCCAACCCCCACAAATACTTGGTGTTAGTGAGGTCATGAATTATATTTCCCTCCATGTATTGATTACGAAGAAAAAAGGTTCTATTCCATAGCACAACTTCGCTAAAAAATAATCACCATTTCTTAATAAAATCAGTTTGTAAATGTTCATATTGTTATTCCTGGTGCCATGTTCTCACCTGAAGTCCTATGTGCACCACGGCAGCTGGGACCTTCATGTTTTATAAGCGGGTGCAATCTCAGTACAACCAGGGGCACATTCAATATTTTTTTTGATAAGTAAGTTAAACTTTATTAACGAAAAAGATAGTTTACAGTACAAGAGATTATACTGAAAACATTAAGCATACAAGCTAAAAAACTCAAAAAATTCGGAAAACCCTCAAAAGTAGAACCTAAGACCGAATTAGCCCACAAGAAAAGAGAATGCAACATAGAACCCCCCAAACGATCCAATGACAAGGTCTTATCCTCAAAACATCTCCCGTTCCTTTCCCTCCACAAACTCCACCATATGCAGCCGGGATCATCTTCCAAATGGCCAAGGCGATAGGATTCTCAAACTTCCTCCTCCAACAATACAAGACATCCACCACCTTCCTAGGCATAACCCAATCGTAGTTGAGAATACTTAGCACATGCGCCCACAATCCTCTCGCCATCGTGCAATGACTAAGGATATAATCAACCGTTTCTCCGTCATTCTTACATAAATAGCACCACTTCGTCAAGAACACTCCCCTCCTTCCTCAAGTTGTCAATGGTCAGAATTTTCCTATGCTTGGCTTCCTAAACAAAGAAAGCAACTCTAGGGGGAGCCAAATTCCTCCAACATTGACGCCATGGAAAAACCTCACTGGAACCCTCCATAAGCAAAGAATGCATTGACTTAACAGAGAAGACTCCACCCTTGGACCCCATCCAAAGCAATTTATCCTCTCCCCCTCTTCTCCTATTCATCGAGTAAAGTAAGGAATAAAACGCCGAAAAAACCTCCATCTCCCAATCATAGATCAATCTCTCAAAATGAACATCCCACAACACAACTCTGGATCCCAACTCCATACAATCAGCCACCCAAGCATCCTTGCATCGAGCTAGAGAGAATAACTGAGGAAACTCCAACCTCAAAGGTCTTTCCCCTTATCATGCCAAAACTGGATTCTGGAGCCATTTCCAACTACAAACTTAATATTGTCTCTAAAAGATTGCCACCCTTTGCTAATGTGCTTCCACAAGCTAACCCCATAAGAGCCCTGCGCCTCCAAAGTGCACCAACCACTCTCCTCACACCCATACTTCTCCGAAATAACTGTCTTCCTATCTCTCTAATCCAAAGCCATTTTAGCTCTCTAAGAGAAGAGAGGAAACAAACCTAAGGATTCTAACTAAGGTGAAACTGTGCTCATCACCACCACTTCCCCATAAGAAATCCCTTTGCAGCTTCTCCAACCTATTAGCCACAGACAACGGAATAGGAAATAGCGACAAAAGTATGTAGGAAGGCTAGAGAGAGTAGATCTAATCAACATTAACCTTCTCCCCTTTGAAAGATAAATGCGCTTCCAACTTGCCAATCTTCTTTCAAATCTCTCAACGATACCATCCCAGATATGCACACATTCAATACTAATGTTGAAATCCCGGTTGATAGGGAGTAATTATAGGATAGAATGATACGAGATTCTAGAGACTTGATTTAGACAGATTTTCATCTTTATTAGGAAATTATTCTTTCCTTTTTTCTTTTCTCGATTGCATTATATTTAGACACATTCCTTGTACATTTGGATTCAAGAAATACAGAAAATCATTTTGTTCTTCATGGTATCAGAGCCAGCAAACCCTAGCTATCAATGGCGGAAGCCACCATCAACAGCGAAGGGCTGGTAACCTCTACAAACCCCACTCGGGAACCACCAGCGATGTCCACCATAGGCTCAAGTGGGCTTGACAACTTGTCCTTTCAGCTCACAGTGGAAAAATTAAATGGAAAAAATTTTAGTGAATGGACTCAATCGATCAAGCTTATAATCGATGGCAAAGGAAAGCTGGGTATCATACTTGTGAGACGAAACAACCACCCTCGACCAACACTGCCGCTTTATTGAAATGGAGGTTAGAAAATTCGATGGTAATTGCATGGATGGTGAACTCCATGAAATCCTCCATTGGAAAAACTTACCTGTTCTTACCAATGGTGAAGGACGTCTGGGATGTGGTTCTAGAGACATACTCGGATATAGAGAACTCTCAAATTTTTGACATCAAGACCCGATTATGGCAAATGAAACAAGGAGAGAAGGATGCCACTGATTTTTACATGGAGATGACGACTTTCTGACAGGAACTCGATCTGAGCTACGATGAAGAATGAGAGTGTTCAGGCGACAGTGCTCGGTACAAACAAAAAGCTTGAAACCGAGCGAGTGTACAAATTCCTTGCTGGTCTCAACCACGAACTAGACGACGTTAGAGGCAGAATACTCGGTCAACGTCCTCTACCTTCAACTCGCGAAGTCTTTGCTGAAGTATGGTGAGAGGAGAACAGGTGGAAAGTTATGCTGATGGAAAATACATCTCTTAGGCCTAATAGGTCTGAAATGTCGGCCGTAGTTTCTAAAGGACCAAGAACTGGGTTTGGCCCAAAACAACATAAAGGCAAAAGTTGGTGCGACCATTGCAGCAAAATTGGCCATACGAAGGAAACTTGCTGGGAACTTCATGGGAAGCCTACAGATTGGAAACCAAGGCAGGGCAATCGCAGTACTTTTAGTTCTAACCTTGATAGTGCAAAAATTCCAAGGAATATTCAGGAGGCCTTAGAGGTTCCCAAATGAAGAGAGGCCGTAATGGAAGAAATGAGAGTCTTGGACAAGAATGAAACTTGGGAGGTGATGAATTTACTGAAGGGAAAAAAACCTGTTGATTGCAAATGGGTGTTCACGTTGAAATATAAAGCTGATGGGACAATAGAACGGTACAAAGCCCGACTTGCTGCAAAGTGGTATACTCAGACCCATGGCATTGACTACACAGAGACATTTGCACCCGTGGCAAAATTAAATACAATTTGGGTTCTTCTATCTTTAGCAGCAAATTTGGACAGGCCTCTCCAACAACTTGACATCGAGAATGCATTCCTAAACAGTGAACTAGAAGAAGAAGTATTCATGACAATACCACTGGGATTTTGTAAAGAGGGTCAAGAAAACTAGATATGAAAACTCAAGAAGTCTTTGTACAGTCTAAAACAGTCACCCATAGCATGGGTTGATAGATTTGCAAAAGTGATAAAAAATCAAGGATATCAGCAAGGACAATCAGACTACACTATGTTCTTCCATCAATCCGAAGATGGGAAGAAGACAATTCTCATTGTATATGTTGACGATATAATCCTCACTGGAGATGATATAGTGGAGATGGAGAAGCTGAAGAAAGTTCTAGCCACTAAATTTGAAGTAAAAGACTTGGGGTAGATGCAATATTTTCTGGGAATGGAAGTCGCTAGATCAAAAAGAGGTATTAGTGTCTCTCAACGAAAATATATTCTTGATCTTCTAGCCGAGACTGGCATGTTTGGACGTAAACCGAGTGACACGCCTATTGAAGTTGGAAGGAAAATAGGAGAAGTCTGAAAACCTGTTAAAAGAGACAGATATCAAAGACTAGTCGGCAAGTTAATTTATCTATCACATACTAGACCCGACATCGCGTTTGCAATAAGTTTGGTGAGTCAACACATGCATTCACTAATGGAGGCTCACCAAGAAGTTGTCTACAGAATCCTCAAATATCTCAAGGGCTCCTTGGGGAGGGGGCTACTCTTCAAAAAGGATGAAAGCAAAGAAGTAGAAGTTTTCATTGATGCTGATTGGGAAGGTGCAAAGGAAGATAGATGGTCTACTACCGGATATTGCACTTATGTATGGGGAAACTTGGTGATTTGGAGAAGTAAGAAACAAAATGTTGTGGCCAAAAGCAGTGCTGAAGCGGAGTTTAGAGTAGTATCACAAGGGATATGTGAAGGGATATGGATAAAGAGACTTTTAGAAGAACTACACACTGCTGTAAAAATTCCAGTTAAACTCTACTGCGATAACAAAGCGGCAATCAACATTTCCCTTAATCCAGTACAACATGACCGAACCAAGCATGTAGAAGTGGATAGACATTTCATCAAGGAAAAGGTGGAGAACGGAATAATTTGTATGACTTATATTTCTACTCAGGAGCAAACTGCAGATATTCACCAAAGGATTGTCCTGGCAAAAATTCGAAGATTTCATTGGCAAGTTGGATATGATTAACATCTATGATCCAACTTGTGGGGGAGTGTTGAAATCCAGGTTGATAGGGAGTAATTATGGGATAGAATGATATGAGATTCTAGAGACTTGATTTAGACAGATTTGGACAGATTTTCATCTTTATTAGGAAATCATTCTTTCCTTTTTTCTTTTCTTGATTGTATTATATTTAGACACATTCCTTGTACATTTAGATTCAAGAAATACAGAAAATCATTCTGTTCTTCAACTAATGGCCAACCAATGTCCATGGTGATGACAGTAAAAAAACATAGCAAAACTTCCATGAAAATGAATCATATTATCATAGTTTACCACATATTGTTTCACTGTAAATGACAACAATTTTTCAGAAGTCAAAACAGGCATTCCAATTAAGGCTGCATAGACAAAAGTACTCTTCCTATTACTGGGTTTATGCATAGCCTCATTAGGAAGGACCTACGGGGTTTCGTGCTACAAAACTTTCATATTATTGCAATAGGATATCATCAAATAGTTATTGAAAAAGGTTTCCTCGACAATGACCATCACATACTGCTGTCAATAAGAAGGAAAGGAAATTAAGAACTTATTGTCACAAGTACATGTATTGATTTACGTGTATCTAACTGAAATGAGAGATACTTATCAAAGTAAGAGGCACACCTACTGTTTATGGAACCATTTATACTTGCAACTGGAGCATATTCATCCCCAACATCCATCTTAGACCAGTGAAAATGAACTCTCCCTCCCCCACCTCCACCCCCACCTAGAGGGCCACCATTGCCCCCAACAACAGATAAAGATGAATTCTTTGAAAGCCTGAGCTCTTGAAGGAAAAGGAGGACTGTCCCACCAGAACCTCCACCAAGTCCGCCAATCAAAGAACCATTGCCGTTCCTTGCTCCTCTACCAAAGCTTTGACCATCAGCCCACAAAGATCCGTAAATATCAAGTCTTACAAGCGGCCACTGGATGGATCCCATCACTAGTTAAAATGAAACATGAACTGGTAAACATTATCTACGTATAATGTAAGATAGAATACTGGTTGATTGATCTAAAAGAATGAAGCACGAAAACATGAGGACAAAACGGTGGCTTCTCATTACTTTACAATATCAGAGGACCCTATTCATGTGCACGCAATTAACAACAAAGGATGACCTTCTGGTGAGTAAGAATTGATTTTATTTAAAAACATTACCGATCATCCCGCCTCCAACCACTTGTCCATATGATTCATTGGGACCTTGGGTTCCACTTCCCAATTCACAAGGGAGATCAGCATTACCATACTTGTTACCCCCGTTGCTCACCCTCCCATTGAAATTCCCAGACCCACCTCTTCCCCCATGTCCAGCACCACTACCAGCTCCATTGGAATAGTTTCCCCTTCCAATACCTTCACTGCAACCTGCGAAAGGGATTTCTGTCTGTTAGAACTAAAAAAGATGAGGTGATTCCTTTTCCCAAGAACCAACAATACCATGCCACCCTAGCAACAAGAGAAACAAAAGGGGAAGGAGACAATGATATAAAGACACTGTTACTTGGAATACACTCTTTACCTAATTCAGAACTAGAAATCACGCCACCACTCTCAATAATGACAGTCCTCGCCCTGTGGATGTGAATTATACTTCCTCTGACAACTCCATTCACAAGAAGATCCTCAACACGACATATCTGCCAAGTGTCAGAAGAAACCATTTCTTTTTACATCATGCTACATGCAAGACTACTGATTGTTCTTCTCATGGTAACTTGTTACATAAAACAGATTTCAAGTGAGATGTCAAGGTCAAACAAGCAACAAACGAAAGTCTAGTTGAGAAAAGAACGAAGGCCAGTACTCAAAGACATTGAAGGGTGGTAGGCCCAAAAAGATAGGTCAAAACTTGTTGCAGATATCCACACTTGTTTCAAAATATAATCTGTCTCATAATTTTATGCAGAACATAAATACATTAGTTTGGTAGACATGGTATAATATGTTGCCCAGCCAAAAGCCGAACAAAACCACGGAAATAGTGTGGAACAGACTACATCAAGCTACCCTTGTGCAAGAAGTTGAATTGATGGTTCCCAAGAGACGCCAGAACGTAAGTGTGATTATTGCATGAATGACTTGATTTTAAGATCTTAATCTATTTTAAGAGTCCACACCAGTTGGCATGATACAAATGAATAAAGGATTTCAAAAGCAGATAAACAGCACAACAAAACAAAGCAAATCCAACTTTGATAAGCCACCCGTCTGTTTAAGAGTTTCCAAAAATGAAAGCAGATCTCTTGACTTGCTGGAAGGGTCTTCCCTCATGTCATATGGGGTGCATCCCGAGTAGACCAAAATGCAAGACACTTCCCAAGGCATTGAGATCGCACTCATTAGAATAAAGATCTTGTATAGGGTGTTTTTGGACTGGTTGATAGCTACTAGTAACATCGTCACTATCATTATAGGGGATTTAGATCTACTTAATTCCAGATCTTAAATACTTCTGAGTTTCCTACAATACTGTCTTATATCCCTGTGTCCTAGAATTTGATTGCTTGGCAAAAAATCGTCAGTAAATATCAGAAAAGGCTATAAATAGTAGGTGAAGTTGAAACAGTCCTACTGAACTACAATGATAAATCCCTTCCAAACAAGCAGAATCTACTCTGGACTGCCGTGATTCTTGAACAAATATGTACAAAGTGAAAAACCTATGTCTAATAATTCTAAGGCAAAATGTCCTATTTATCAGAAGAAATTGCACTGAAGAGATGGCAAGGAGATGCCGCCAAGTGCATGTAACTTTACAACAAAGGATGACAGATGACAGAAAAGGAGAAGGGTTGCACTGGGGCTTCCTGAGATGGCTGGAAAACCATATAAGAACTTTGTACCCGAGCCCTTGGACCAGGAACATTTTTCATTGCATGAATTGTTAAAAAAGGGCATACAATTCACAATAAGGTAAAAGCTCTACTCTTACTTGGATTGAAAAGGAGAGAGTATAGTTGACGTGGCAGTCATCTGGTGGAGTTATCAAGTCTACTGGGCATGTCTGACTCTCACACAAGGACATTGTTACCCTGCAAAAAAGTATTTAAGTTTAAAGATGTTATATATCTTCCAATGCAGAATCAAAGAAACAACCTTGAAAGTCCAGGGAATCACAATTCTATACTCACACTTTTCTACTGGCATCATCCTCCAATGGAGCCTGAAGTAAAGACCCTGGGCCAACCTGTCATGCAAGAAGTTCCAAAAATGGTTTTGCCCAAAGGGAACCCAAGAAATGTAGGCGTATTACAAATAATGAGTACTACTATGTAACTAAAAGATAAACATCTCATGTGCAAGGAGTTCAAGTAAAGGCACTGCAAAGAATATCACAAATTCAGAAGCGGTAATGAATGTTAGATATAACTGAAGAAAAATAAATATCTACCAACAGAAAACTTAAAAAAAGAAATTGCTCTGTTTGGCATCTTCTGAAGAAACATCAGTTGATAGCCATAAGAACCCCACAATAGTTGACTCAAGAACTAAAAAAATCCCATGTACCAATCGGAACAGATGTTGTAAAGTTGAGAAGGTCAACATACTTGCATTTATTACACAACAAGGAGGAGCTTTTAATGTCTTTCAATACATAATTTTGTCACATAAAGAATAATTTTCAATACATAATTTTAAGGAGAGGTTGTTGTGACGTACTTCAATGTATCTACACAGCTTAATTATCATTACTAAAAGGTGAATGGAGAAACTGAATTTCTCATCCACTTGATGTCCATCTTCCTAGTTCAAGTATATGTGTAAGCTTTTCTGATCACTTCCAACAGCTTCATAATATTTATGTTAAATGTATGTTTGGCATTGATGTTTTTAACAAAAACCAGAACACTGGCCTATTCTGAAGAACCTTTTATAAGATGGAAAGAAACAATAGTGTAAATTTCATATCAAATAAACTGGGACATTTTTTGTTGAGGGCTTACAGTTATGTTATAAAAAAGAGACAAGGAAAGTCGCTGGCCTTTGATGGTGTCACCATGACCAGACAACTTCAGCAGTCCCTGCCCATATACGCCCAAGTTTGCATTCGAACTAATAACAGAGTATTCCTGCACAAAAGAATAAATGACAGTAGGACCTCCAGTCTCTATTCACCCCTAAAGAAGAAAATATTTTAACAGATACGGGACACAATTTAACTACATGTTTGAAGCATAAATAATCTCACCCTTAGAACAACCAGATTCCTGACTTCAAGGACAGATGCAGTAACAACAGTATTTCCACCACCGTCGATTTGAATTTTGGAGTTCCACATGAGCAGCATTTTGATCGCAACTCTAAATGCACCAAAAACCTGCAATTATGAAATGCAAGCACTTTAGACCTCAACGCCAACTATACACCTACCTTCTAATAAACAGCATATCACAAATCTAGGAGTTTTCAGGAGACCAAAATAGAAGAAATAAAAAAGGCAGTCTTTCAGATAACAAAAGCAAGAAGCAGAAGAAAGGAAAGAAACAAATATACTGGGGTAAAGCATTAGCATATATTATTTGTACACCCACACTTCATCAGTATTCGTAGCAATAATTTGTCATAACATCCCTATTATCATATGGGAAATCATGACAAAGTATGCTTAGACAGTGGCAAAACAAGGCAATGACATCCCCATAATGTACCAGTATTTCGGCCAATTGAAATAAATAGAACAATTTAAGAATTTACACGACAAGTTAATATTAATTTTCACAACAAATTAAGATTTTAACAGCCATCCCTTTCTATGTCTTACCACTGGCATAGGTTAGATGATGTATAGCAGGAGAAAACCCTGACAGGCTTTGTGGAGGTTTCAATTAGCTCTACAGTTTTTTCCCAAGATTGATCTACAGTCTTCTTTTTTATTTCTTCTACCTCAGTAAAATTCAAAAGCTTCCAAAGACCACAACCTGAACATAACATCTGGCCCTCCCAATTTACTCTTCCCATGCTCTGAGTGAAACTTGAATCTTATTTTTCATCTTTTTTGGTAACTCACTTTGCATTGTCTTCCAATGATGACAAAGTAATTTGTCTTTCATTTATAATTTTTTTGAAGATACATGTTGCAAATGAATCGCCCATAAACGAACACCGAAAGAATAAAAATACAAATGGCTTAACAGCAGAAGATTGGCAGAATTCGGCTAGCATTTTTGGTCCTATATCACAGCCAAGGTCTTGGATCGGGTACTTTCGAAACTAGGAACTTGATACCTCTGAACCCAAATTCAAGAACAAAAGGTTCTAATTGGTAAGAAAGCTTATCGAAGAAATAAACACCAGGTAATAGTAGTATCTCACAATCGAAAAGGGAAACTGGGAGATTTTAGATATATATAGAGAGAAAGAGAGAAACAAAGGTGGATGTTAGGAGAAGAGTGGGCACTGCAGCCAAATTCAAAGTGAAGAAAAATAGGACAAGGAGGTTAGCCTTTACGGCAGAAACACACGCACAAGGACACATGTTTAATCCTATAAAATCGTTACTTGTCCCAAAAGCTTAAGTTGTTAGGAAGAGGTGAATCTAATCATTAAAGTATGTTTCTTATACTTCTCCTCACGTGTGGGCTGGACTCCCCTATTAATTGGTAGGTCCAACAAGTTAAATATTTAATTTCTAATGTGAGTTTTAAGTGTGAAGTTAGGGTTCAAACCCAGGACGTTATATCTCATACTATGTTAAATAACTACTTGCCTCAAGGCTTAACCTGTTAGGAAGAGGTGAATTTAATTATGTAATTTATATTTCTTACGAATTCAAATGGAGCAATAAGTTCATCAGATTGGACATTACGATATGCTTAAAAGAAAAGAGTTTTATTAATGCAGTGTAAGATGTCCTCAAGGCTAAAGGGGTGTCTTCCACACCCCAAGGATTTCACTGAAAAGCACCACTCGCAACCTCGACAGCCACTGGATAACCTGAACATCTCACAAAAAAGACTCTTCAGGTCTTGCTTGACGAAGTGTAGCTTCTGAACACATGACAATAAACCATCATCTATATCATTCTAGATTCTGGCAACATTAAAAGCAACTCTTTCAAAGCATATATCTATAGCCAATAGCAAAATTTTATTGCTTCATTCAAAATATATGATGAACAAATTTGAAACAAATCCATCTCAGAGACAGCCAAAAGCACTGAATCTGTTCCTAGAGTACTGTGTGCTGTATTAGCTTCGCATGATAAATACAATAGGTGCCACTATCTGGAACTCCCAAAATAGGACCCAACCTATTCTCTCCCTTGTGACACAGATCAGTCAGACATTGATCTCGGAGACAGTTGATGGTTCTTTTGTATACCACCCACGTACTAGGTTGCACCCCCTCTATTGCCTTTTTATTCCTTAATTCTTTATCTATAAATTTTTTTGATAAAGTTTAAGACCATTTGATCAACAGTAACCTACAGACATTCTGAAAGATTCTTCTGAATGCAAGCAGTGAAAAACTAGAGGAATAAACAGAGACAACTGAACCCAAAAAAGAAAAAAAGGCTCTTCTCGCTAAACACGCTCAATGTGAAAAATTCAAACATCTTAGTTACATGTGCCATCTAAAAGGATTTCAATTTTCCATTCAGATGATGATTCTCACATTGACAGAGATAGTGCCTAACACAACAATCACAAATTCAGAAATCAGCACCCCCTATAATTAGCGAAAGAATAACAAAAAGAAAAAGAACAAATATGCAAGAGTCATATACCTTTATGATGGAATCACTCATCAAAAGTTCCTCGGCAACGAGCTCAAATTCAGAGACGGGGTAGTCGGACAACCCAAAGACAATGGTCCCCCCACTATATAGACTAATTTGTCCTCTTACCTTCATAGTCAAAGAATAGAAAAAGACATTATGAATTAAGCTTCAGCGGTACAATGAACAAAAACAGAGAATATCTGAAAGACTCACTGCAATTGAAAAAATGTGGTAAATAGATCTAACAAAAGAGACTATTGGACTATGCTATACACAACTTGCTTTTTTTGGGGAGCAGACTATGGTATGGTATATACAACTTACAAAAATCTAACACGATAAGAAATTAAAAGAACTCCAGCCTTGCCTCATTCTAGGGCAGCATGAGCATCATGAGCATCATTGAGGAAATGAGCAAACTGAGTCCCCCCCCCCCCCCCCCCCCCCAACTCCACCCCAACCCCACCCACCCAATGTCATGACTAAAAGGGAAATCAATGTGTGAAAGCTGCAATCAAAATTGTAAACTATTTCAAATAGCCAGCATTAATGAAGCCAAGCCACAAAATCCCATCTAGACTTCCCTCGTAAGAGGCATGAAATTATGGTGGTGGATGAGCCAAGCTCCACCCTACCTGCTTGTTTAGGGACCAAGCCGTTGTTCTTCATAACAAGAAAGTCCAAACTCAATTCAGCTTGGCTCATCAAGCTTGTGAACCATCTTTTCTCATTAGTCATACTCCGAAGCTCAATATATAACCCAGGTGATTTGATGTTTTTTAGACTACAATAAGTTCATTGATAATTGATTTGGGACTCTAGGGTCAAATATGCTGCAAGTAGTCAACTGCATCACATCACTTTTCTATCACTAAAACCTCCAATGATGTTCAGGGTCCCACATTATAGAAATCTGCACTCCTTATAAAAGCTTCCAAGTTATCTAAATTTGTCATTAGTGCTTGGAACTGGACACTTAGCCAACAATTGGGGTGGCACTTCATAGGAGAATGTGCCAATATGTTGGTGATGGGAGCCCTACGAGGCCAAGCTAGGCGCAACCAAAAACAACTTGAGCTTGTGAGGATTAAGAGCTTCTTAAGTATCCACAGAGCTGAGGCCATTTTATTGCGCTGATCTCAAGAACTTGTAGACTTGGCTTTACTTGATGTAGCCCCTAACCAAAATAAAAAATCTCACTTCTGCTTCATCCAGCATTGTTCTTGCAGGAAACCCAGTTCTATTATGAGTTGATGACTGCGGCCCATGAAAAAAATCCATATGAATTATGACAGAGATTCTCAACAGGCTTTGAAACTTCTTGAGGATAAATGTTCACAATCGCAGAAGTGAAGGATTCCAGCTCCCTTTACCATTATGGTTACCTTCCACCAGTCCAATTATTGAGTTCCATCCCTTCAGACACAGCAACCCAACTTCTGACACATTGATCTTATTCCAATATGAATGCAAAAAAAGGGTGTCAGCTAAAACTTAGTGAACTGTGAAGCATCAACTTGTCATATGTTGAGTTGATCTATGGTCAGTAATATTTATATGGGACTTAGAACTGCAAAACAGCTAGATATTGTGCGTTTAATTTTCAAGAAAATAGTTTCAAAGGAAAGATTAAGCTCGAGAACTCTCGACCAAAAATCAAGCAAGCATTCAGTTCTGATGCTTTAGTGCTTTGGTTGAAGTTGTAACAAGAGTACAAAGGCAAAAGTCCTATCATGATGTTGTCCAATCATAGAGAGATATCCCATAAAGAACTATACGCCTTAATTGCCACACATTTTTTCTACCGATGCTCTCAACGGAACGCTAAAGAGAACAAGAACACTTGAAGAGTAATGAATACGTAATTCATTTGAAGAAGATAGATTGGGAAACCTGAATTCTGGTCCAGAGCAGAGGAACTAAAACTTTTGCATTATTCTCCACAAAAACATGTGACCATAGATGGGTGGTAGGAAAATCAAGCAAAGGAGTTTCAGTTTCAGTTGTGACATTATCATTGCCAACCCTTAAACTCCGTAAATCTGCATTGAAGTAGGTGCCAGCTGCTCCAGAATTCCTTGGACAGCCAATACTCAAACCACCTGCAACCAAAAAGAAACACAGCATATACCGTAGAAACTCCTGTAATGTAATATTTACAGAACTGGAATATGTTCTGAGTAAAGCATCTGCTTATTATTTTAAGTACTGCCCAATATTGACAGAAAACAATAGAAGCTGTTTACTTATGATAAAGTGTATACATAAGGCATACAAAATGGATTTATATAGGTCAGCAAAAACACGTCACGTATTTAGGACACAGTGATCAGAAGTTAGACATAGTGTCACCCTCAGCCTTGGCCTAGGCTCAAATACTGCAGTAAAGATAATCGATATAGGCAACTCTAATGAACAAGGAACATATGGAGGCCTCAGCCTAGTCATCAACATTGTTCATTTTGACCTCCAGCATGATCATCAAGAGTTTCTTGATGAAAAGACACAACATACTGTATGCTGTCTTTTGAATGTGATCAGTAATGGTTTCAAGATCTGACTCCCGAGATAAAAAATGGTATCAACATCTTCCTCGCAAATGTAATTCCCCTACCCTTTCTTAGCTTGAATCTGGATAATTTTAGCCCCTTATTCGTTTATCAAAAGTTGCAGGGCTTGTACCTGTTTCTTGTGCAACCTTATGCTCAGTGTTTTGCACCAGCAACAAATCCTCTGCTCTTTCCAAATCAAGCTACAAACAATCTTTTCTTCAGTTTGATCAGCTCCATTCAAGCCAATACAATATCCATTACATTGGTCTCAAAATTTCTTCCCTACTTTCTCTCTCTGATGCTAATATCATAATAATTCCGAGTTAATATGGCTAGTATGATGCAAGGGCTTGCATTAAGTTATGTTTTCCATCACTCAACGACCCCCAGCGGATATGAGGCAAATTAGATTAGCAAAATTTTATCCATAGAAGCTTCACCAACAGGCTACCATTCTATAATTTGTGAGAGACTACATGCATAAAATTCTACTCCTTCCTTCCTAACATGAAGGTCTTGCTTTCTTCTTTGGGACGTCTAAAATAAAAGTCTACTTTTGAAACAATTCAAATAATATTTTAAAAGATATACACTTCTGTTTTGAAAAAAAAATAAAATTGAAAAAGTCTTATTAAATGAAGTGCCCACCTCTAAAACAGAATGAATAGCGTTCTAGGAAGTTAGCCCTTCTACTCCTCACTACTAATTGTGCCGTTTATAACCAAAGCACTTATTCAAGGAAAGAGGAATTATTTCTTTTATTAGCTTGATATTGTGATGTTGTTCATTCACCATGTTTGGCCTTGCCCATTGCATGAAATTCTGTGGAACCCTGAGCACTAGATCAATCTATGTCATTCATTGCGCATTTTTCGTTACTTGAGAATATGAAGAGCTGATTCCTTGAACAATAGGCAGCAAAATACACTTACCGTGGCCAACAGATTTAATGTGATGGAGTGACACTGCTAAAAAAGTCTTGGAAAACCAATAGAATCAATGAGAAGACGGCATAACCAAATAAAAGTAATGAAGAATTTTAGGCTTATATGAGACAAAGGCATAGAGGAGTTGCTTCAGGCTCGAATAGCGATAGAGAAGTTGCTGCAATGGAAGTGCTTGAAATTGGAACAGATCAAAGAGAGTTAACATGAGGCAGAGGCAAAGAAAACGCCATGGCCAGAGTGCAAGGAGAAAAACCCTGATGTAAGTTTGGCTGAAAACAGTTTTCAAGACCCAATTTAAAAGTCATAAAATATAAAAGAAATGATACCAAGAAGGAAAAAAAATGTGGAGAAGGAACCCCTGCCCTATTGCCCTATGCAGTAAAATGGGCCAAGATGATTCCCTCTCCATCGTGCAGGGTATCATTTCGGCCTAACTGAGTAGTCATATAATCGTGCAATGAAGAAAAATGGTTTCAGTTATCAACAAATTATGCCCATTAACAACTTTTACTTTGTCAGATTTAGGTCTACAAAGCAAGTTGAGACTTCTATGCAAAATGAAATATTTAGCAGTTGACTAATCGTTCATTCTACTACCAGATATAGATATATGAGCAGTACAAACCATGCACTGTAAGTTTTACATCTTCTTGTATGCTGTAACAATCAAGAGATATTCTTCCACCACCACCTCCTCCCCATCCCCTCCCACCTGCTGCACTTATTCTACCATAGCCCTTCCTAAGCAATCAAACATAGCAAAACGTTAACGAAAAGTTTTCATGAGAATAGAACATATTCCTTCTACACTGTATCTATGACTCAAACATAGTTCCATGGTAATGAAAAAAGTAAAATGAAACAGTTATCATAAGTAGCATGGATGAGGTTTTGATAACAGGCAAAAAGTTAATAAATCCTTCGGTACGAAGCGAATATAAAGGGAATGAATTATTTGTTATCCAAGTAATCAGCTTAGATGAATTTCAGTCCACCGCAAAAAAAAATAAAATATTCAGTCCACCCAAAACCTGATAATTCGATCATTATCAGTTTGATTCTTTTCCAATTTTGAAACAAGGAGGATCACTAGGATGGCAACTGGGTTTTGAACCTCAATGTTCTCTCTTGAAAAGAATTCAATTGCCTGCTCTTTTTCAGGGACCGGCCGACCGAAATTTTTGATACAGAAAAAGAGTTTTCACGTCCTACATGAGAGGGGCAATTCTAAAACTTGGGCAACACAGGAGTATTGTTGGAGTTGAACTGAATTGCTGATAATATAACCGTTAAGAACAATTTCATCTTCTCCAATTATGCATATGTACCTTGGAATAGTGTTTCCTATTCCTATGTTCCATGAGGAAGAGAAAAGCAAATTAAGAAACAAAAAAGGGAAGAAAAATCATATGTGACTGATAAGAAAAAATTCCTCCACAATGACAAGCATAACAAATGTTTGCATTTATTCAGTCACCTTCCCGCCTTCTACTTCCAGTTAAATTCAGGATTTGACATACTTTTATTAGTTTGGTTCTTAATTCTTAACTAGTTAACACAATCTTCGGTTCCTCACTTTAAAAAGCCCTTTTTCTTTTGTCTTGTTCTTTTGGTTCACAATATGGGCAAGCTGTCTAGGATGAATATAACCAAAAATATATCAGGAACTTCAACATAGCTACCTACACTAGAAGACATCAATTAATAGTTCAATTTTGATCATACATGTTGTAAGAAATTGGTAAAATAAGTATTGTATCAGATTATAAAGTATAAGCTAAATTTTCAATAAAACAAACTACTTTTGCCAAAGACAGAAATTTTTTACATTGTTGCCATTTGAAACTGGTAGCCATTACTACCAATGTAAGCAGCAGTTCTATCCAAATATTCGGTATGTACTTTTGAGGATTGTATAGATTCTATGGAATGTGTGTGCGACTAATACTGTAAGAACCAATAATTCAACTTAATAAAATACTTTTTGGTTTTTCAATTTGCAGGCATTAGCAACAATTTCTTACTCACAGCTTTACAGCATGTACAAAGATACTTCCACCAGATCCTCCTCCCCCTTTTTGTCCTCCATCACCACCTTCCGAAGCTACAGTACCATTTAAGTATAAAATTTCCTTCACAAGAACCTTAACACGGCCTCCACCATTTCCACCATAGGGTTTTTCAGCAGATTTACCACCACCCTTACTCCCATAACTCCAGGGATCAGATAAAGATGACCAAGCATACACATCGCCACCCCAGAATTTTGTCAAATTATTTTTCAAGCAGGAAGCACCTCGGCCACCGTGCCCTCCACCAGCACCATCATATCCAACTGGTGTACCGCTGGTCTGAGAAGGCGGTAATCCACCCAAGGATGTTGTATTTAGAGAAGAATTGAATTCCAGGGTCAGATTGGCAGCAGCAAATACTATAGAACCAGCACGAATAGTTGCATATTGGCCCACGTTAACATTTCCAGACATGTTAAAAATAATAACACATCCTTCAATTGGACACTCAATTGAAACATGTGGGAGGATTTCTAGGTTTCCAGTACCATAAATGTAAAGATTGGAATCCAAATACAGATTTGAGTTTAGCAAGCATGTAGTATTGAAAGAGCCAACACCTCCCAGGTCCTCACAAGATACTGAATCATTTTGGAGGGATGAAAAGATTGATCTTTTGGCATGGTCAGAGATGCTGCTTCCAGAATTGTCAGTTAAATCTGCACCAAAATTACGGAACCAGTCGTCCGTCCAAGTTTCCCTACCTTGGTGCTGTCCGAAACCCAGACTAAGGGCAGACACATAGAGATGCCCCAACAGAATAGCCCAGCAAAGGTAACCGTGCATTAGCAAAGGATGCATCACCCCTCGAGATAAGTAAAAATCACAATTTATGTCAAGCTCTGAAACTTCACGGAAGTCTTGGGTGCCAACTCAGTCTCAACAGGTAGTATGTCATATACTTATCAATAAAACATCAATTTAATTCAAACCATATTCAGCATTCATGAAATCCTCTGCTTGTTCAGTAACAAGGATAGCTTCTTGATGCTAGAACTTCCCCAGACTAAATGTTTCCAATCCTGGTAATCAAGAAACAACTCTGTAAATGAAAATATCAGAAGTCAAGTAGTAAGTTATACACTATAATCTCACTCACTAACTGAAGATATTGCTTGCAACCAGTACAAATAAGCTTGGGAATATTCTAGATGTCTAATCATAGTTATAGCAATTCAAAGGAAGAGTAAATCACTATAGTAGTTTACAAAGAAAAGAACACAAAAGATTTCCTAGGAATATATTAGTACTGCATGAAAGAAGCACCTTCCTTGAGAACATGAAAAACAACAACCGGTTCTAAGATGAAAGAAAGAAGGGTTTTTCCCATGTACAAATAGATGCAAGTTAAGAAAACATAACTTTTCAATACCATGATGTATGTACCAGCTAGTAACAGTCCAGTTTAAACTAAATTATTTTAGATGTCAGTCAATAAGACTGCAAGCACTCCTGAAGCTAGCCTATGGTGACATGTGTGGAACTATATAGCCTTTGTCATCTTTAGCCTGTCTCATGAATACGTCACTAATGTGGTATAACAACCTTTGGTTCGAACAATTATACATGACAAGCCATGTGCTTCAATTGAATGGCGATGGTTACTCTTAAACAGCACAGATACGAGTATTATATAACAGAAATACTACATAAAGCGTCACCTGAGGGCTACTAGTGCTGGATGTAATGAATGTGGCGCTGCATTGATGAACACTTGACCAAGAGGTTTCACTCTACACTAGACGTAACAGTTTGCTAAATAAATTTACTTAACGGATATTATGACGATGTATTCCCATCAAAATGAAAAACGAAGTAGATTTGAAGCCCATTCTTTGCTCTTCATTCATTCATTTGAGGATTAACCAACATTCAATATGTATAATCACATTTAGATAAACACCACTGTTAGTTTAGAAGTGTTAGTTTCCTGGTCCACATTCACTCATTTGAAGCAAAAGAAAACATTCACCATCGGACAAAGAAATCATTAGTCGATCACTTCAGCAATGACCCAACTTCGAATGTTCATATTACTATTTTCAAAAGCACAACTCAAAAGTAAGACAAATAACCATGACAATAGCGACAATGCCAATCAGAAGAAACGAAGGTTAACTTAAAAATTGGAACAGCGGAGACAATCACATTTAAACCACGGCAAATAAAGTACCACACACGGACACGGAATTAAGATGAAAAACACCAAAATCCAGCGCAATTCAAAGAAATAAAATTACCTGTGCAGAAACCAAACTTAATTTTCGGGCTGAGGGTAGTAGTAGTAGTATTTACCGTTTGGCGGGAGAGAAACGGGGAACAAGCGCTGGTGGAATCCGTAGGAATAGCTTTGATCTGTGAGAATCATTACGACGCGCCTGGGTGGGAAATCGACAGAGCTTTGTCTCTTTGCTTTTGGTTGTTTATATATGTACCATAGAGTGAGAGGAGAAAAGCCACAACAGCACTGAAGTGTGGAACAGTGGAAGTCTCTTCTAGTCCGCACCTACGTTTTCGCATAGCTGGACCCTAACAGATATTGACGCGCGTGCTTTGTATTAAATTGCGAGATTCCTTATGACCTTTATGCCTTATATACGAGCAACATCAATATCCTTTCCAATTTTTCAATTTTACGGAGATTTTTCAATTTTATGGAAAAATTCGGATAAAGAAGTGGAGAGATCTCAATTTTATATGAGTAATCTTTCTGCTCTAATGAACTTCCAGTATGATATTGTGATGTTTGAATGTTAAAAGTTTTCATATTGCATGCATGATGATTAAGAAAATTTTTAAAAAGTCAAAATTTTCATTACCAAAAATCAAAATTTTAAAATTTTCACATAAATTTTAAAATTTTTTCATTTCAACTTCAATTTTTTTAAAAAAAAAACATACATTAAATATTCTCAAAATTTTTAATTTACCAAATATTATTGCCTAATTGCATAACACAAGAAAATTTCATGCTTCTTAAATCTCAAAATTGTAGTGCCCTTGATTTTTGTTTTCCTATCTGTGGTAGGGTAAGAGAAGCTCTATAACTCCCATCATATTGTAGATTGCTTCATTAACTACTGTGAAAGAAACCTTTTCTTCGCCTTTTAGTAAAGAGTTTAAAAGATGGCACAATACTAGTTTTTTTCTTAACATTTTTTTACACTTTTGAAGGATATTTTGTCTCAATTGCATGATGTAATTTGTATTGATAGATAACTGATGAGTCTTAGGACGTTTTTATTATCATATGAATTTTTTGTAAATATTAAATATTATGTAATACATTAAATCATGTAAATTTTGAATATGTTTGTTGAGTACCTCATCCTTTCTTTCTTCGATATATTTTCATGTATCGTAATTCTGCTTAGAAAAAAAAAAAAAAACAGCAAAGTCTCAAAGAGGGAACGATTTCGGTTAACAAAAAAAACAAGGAAGAAGAAATATGCATATCTTAGGTGGATTTCCAAATGACACGTATTTAGAAAAAGGGAACTGGGAGGTCAAAACGGTATTTTAAGAGGGAGATAAGGATATTGGTCGTGGTCGTGGACTTGTAGACAGCCTGACAGGAACGAACTCAATCCCAACCGTTTTATTCTCTTTGATGCGACAGGTGGGTCCCCCTTTCTCGGATTAACATTATCACCTTGGACACGTGTTACGTTGGCCAATTTTAGAAGTAGTTATGTTATAGCACCTAACAACAAGTGTCATCTATTTATAGAATAGATAAAAATATATAAGATAAGATTGAATCTAAATTAATTATTAAATGGCTACTACCCTTCGTCTCAAGTTAGGTAGTCTATAATTCTCTACTTGAAACCTTATTGTCATTTTTTCGTATGTCTCTTCTTAAAGGAAACCCTTTACAGTAATTTCATGAAGCTGATCTATTTTTATATTTTGTTTTCTTGGCATTTTCTTCTAAATACTCAGTTATTTCATGTTGGTTCTGATAATACAGGGGATATTCCATGTGTCAGAAAAAGGTATTACCGTATTGACGCTATATATTTTGCATTTTCTTGTTAGAAAAATTAATATAATAACTAAGATGACAGTGTCTCGAAATAAAATAAAGGTTTTGTCTAATAAATATTAGTCGTTCTCATTTTATGAGGATTAAAAACTTAATTCTATGAAATTCTAAAGATTTTAGCCGCTTCACTAGTAACATCCAATGTTAAATGTATAACACTCTTTGTGATTGGAATAGACTTGACCAAACTTGATCGAACATGAAAACTTAACGTAACAACAAATTATTAACTCCGAACACATTACTTAAGTTGAGAGTTTTGTTATTGTGAGGAGTCAAATTATGGTCGCCGGTCGGCCAGCTGAACGATAGTAATCCTGACTAATTCATTCACGCCCTAAGGAGCCATTTCTTTGCTTTGATTATGCCACAAGTATATTAGTAATGGGATAAATTAATAAATACGGGCATTACTATGAAATATACAAAGTGAATCATGCTCCATCAAACCCCGATAAACTCTTATCTCAAAATTTAAACTGTTCGAAAGAGGTCTATTTTATTATTTAAACGTGTGGATTGGACTTCTTTTTAATTGGTTAGCCCAACACGTATAATATTTAACATCCGAGATATCACCCAACGTCCTTTACTGATCCAAACTACAAAGTTTCTTACATTTAGCCCTCAAGGTACCAAAATACATCAATATTTGACTTCTTGTAAGATCCTATTGTTGAAATGTAATGAAAATAGGCTATGACATAATATTAACAGTTGGATCTTATGAACCGATAAATATTAATGAATTTTGATACCTTAAGAACTCGATGTAATGTAATTGGTAATTTGCGAAACGTGATATTTTCTCGAGAATAAAATTCTCTCATTGTAGAAAATCCTTTAACATTTATTCTATATATTTTGTGTGTGTGGGCAGGTGTATATATATGTATGTTCTACTATCGTATCATATGATTCAATGTTTATGTGGCCTAAGCCGTAACCCACATTACAGGCATAAAGAAACAAATTAATTTATAATCCCTACATCCTCTCAAAGAATTGAAAACAGAAAAAGATAAACAAATAAGAATATCTAATTCCCACCCATTAAGAAGCTTATCCCACGGCCTGATTGAGACCATACAAAGTTAAATTGAAGGACTTTAACCAAAATCAAAGGACACAGAAAACTACTTCTCTATATCTAACCTCTTTGGGCCCAACCAGTTCTCTAAACTTCAGACTTATTTGAATTAACGCAAAAATTAATTGTATAGCTTTCGGGGAGAGGTCGGACCACTGGGAGGGAGGATGTTGTCGATTAATCATTAATGTTCTTCATTGGATTCTCCTAAAAACGGACGAGAAATTTGAACACGTGTTTAGGCAGCAGAGTTTCGAGATTTTTTTATTTTTTACTTTTTATGAAAGTTAGTACTTAGAGGCCGGTTAATGTGACTAGAATTTTTGTGTTTCTTTTATATATAAATTCATAAAAGAATTCGAAATAAAATGTAAGACATTAAAAGATACCAAAAAATTAAAAAACCAATAGACACTACAAAAAAACAGGTCTGTAGCGGCGGTTGTTAAAAATGCCGCTAAAAGGTGTTTTTAGAGGCGTTTTTCAAAAAACGTTGCTAAAGGGGGTCTATAGCGGCGGTCGCTACAGACCCCCTTTAGCGGTGTTTTTTGCAAAATGCCGCTACAAGTTTTACCTTTAGCGGCGGTCACTGACCACCGCTATAGACCCCCTTAGCATCGTTTTTTGCAAAACGCCGCTAAATGCCTGATTTTTAGCAGCGTTTTTAAAAAAAACGCTGCTATAGGTATAAGTGCAAAAAAAAAAAAAATATTTACTAATTATAAGTTATTTAATGTTAATAATTATTTTATTCCTTTTAATATATAATTTTATTTTGTCATGTATTTGAAAATTTTTATTTTAAGAGACCTACTTAATAAAATATAAAATTAGAAAGAGTGTTGTGAAAATTGAAGTTGTTATATGGTCTTAGAGGCTATGATTTAGTCATTAGGTAGGTACATATAAAGTACTTAGGTTAATTCATATCAATTATATAATAAACACATACTTTTAAATTATAAGTATTATATATTATTACTCCCAACCTATTTTAATTAAGATTATTATACTAATTATAAAAAAGAGTATA
>CM025856.1:10395060-10678418 GCA_003952965.2 Morella rubra | reverse complement strand
GCTGATTGCAGTTGGATTCCAACAATGAAACTTACAACGTAAAATTTAATAAAATTATGTGTTGGTGTTAAAAAAAGAGGTAGTATTAGAATGGATGAATGAGAGATAAAAGTAAAATAAAATTTTAATGCGTGTTTGTAAAGGTAAAATTTTTGATACACAAACGTTATGTAAATAATGCATGTACTGAGGACCTTATCCACATGTTCAGAGTTTGTCTAGGGTTAAGGCCAAATTGGACTAGATCCATTGAATTTAGTGCATAAAGGATGTCACCGATTATTTCTTAGTATTAAAAATAAAATATTTATTCTTTAGAGTTTGATTGACACCTTAGAAAATACGCTTAAAAATAGTTTTTCAGTGTTTGGCTAACAACTGAAATGATGGTAAGTACAACTTTTGAAATTTCATCCGTTTTGAAAATCATGAATATCACATCTACTTTTTTTTTATATAAAAATTAGGGTATATTTGCATTTAGAAAGTTTTAAAAAATTTTTGATATTGTGAAAATTGAGATAGATTAAAGTTTTATTGAGTTTTATAAAAAAGTAGTAAACATTTTAAAGTCTATTAAAGAGATGTAGAAAAATTTTAAAATTTGTTGGGAGCCAGTGAAAAAGTAAAGAGGGAACTTGAGTAAAAGATTTATATTTATTGTTATGGAAATAGATGATTTGACGAAAATAGATGATTTTGAAATTTTTTATTATATTTTTGAAATTTTTTTAAAATTTAAAATAAAAGAGGAAAAAAATTATTATGGACCCCTTATTTGTGTTAAAAATTTTGAGACAAAAATTCATGTCTACATCTAAAATTTCTTCAAACTTCAAAAATTTCTAGAAAATCTAACTTTGAAAACATGCCCTTAGTAATGTGTTACCCATAACTAAAATTAAGGGGCTCTAATTTCAGGCATTATATAAAATATTGATGAAATATGAAAACATCTACACTTATTAGTTATGGTGACATGTGACGTGAATAATTCTCTCATCTATTTTTTCGAATAATATTTTGAGCCATTTAATAATATCAGGTGGCCTGGGACTGTGGGAAAGAAGAAAAAGAAACAAAAAGTCGAGGGGCAAATGTAAATATAATAAAATACAAGGGGTTTATCCACAAAATGAGTTCGATTTAAATATGCGGAAAATAACATATCTTCTTCTGACTGAACCAACTCACACGATTTCAATCATATGCCCCTTCGTGCCCACCTTCCCTTCTCCTCTTCCTTCTTCTCGCTCCTCTAGAGGAAAACAGATTACGGTCATAGTCTGTCCCGATTTCGAAACATGGCTGAGTCGGTGGAGCTCCCAAGTCGTCTCGGAATCCTTCCCTTCCGTAACAAGGTCCTCTTACCTGGCGCCATCATCCGAATTCGATGCACTTCACCCAGCAGGTCCTTTCTCTCTCCCGTTATGGTTTCAAATCTCTCTGCTGAAATTATTTTCTGCTTGAAGATTTAAAGGTGATTATCCTAGTTTTCATTTTGATTTCGAGAGAATTCTGGAATGATTTGTTTAAATGATTCAAACTTTTCGATATAAATTGTGAACTTGAGCGAACAAGACCTTCAGCTGCAATAAGCTGAGCTAATACAACAAATCGGCTGGAAGGCAATTTCTTTTATAGTTTTTTATTCTTTTTCTTTTTCTTTGGTTTTTTTCGAAACCAATCGGAGGTACGTGTGTATCCTTTGAAATTATTCCTCTGTATCCAATTGTTTGATTTGCTTTATTCGAAACTTTATCGTCGAGTTCGGCGACAATTATGCGTTTCGTTGCTCAAGTTTCCTTAGATTGTCTCACATTCGCTCCGCAATCATAGTGGAGGAGCATATTGGTTCCCTCCTCCCCCACTTTTTAGCTTAATGTAATTCGTGAGTACGCTTTGTTGTTAATCCATGTAGTGTGAAACTGGTGGAGCAAGAGCTGTGGCAGCGGGAAGAGAAGGGATTAATTGGCATTCTTCCAGTCCGTGATTCTGCTGAAACAACTGCAGAAGTAGGCCCTGTGTTATCTCAAGGTGATCTTTTTTGACCAATTAACTATTTGGTTATTTATGAGTTAGTTTTCATTACCTATATCCCACATTTCTCATGCAGACTCAATGTCTCCCACTGAAACTAGTACCTTGTTTTGAATCTCTAGGCGTTGGTAGTGATTCTGGTGAGAGAAGCTCTAGAATTCAAGTTGGTGCATCTGATTCTCAAAGGCTGGATGTGAAAAATCAGCAGGAAAATATTCATTGGCATACCAGGTATGAGTCACAGTGGCATCTATTGTATTCTTAAACGGAAATGGTTTGGCCAATGACTTTAACAGTGGAGTAAACTGATAAAGATTTTCAAATCTTATTTCTCAGGGGAGTCGCAGCTCGGGCTTTACATTTGTCAAGAGGAGTGGAGAAGCCAAGTGGGAGGGTCACATACATAGTCGTCCTTGAAGGTTTGTGCAGATTCAGTGTCCAGGAACTTAGCACCAGAGGGACGTATTATACTGCACGGATTTCTCCTCTTGAAATTACAAAGGCTGGTAAGTTGTTTTTAACATTTTTCCCTGTGTAATATTATTAATGAAAATTTTTTACATCGAATTTTCTATGGTTTGTTGGATAATTCATAAGAGGTGAAAGACTTGACATTGGCAATTTCGTTTTTCTTTAAATTTTTATTTTCCTGGTTTTAGCAGTCCGTATAATGTTCCATTGATAAATCAATGGTTGAGGTCTCCTTTAACATATACATGATGTGTAGTTATTTATATTGTTGTGGTCTCAGCAATGATTATTTTAGAATACACACGTGCATACACATTTGATTATATTGTTACTTGTAATTATGACAGAATGATTGCCCTGAAGCTCATGTGTTGCAAACTCTATGCATCTTTTATCTGGAAATATAGGAAGAATTTTGTTTTATGTTCAGAAACGAAGGTCATGACTTGAAGGCTAGTTACACATCAGTAGGTTCAAGCTATTGGGTCAGAGACCAACTATGCATATCAACTGTATACTGAGATTATATTCCCCCCTTTAAGTGCATGCTGAAAATGTCCTTGGACCCTGGAACATGAATTAGAACAGAAATAGATATTTAAGGTAGAAACTGACAAAGTGGTGATTCCTGATATTCAAACACAAGACAAAGCAGGTTGTAAAAACATTTTGAAACCATCTGTCCCAAAAGCTTGAAACTAAAGTAGGCTAAGAAACCGAGGACATACTGACATACTAATAGATACATTATTCAGACACTGTTCCCTTGTGAGACCCAACAGTGCCCACAGAACCTGTATAACTCTTTAGTCAGAGGTCCTGACATGAAATGTATTGGAAAAGTATTTTCAGAAGGGTATGAGTCAAGAAGGAGAGGTCCAATAAGAAGAGTAAGATATGAATCTTGCTCATGGTTTCACAGGAAGCACATGTCTAGAGTGCTATATGGAGATTACTGCATTGAGTGTGTGATTCATACAGTAATCCTTGCTGCTTCACATGTATTTGTTTTAGATTCTAGAATTTGGTTTATGCTGTTGTTCCCAGTCACAAACTTCTTTAAGCTTCTTCTAATGTAAGTACTACTGTTGCTTTGGCTGTGGGATGCTGAACTTACGCATTCTGAAATCTTTACTAGAGATGGAGCAAGTGGAGCAAGAACCAGATTTCATGACCTTGTCTCGTCAATTCAAAGCAGCTGCCATGGAGTTGATTTCCGTTCTTGAGCAGGTAAGACTTTGGCTAGAATATTCTCTTCTTCTCTAGGAATCCTCTTGGAAGTAAGATTTGCAAATATCTAATTTTTCTTTTGGCTGTAGTATATAAACATGTCATAGGAAAAACATGGTCAGGGGTATTTTCTGAAAGTAGTTTTCTACTGGTCTGGCGTAGATATTTTTGGTGGCTTATCAGTTGTGATGTCAAAACTCTCTGTATAAATTTGAACCAAAACTCATATATTTCATTAAATTGTGGTGTGGCTGGCTTTGTTTTTTCAATTTTGCTTACCCAGATTCCAAGTTATCATTGGATAATGACTGATCTAGAATATTTTCATCTTTGGTTGATCTTGGTGTTTCCAAGATTTATTTATCATTGTTTTGTTGGGGATTTCAACTTTTTGTTTTGTGGTAAAAAAAGATGCTATGCATTGGGTGAGAGGAAGCACATGCATTACTGGATTTTGGGGACTCACCCATTCTATAGAGAGGTTCATTATATTCTCCAATGATTGATGCCAATTCTTTGAGTTTGGATGTTGACAGTAAAAGGAGAAACATTGATAATCGAAGATGCTTATGGTAATCATCATACCGGTCAATGCTGCTTTGAGTGAGGTTGCCTTCGGCTGAATGAATTTGTTTGTGCCTCATTTTCTTGGACTGCTGGAGAATTTAGCTTCACAATTCACTTGTTTCTTTTTTTATTGAAAAACCACTCTTAAGAGGGTAATTCATGTAAAAATTGACTGTATGGTTTAGCAATAGATGCTACTAGTGCCAGGTTTTCTGTTAGTGATTATAGTTTTGGTTGATTTGGTTACCAGAATGTATGTAATAAGCTTTATGATTTCTGTCTCATTTGAAAAGTATCCTTTTGTTTCCTGTATATGTTGTGATTCTATCCGTCAAGGACTCACATTTTCATATCTGCAAATAGAAACAAAAGACAGGAGGAAGGACAAAAGTTCTTTTGGAGACAGTTCCTGTTCACAAATTGGCAGATATTTTTGTTGCTAGCTTTGAGATAAGTTTTGAAGAGCAACTATCAATGTTGGATTCTGTTGATCTGAAAGTAAGGCTTTCAAAAGCTACTGAATTAGTTGACAGGCATCTACAGGTAATCATAACTTACTCATTGTTTATATGTTGTTCAAATCTATTTGGTTTGATGCTTCCTTCAGCTGTTGTTTAGTCACGTTAACACACTTGTGGCAGTCAATACGTGTAGCAGAGAAGATTACACAGAAGGTTGAGGGACAGTTATCGAAATCACAGAAAGAATTCCTTTTGCGTCAGCAGGTTGGCTTTCTCAGAAGTATTATTTCTATAGCTTCAATAAATACATGGAACTGGAAAGATTAAATATCAAACTTTAAGACCCTTTTTCTTCTGATTTCAACTTGACCTGGTAATCGTTGGTCCTTATGTCTTAAAGACGTTTGAAGAGTTTTTCCTTTCTAGATTTTCTTAGAGAAAACAAAGGTATAGTTGCAAGACTAAAGGTTGTGTTTGAGTATTAAAATTTTAGAGAGGTTAAAATTTTAGGGTATTGAAATTGGTGAAAAAGTGAAGAGAGAGATTATTGGAATGAATTTTTTATATATTATAGTGAAGTAATGATTTGATGGGGAGAGAGAAATTATATTGTAATTATTTTATTATGTTAAAATTTTAGAAGACCTAAAATTTTGGTAAACAAACAAACCCTTTGTATCTCAAGGCGCATAACTCCAATCATCAGATGCATGTGTATCACATTACATCGAAGCATTTCCCTTGTACATTAAAAGGACTTGGCATCTGAACATCTGTCTCTCACACTATAGCTTCGTTTGCAAGTGACCAAAGGATTAAGCTTAACTGCATGAAGAGTAGGTGGTGATTTTATTATGAACTTCTCGCTTCTCTTTTATGTTCATTGTCATTAACTTCATCTGGATTCGACTTACCCCAAAATATTATGACCTAAACTCATGCCCTTCAGTATGTTGGGACTTTGCATTTTTAACTTATTTTCATTTCACATATTTCAGATGAGAGCTATAAAAGAAGAGCTTGGTGACAATGATGATGATGAGGATGATGTGGCTGCCTTGGAGAGAAAGATGCAAAGTGCTGGAATGCCTTCAAATATCTGGAAGCATGCACAGAGGGAGTTAAGGTATGATCTATTGCGAAATGTAGATGAAGAGGACTGCATTCCTCTGACAAGTGGAAAACAAATAGTGCGGAATACGAGTAGTTGATTCTTTTCAAACCATGGATGTCAATAAGACTTTTGGGATAATATGCATCCAGAGTAAAAGCCAAGGGGACAACATCCAAACTCACAATTATTTAGTTAGTAATTCCACCCTCTGTTTTACAGCAAGTGGGAGGGGCTGATCTGTCTACTATTGTCTGATAGAGAGTGGTCCAAGACTGTCTTATGCTGACTAGTTTATGTTGCCAGAAACAAACTAGCAATCTGAACCATATCATCTTTGAACAAGGGGGAAATCTGGCCTTATCAGTAGTTGCAATAATTGGTAATCTAATGCATCTTCATGTGAATGCTCCTGACATTGTTAGAAGTAGTTCATTCACGTTGTTCTCAGCTAAAGCAAATGGATCAACCGTTGCATTTACTGCCACTTGTATCTTGGAGACCTTGACATCCTAGCCTTCGAACCTGATACAACTCATAGTTCCTTGGACAACCTAGGGACAGCTGCATTTGTGGCTGTAGGTAGAGACAACTTTGATCATATTCTAAGGGCCTCTTTAGGACCTTCTTGTGATGGGAACTCTGCTGTTGTTCGCTTCTCACTTTTATAGTTATCCTCAAACAGATCCCTGAGAGGAGATTTTATCTGATGTCTATGGGAATGAATATCTTAATTTGGTGCACAACATCTTTTCCGGACCTCATTAATGGGAAACCTTTGTCATGGACGATTATTCTAATAATCAAACTGTGAGGAGACATCTGGCCTATAGGGAGTGATCTTGTGGCCCTCTTGGGATGGTCTTCCAGGCCAAGCTATCATCAATAGTGTTCCATTTCCTACCCCTGCTTTCCTTGTCTTTTACTTGTTGTAGGAGGTCTCCTCCTTCCCATTCTTTGTTTTGTTTGATTTCTTGCTCTAAAGTTCCAAATCCCGTTAAGAGAAGAGAAAATTTCAAACATACCCTGATGGTCCAATCTGGTTGGGGAGTTTGGAGATTCAGCTTGGAACAAAGAAATGAGTGGCTTCACCATCTTGGGGAGCTAGCACTCCAAACTGGGAGGTCCTTGTGAGCTGTTGGATCACCCTTTAACTGTTCTAATCTTTGGAGATTGGGGTCATGAAGGCAGTGAAGGTGAGGGACGAGCCAGATAGGTAGAGATTGGAAGGTTATAAAGATAGGAGTCATAGAGAGGCAGAGGTTCAAAGGCCATGAAGTTGATAAATGAGGGGGTTCTGAAAGGCTAGCTGTGTGGATTAGTTTTAGGATTGTGGTTCCCTGTAAGGAGGGATTTGGATATCAAAGCGTAGGTTGTGGTGAGGGTTGGCAACTTAACGCAGAGGGAGGTTGGTGGCTTCTCTCTGTGTGTGGTTTAAGGTTAAAAGGGTGATAAATGTGGTAAACGAGAAGACAAAAATTGGCTAAGGTATGTGTAGTATGTGTTGGTTTGACACCTGAACCAATGGAATTAGTGTTTTGACTCCCACAACAAAGGTTGACTTACTGATTGGTGGTAACCAAATGATGTCGGCGAGTATCCTGTTGGTTCAACCAGGTTATTTTGCTCACCACTTTGGAAAAGATAAATTTCTCACATCTCTTTTTCTTTGTTCATTGTGAAGGACCAGATGCTATTCAATCATCATACCAAGCTCTTCTTACTTGTTTATCCTGGTTGAGAACCTAAATTGTTAACTATCTGAAGAAGATTTTTTTGAGAATAATTGTAGTCCATGGTAATTTGTGAATTTTCCATTGGTCGTCATCAGTGTTTATTCTCAAGAAAGAATAAAGTCCACGTATTTGGATGGTCCGGGATGCTTGACTTTATTAATTTGAATAACAGATCTTTGTTCCAAGGCGTGACATATTGGAGTATACTAGGACCTAGTATGATGGAATTTGCTTCATTCTTTATTTTTTGTCCAATTTAATCAATTTGTTTTTTCAAGTGGCACAATTCTCATAATATGAGTAATTGAAAATAAGCCTTGGGCTTCCTTTAATTTTTTGCATTTTCTTTCTTAATAAAAATCTCAGGAGGCTTAAAAAGATGCAACCTCAGCAACCTGGATATAATAGTTCACGAGTTTACTTGGAGCTTCTTGCTGATCTGCCCTGGCAGACGGCCAGTGAAGAACATGAATTGGATTTGAAAGCAGCAAAAGAACATCTTGATAATGACCACTATGGTTTAGTGAAGGTCAAACAACGGATTATTGAATATCTAGCCGTTCGTAAGGTTAACAGTCATCCGATTCTTGTCTGCATCAGTATTTTGACTGTTATAGTTAAAACTGAATTTGATGTTCATGTGTAGTGCAATATTTTTGTATTGCAGCTTAAACCAGATGCAAGAGGTCCAGTGTTGTGCTTTGTTGGCCCACCAGGTGTTGGGAAAACATCTTTGGCTTCATCTATTGCTGCTGCTTTGGGCAGGAAATTTGTACGCATATCCCTTGGCGGGGTTAAGGATGAAGCTGATATTAGAGGGCATAGGAGGACATACATTGGTAGCATGCCAGGGCGTCTTATTGATGGGTTAAAGGTAACTTCTTTATTTTATTTGCAGTAGAACAGTACCCTAGACTTCTCTCTACGTCCTTTGCAAGGGTTGAGGAAATTGAATGCTTTGTCTTAGGAATTTTAACTTGGTAATATAGCCTTTAGTAAATCTAGCAAAACAAGAGAATAATCCTATTCCTTCAAGATAAAATAAAAGAATAAAGATAAAAGAAGAAAGCGGTGAGTCATTTTTTGGCAAATTGGGAAAAGGTTGATCCTCCCTGCCTTTGCAAAGATGTTCTTCAGATGGTTTAGATTCGTGAAGGTCAAGAATTCATCCGTAACCATGATTTATCGATGAGGGATTGTGTGAAGTATGCAATTAATATTTCTGTTTCATTACTATCGAAATGCTGATGAATGTGTAGTTCATTTACCCGAGTGACTTACAGAATGTCAATTGTGAAATTTTCATAATTCATTTTGTATTGTAGAGAGTGGCTGTTTGCAATCCCGTCATGCTGCTGGATGAGATTGACAAAACAGGTTCTGATGTGCGTGGGGATCCAGCTTCAGCTCTATTGGAGGTTCTTGATCCAGAACAAAACAAGACTTTCAATGATCAGTATCCTTAAATTAAGGATGTTTTTAGTGACTCTTAGTTATGGGTAACTGGCTCCGTATTTCTCTCAATCCAATCTAGTTACTTGAAGAAAATATCTTGTTCTACAAACCTTGTGGCAGCCTCAGAAAAACTGTATGCTTTGACCTTTAGTTGCATCTGCGGTGACTAGTGTGTCACAGATCTTTTGGTAGAAAAGAGGCACTTTTGTCTGATATTGTTGGCTGTTTCTTGGCAGATTTATTTGGACCTTTCCTCATTACACGAGTGATTTTTAATTTTCGTTGTGATTTGTGACATTTTTTATTTGCTCTGTAGGGCCTGGCTACTAGTGTCGGTGCACAATTTTTAATGTTATAGAACTGGGAGCAAGTTTTGAACTCATGAGATAATTGACAAGTTCTGATAGATTAGCTAAACTATGATGCAACATATAGAATCTGTACATGTGCTGGAAGCATTGTCACTGTTTAAAAATCTTATCACTGATCAATTATTCACAATAATCCCTTAACTGATTTCCTATAGCTATTTGAATGTTCCATTTGACCTTTCAAAGGTGGTTTTTGTGGCAACCGCAAATAGGCTGCAGCCTATACCTCCACCACTCTTAGACAGGATGGAAGTCATTGAGTTGCCAGGATATACACCTGAAGAAAAGATTAAAATAGCCATGCGACACTTAATTCCAAGAGTTCTGGATCAGCATGGGTTGAGTTCTGAGTTCCTTCAAATTCCAGAGGTATTAATCCGTAATAGGGCTTTTATTGGGTAACAATGGGATTAAAAATTAATTTGCATATTATAGCATCTTATCTCCGTCTGAAAAAGGGGCCATGCTTCCAAATTTTTATCTTTTATTCTCTGTTTGGTTCAATCGCAATCTAGTCGTGCTACCTAGGATATATCTTATTAATAGTGTTCCTGTGTGGTAGGATATGGTGAAACTTGTCATTCAGAGGTACACTAGAGAGGCAGGTGTTAGGAATCTGGAAAGGAACTTGGCTGCCTTGGCTCGTGCAGCTGCAGTGAGAGTTGCAGAGCAGGAACAAGTTATCCCACTAAGCAAAGATGTCCACCGGCTTGCTTCACCACTGCTAGAAAACAGATTTGCTGATGGAGGTGAAGTGGAAATGGAGGTCATTCCGATGTCTGTAAATAGTCATGAGATATCAAATGCATTTAGGATTGCTTCACCGTTGGTTGTGGATGAGGCTATGCTGGAAAAAGTACTGGGGGTAATAATCATCTAATCCGATCTTCGTTTCTTTTCTTTTGCTTAGTTGCACTTTGATATGATTAGTATAGTTAATGTCTGGGGTTAAGTTAGATTTACATAGAAATTATGATTAGTTGATCAGCTTGAAGCATCTCAGCAGCAGGGCTCTGTTTGAATATCATTATACTTAGATGACCATTTAATATGTACCTTAAGAAGTTGCAAAAAAAGTTCTTTCTTGGAAGGAAACATTCACTGGAGGACTGAAGTTCATTTTGGGCATTTAAGGTGATTCATCTAAATTTCTTTTAGAAGGTGTTTGGCGTCAGAAAAATTATTATAAGTTTGTGTCATATATGCCACCTGGGATTGAAGAATCCTTGTAGCTAAAAGTAGATGTAATAGAGTTATTTTTCCCGTTGTTATGGGTTGTATCCTGCCCTACGACTTTGTGGACGTGTGGCAGGAGTTTATCACTTGTAATGTGGCCTAGACAATAGAAAGCCTTTTCATGTGCTAAAACATACTTTGGTTTTTCTCTGTTACTAAGTAGCATGTGGGTGCATTGTGCTGCAATACAGCCTCCAAGATTTGATGACAGAGAAGCAGCAGAACGGGTTGCAACTCCTGGGATATCTGTTGGGCTTGTTTGGACTGCATTTGGTGGAGAGGTTCAGTTTGTAGAGGCTACAGCTATGGCAGGGAAGGGTGAATTACATCTCACAGGACAGCTTGGGGATGTTATCAAAGAATCAGCACAAATAGCATTAACATGGGTAACCTATTCTTCTGAGTTGTTGTGAATTATGTTTTCGGATTATTGTCATAGTTTAAATTGGAGAGATGAGCTAAAACAAGTACCCCTTCATGTTTTATAAATATATCATTGGCAGTTTCCCCTTGACTTATTATTTCTTGAAGCTTCAGGGGTTTCACATGTATTCCTTTCATAAGAGCACACATGTATTTTTGTATCCTTCCCTTCTTCCCCCTACCCTAAACATCAGAAGAAGGAAGAACATGATAACATCCTTGCTCAACCCTTTATACAGTGGTGGATCAAATGTGGTGTTGTATTGAAGTGTGCGTCAATGTACACCTTAGTCCTTGATTGCAGATGGTAGTTACAAAATACTGTTCCACTGATAAACAGCATGTTTCTGACTCCTGCGAAATGCTAGTTTGAAGTTACTGACAGTAAAACTCTCCCTTATTTTATTAGGTAAGATCCAGGGCAATGGATCTTAAGTTAGCAGCTTCTGTGGGAATCAATCTCCTCGAGGGCCGGGACATTCATATACATTTTCCTGCTGGGGCTGTGCCCAAGGATGGACCCTCAGCAGGTGTAACTCTGGTAACAGCACTGGTTTCACTGTTCAGTCAGAAAAGAGTGAGAGCCGATACAGCAATGACCGGAGAGATGACTTTAAGGGGTCTTGTGTTACCTGTTGGTGGTGTCAAGGATAAGGTATGCGTCACTTTGTGTCTATTTGTTCTCATTTTCAAAGGGGAAAATTTGCTCAGCTAAAATACGTTAGTCTCTTTGGATGTACAGTAAAAGTCAGGGAATCATATGTCATTATTAAACTTTTTCGTCTTCTAACCACTGTCAAAACCTTGAGTTCAATGCTTTTTGGAATTTTTTAAGGGTAAATTCATTTTAGCCCTTGGGTTTTCACCCATTTTCAAAACAGCTCCATGGGTTTTGAAACTCAAAATTAGTCCCTAGATTTGTAAACTTTTTCAAAACAAGACCTTCTGTCAACTTTCTATCAAATGGGCCTGACGGTGTTCCTGCCACATCATCACCTTGACAGGTCACTAGATGATGTGGAGAAGACATGTGGATCTTTTTTAAACCCCGACCACCAACTGCCACATCAGCCCCCATTTTTTTTTTTTTTCTTCCTCCCCTCCCTACGGTGCATTTCTTCCCCGTGTGCCTCTTAAACCATATGGTGCGTTTTGACAGTGCCCCTCCTAAACTAGAACGCACCATTTCCTCCCCTCCCTTCAAGCATCGTTGGCCTTCGAGAATCAGAACAGAAAAAGTGAAAACCAAAGTAAAGTTTATTTTTTGTCATCAGACTGTTCTTGCCTTGAGTGAGAAACCAATTGCGATCACAACAGCAATATTATCTTGTGTTTTCTCATGAATATCTGATTGTTTGTGGTTCCCTCCTAGTCCAATTGAATTTGTTTAATCAAATATTGATAAACAGTTGGCAAAATTAAATAACAATAAAAAGCAAAATTAGTAGTAAAAATGAGGTGGTCGCCTAGTATTTTTCTCTTCAGACAACAATAGTGGAACATTCAAGCTGTCCGTGTAATAACCGGTAACAACAGATAACAGGTCAAGAAGAAAAGCAAAAAGTCGCAGTCCCTGAAATGAAGCACCTCCCCAATTATAGCCATTAGCATTTAGCAAGTAAATGAGAAAAAGCCAAGCCTGGCTTTTACCATTCCCTTCGCTCCCTTTCTCTTACCCCAAACCACACCACCGAAATCTCCCTGAAAAACCGTAATCAGTCCTTAATGCTAATGGTATCTCCTTCTCCTTCTTCTTTCGAGAGGTAGGGGAAGGAGCAGATGACGTCGTTCAAGTTTATGGGGACATGGGGTGAGTCAAAATGCACAGTATGGTTTAAGAGGCCCATGGGGAAGAGAAACACTGTAGGGACGGGGAGGGAGAAAAAAAAAAGGGGGGCTGATGTGGCAGTTGGTGATTGGGGTTTGAAAAAAGGTCCACATCTCTTCCCCATAGCATATCGTGACCTGTCAGGGCGATGATGTGGCAGGAGCACCGTTAGACCCTTAAATGGAAAGTTAACAGGTCTTGTTTTAAAAAGTCTGACAGTCTAGGGACTAATTTTTTGAGTTTCAAAACCCAATCAGCTGTTTTGTAAATGGGGCTAAAATGAATTTACCCTTTTTCTAAATCGGTATTATAGTTACATCATGATCTTTGTTGTCAGACCTACCTTTTGTATATCAGCAATCATATATCATAATCTTCCAGTCAAATTCCTTCCGTCAGGTTCATTTCTTCTGCAAGGTTTTTAAACATCATCCACCCTAAGCGGTTGGGAGATGCCATTTGATTAGTTTGCACTGAAGTCATGTGACAGCTAGATGATTTGATTTCGTTTTTAACAAATAAAAAATGGAGACTTAAGTGTGTAATGCACATTTGTTCTGCATTCAAAATGCGTTGGGATGATACATATGGAGTCTAATCAATGCAAAGTAGCCGGAAGACATAAATGTCTCACAATGTTTGGCCTATGGAACTTAGCTTCATTGGTTGAACAAACTTTTGTGCATACACACTGATGTAAAAAGCGTATGAAAATCTGTTTGTTTATGTAGTGAAGGAGAGACATTGAATTTCAAAATATCAGTGCTATACTAGAAGTTCATTTTCTTTAATTATTTATTTGAATACACCATACAGATCTTGGCAGCACACCGTTGTGGCATTACGAGAGTTATCCTGCCAGAGAGAAACTTGAAAGACTTAGTTGAAGTACCGGCAGCTGTTCTTGCAAATCTGGAGGTAATCTTGTTCTCATTTTGACCATGGCCAAGGTGTCGTTAAGTAATTAATACATTGTTAATCAAGATATTATCATTGTGAGTGTGTATTTCAGTTGTAATTCTTTTGGTCCCAGAGTTAAGAACTGAGATACGACTGCACCTAGGAAGGGTATTTCCTTAGTGTTGGCTGTATAAAGCATATGAATATGAATAGATGATGATAGCTCTTTTTTACATTTAACAGGTGCTACTTGCTAAGCGAATGGAAGACGTATTGGAGCAGGCATTTGAAGGTGGGTGCCCTTGGAGGCAACATTCAAAGTTATGACAGGACCCTCATGGCATGTTAAGGAAACAAAATCTCTGGTGATAAAATTGATGTGCTTTTTGCCACGACTATCTGGATGCCTGCGTCTTCAGCAGCTGCCTTTGGTAATTGGGGACTGAAAAATTGACTCATATATGTCATGCTCTACAAAAAGGGAGTCCTAACTTGATGCGGGGGGACTCAACCGTCTCTCTTTGAATCACGCTTTGTCTTTTGTATGATAGATTGTAATTATTGGGGGTGGTGAGCAATTGCTTCCCTTTATTTTTCCATTTCTCTTACCCTCATTCCTGTTGCAATCATAAATTGATTGATACCTTACTGTGTATAAATATCATTTATTTTGAGAAAGGGAATACTTGCTATACGATTCAGTTGTCCCTGTCCAAAGATTTCGCATTTCCTTCATTCTAGAGGCATCTCTAATTGGTTTCCGCATTGTGATTAGCTTTTCTGTGTTGAACTTTTGATGTAGGAAGGGTGATGGGTATGAAGGAGTTATAACAAAGAGTAATGCTTTTCCTATTTTTCATGGGCTATAACGCGAAGCCATGTTGGGAGGGATGTTGAGACTAGTTGTTGAACGAGGCAGCAGGCATGTGAGAGGATTCCCGAAGGTGGAACATTAGAACCCTAAAGGTTGCTGCTCTGTTTCTGGGGATTGAGAAGGCTAGATGGAATGAACCCTAGTGATGCCCAGGTCTGCAAACTTTGAATTGTTATTTCGCTACAGAGGTTTGCGTAAGATTGGTTCGTTTCTAGGCCCTTTCTTGAGTTGTCTGGTTTTACTTATTTTGCTCCGCAAGAAATCAGTGGTATTTTATTAGAAAACGGAATTCATACCACTGTCAATGGGTTCTGCTATCATGATTACAAAGGTGAGAAGGGAATGCTTCCAATAGATCATATGATGCGCCCCAATGTGCGAGAGAGTGCGGACATGGGTTCTGAATTTGATGTAATTTTGTAGCTTGCCAGGCGACTATTGGATGAAGGTGGGAGTGAATGCACTATGGCTTGCGTTTTCCACCCAGCTGGAGAATTGGAATTATTAATAGCATTAGGGATGAATCAGAGTCTCCTTCAAGGGAAGATGTGTGTTAGATGAGACAGATAAGACGAGGAGAGCAGCCTTTACTTCTCCATGATTAGGTTCTATGGATGGGAAGTTTTTTTTTTTACGTCCAAGCAGGAAGAAGCTGATCTCCATGATCATTACAGACAACAGCTGCAGGGAAGAAATTGAGCTGAAAAGCAACATCAAAATTGAACGTATAATAAGACTGCGGGGAGAGAGTCGTTAGATCTAATACTGTAACACGGACAAAGCTCACAAACAAGTCTCTACTTGCATTCGGCCTTCCTGGGGGCTTTCCTTGCCCCTCGTAGCCTTTGCTGGTCCCTGGTGGACTTTGTTGTGTCCGGATTATTTGACGCATTTCTCTATACCGGCACTTGTGAGTTTCGGTGGTCGCCATCTACTGTGTCTGGCTACCGCTCTTTTTGCACGGTATGGACCATTTGTAGTATCTTGACCTCGGTTGGGCCCTACTAGTCTTAATTTAGCAACCGGTTTTGCTTGGATCGATAGTTGATTTTGTTCTTTATGGATTATATGCAATGAAAGTCCATGGTTTTATTCAGGAAAAAAAAGAAGTCTTTTTTATATACTTATAGAACTCATGATAAAACTTTTAAATAGTGTTAAATGCTGGAATTTATTGTTAAGGTTTTGCCTTTCAAATTGAGAAATTATACTCTGCACTTTATACTGAAAAACAATTTGCAATGTACAACTCAAATTGTCAATTTTTTTGCAGTTTTAATACTTCGACTCATTGTCCTGACTAGGTTTTTAATCTGCGTTAATAAATATAGCATGTAAATTAAAAACTTAGGATAAATATACTTTCTACCCATTAACTATAGAGAGTTTAACACATTGTACCCTCAAACTATCAATATTAGACATATTATATCCTAAACTACTAACTTTGATATATTGTACTCTTTTTTTTTTTTATAATGAGGAAGATCTGGGCATCCATTTACGTGCACCGAGCTTAGACGGACCTGGCCCAGAATACGCACGAGTTGGGTTCAACACTACAACAAATGCTAGATCGTGCAGTTGTCCCAAGCCATACATGTCAGGTAAGTTCAGCTTTGATGTGAGAGTAACCCCAAAGAATCATTTGCACTCTCTAATTATTAATGTTAGACATGTTGCACCCTCCATCTGAAGATAATACTCTTGATAACTTAATGAATTGACAACAATATCCTTAACATGCACAACGTGAGTCAATGGCATTATTTGTCATTTAGGTCTAAAAATTTGAGAAAAAGTGCAAAGTATCTACAATTGATAGTCGAAAGGTGCAATATGTAACAACAGATAGTTCAGGATGCAATGTGTTAGACCCCTTATAGTTGATGAGTAAAAAATATGTTTATCCTAAAAACATATTGACAATTTAGAGGTGGAATGTGTTACACAAATTTTCCGATGTACATTACAAATGTTATAGTTTCAATTGAATATGAGAAATACAATTTGCACCCTCAAACTAAAAGCGCACTTTGCAATTCGCATTCTAAACTATTAAACTTAACACATTATACCTTGAACTACTAATATGTTTATACTTTACACCCATATTAAAATTTCACTATTAAAACATGTTTATACTTTGCATCCATATTAAGATTTCACTGTTAAAATCAATGAAAAATATAGTACGTGTCATAATCTTAACAATCAAATTGTAACATTGGGATAGCCCAATCAAGAGCTTTCAAAACCAGTATCAAGAATTCATTTTGGTTAGATGCATAAAATTTTCTTTACTGAAAATATGAAAAAAAGTTATATTTAAATTTGTACACAAGTTACAATTTTAGAGCTCTTCTTTTCTGGTTATTCAATGTCGTAATGTTAAAACCCAGCTTTTGAAATTGTAGTCACCAGCAAAAGATGGAGCCTGAAAATTATAATAGCTTCATCTGTGGAGATGGTAATACGGTACTAGCGACAAGTAATTCAAAGATCATTCGAACATCTGATATCTGGAAAATAAGATGGGAATGCTTATGTATGGTGTAAAAACCCAGAACATACAATGAAATGATCTTTTCAAAGAAAATTTGTGAGTAATGTCCCGAGTGGAGAGGCATCTTTATCCTTACAAACGCCTGGGGTTCTTTCAGAAAACTATTTATTTCACTCTGACAACCATACTCATGATACCTGGACAGATCTAAACAGGTTATAAAGGAAAGATCAAACAATCACTGAAGCAGAACTAAAAAAGGAACAAAAAACTGGTGTTGGAATGTTGATAACCCCATTAGCCTGAGATAGCGAAGTTGAGGGCACTGTAAACATCAACACCAATCTGGGCTTCAGCCTTCTCCAAGTCAGTTGTGGCTGAGCTGAGCTTCTGGGTAAACTCTGCAAGGCCCTTCTGAACCAAGCTGGGGTCAATACGGTCAATTTGCACAGCCTCTACGGCAATTATATCAGCGACGGAGTTAGCATGGATAAAAGCAAACCCACTGCTAAGGAAATACTTTGTCACATCATTTCCCTCATGCACTGATAGCAACCCGGGCCTCAGCTCGGCGATTGTAGGTACATGTCCAGGCAAAACACCCATCTGCCCAGTTGTTGCCGGTATTATGACCATGTCAACCTGAAACACACGAGTGGATGGTAAATGGTACTGAAACAGAAGTCCCCACTTGGATTCACTTTATTGTAAATGTAACGAAAATACAAGTGCTGTGCAGCACAAGTCTCAGCATTTCCTGCACTATTGCCAAAACTGAGGTTGAGGATAATATCATTTCAATTGACAAAAAAGCCAAAATAAATATTGAACAGATATAAGTTGATGAGTTTTGAATTCAAATGGGAGAAAAAATATATTCTCAACTGGAAGATGAGAATTTTCGACTTGTTGAACGAGGACAGAGAATGGCCAATGGCCTAATTAGAAAAGAACTCGTAAACGGACCTTATGGGAGACTTCCACATAGAAAACTCTACTTCCTTAAATAAGTTCATTGGTTTCCACTTAAAAGACTTCCAATGAACTGTAACATAGCATATCGAGACCTATCATTCTAAATAAATCTCTTGGCACAAATGAAGTTCACAGAAAAAAAAGCAACTGGGATGTGAGTTTGAACTAGTTGTAAAATCTAATAAAGCCTGCTAGCAAGAGAAATTTTACTTTAAGTCTTATAATTTTCACAAAGTAAAGTGAGTTGAATTGGAAAGAACACTTGACAATTCAGCTAGAACATTTACTGCAAAGGCTTAGGATGGGAAAACTCCTCCCTCTTCCGAAGATTTCTCTTCTAATAAAATTGGCCATGAAATCCCTACCCCTATGCCTAAATATAGACTACGAAAAATCCAAAGGGGTCGGCTACTAGCAGATGTTTTGCTCTCTCTCTGCTCCTGTTTCAGTGAACTGCGTTTCCTAGTGTACAAGCAGTCTACTCTCTGGTGGCATATTTATCTGTTTTCAACATAGACTTGTTGAAATATGAGGACTTAAACAGAAAAGCTCTTATATGGGTACTTTATATAGTGATAGTGTTTAAGCTGCGTTTAGTAAAAATGGGATGAGCCCAGATCTCATCAACTTAAACCAACCAGGGGGACTGAAAGGGGGAAATAGCTACGGATAGAAGTGGGTGGGATAATACGTGAACTCCCGTTGAATAAAAAACACTCCCGGCGATCCGGACCTGGCGGGCTAGGCAGAAATTCTGGTAGATCGATTAGCAGTTTCAGCTACCGCTCGAGAATACCAGATATTCTCCCTGAGTTTTCACTATTCACAACTAAACTCTTATCATAATCTGACATGACCCAAATACTGCAGGAGGAAAACAGTAATCACTCCACAAAGCCTCTGCAATCACACTTCAACGACATGATTTATTAGGACTAAACAAATGTTATATTATAAGTATACTCCGGTCATACAGATAAGACAGAATAGCCCAAAGGAAAACGAGGCATAGATTTGCTGGAGCCAGGATTCCAAAATAATCTTAATATTTTGTGGAATATTTGTGCTGCAAAATTGCTATCATACAGGGCCTGGCCTCTCTATTCGCTCACTATATTCATGGACCATTCTTATGCCAATTGACCTTGAGTAATAGTTCATATGAGGAACTTAGTCATGCACTTATGCATTTACCTGTAGTTTGAGTCTTAGCTACTTCCCAAACAGCCAACGTTCCAAAGATGTTTGCAATATACTAAGACAGTAACACAGCATTATTCCCAAACAACAAACATGTGGAGGTGCACGGTTTAGCCACACCTTACCATAAGAAAAACTCAGAATAAGTTAAATGTAATCCCTGCTGGTATATCCTTCCTCTACCATGGCCAGCCAAATGTTGATGCGAGCAAACACACTAGATAACATGGTGAAATACTTGGATCTTCTCTTTCATCCCCAAAGCAATGTCTTATCGTAGAGTTGAATATAATAACCGAAACAGAACTTCAAAATTAACCAAACTGCCCCGAAATCTATGAACTTCATCCAAACCAAACGCAAGATGAAAGAAAGTATAGGGACCCCAAAATTCAAAAGTTAAAAATGGTCAATCAAATGTAAAGTATTCCCAAATCAATCATCATCGTTTACATATCAACACAAAACCCAGATGAAAATCAGACAAGAAACCAACAACCACCAACTAGCAAAGCTGACAAAAGCAACTACATCTACGATTGGTTCCATATTGATCATCATAAACCACCAATAAAAACAAGACAGAGATACAAGAACGGAAAGACAACCGCGGGACCAAAGAATCTTAGCTACAATGGTCAACTGGTAATTAGAACTCCTGAATTTGCCACATTAGATTGCCTAATGCAAAACCAGATGAAAAATCCAACAACAAATCCAAGCTATAATTGCCCAGAATACACATCATAAGCTAAATCATTCACCAAAACCAACAAATTCTCGAGCAAAACCCAGATGAGAGAACCGACAGACACCAACTAGTCAAATGAGACACGGACCCATCAGAGAAGATCAGCGAAGTACCTCTTTGGCGGAGAGCTCAGAGGCATATGGGAGCACGAAATTGACAGTCATCTTGGAAGGAAGAGAACTGGGAGTGGCCGGGCGGGGCTGCATAAAGTGAGATGGAGTCTTGGGAGGTTCAATGTTGGGTATGACCTTCTTCCATGACTCGATGAAAGCGGAGTCCGGAGTGGGCGCGGCCGGGAGGTCCGTGGATAAGGGCCTCGCTCCAGCCCGCAGGGTTCGAGCCAAGAGGCGTGAAGCTTGCCGGAACATTGTTGATGGTTTATGGTGGCTTCTGAGCTTTTCGGCTTTGGTTCTGCAACTTCAAGGTTGGAAATGTGGGTGTGTGAAGGTAAATGCGGGTTTTTTTTTATTTTTATTTTTTAATTTTGGTTTCTATTTGTTTTTTCTAGTAATGGTGGTTTGACTACGGTGAGTCCCGATACTCTTGAAGGCAATCTCTGCAACCCTTTTTTTCTCATGATTTTTTATTTATTTATTTTTAAATAACAAGTGAAATCCCTTACATTCAACCTTTCTGCGTCATGTTCGGACAAATTTGGTTTGAATGTATTGATTGCATTAAAAATACAACTACAAATTCCGAACACTTAGACATTTCAAATTTCAAATGTAGATATCACGCGCGGGAGATAGGGCAGGGTACCGGTATTAGTCGGATGCCTATTTAGGCATCCAGTTCTGGTCCGGGAACTGCCGGAATTCCGGAATCCCGGTACCGGATGCCGGAATTCCGGCAGTTCATTTGGGCTGAATTTTGGGCCCGTTTTGGGCCCAAAATTTAGTTTTTTTAGGGCTTTTTACTTGGACTTTTTTATTATTGCATTTTTTCGGGCTTTTTAACTTGGGCTTGTTTTATTATTGCATTTGTCGGGCTTTTTAACTTGGGCTTGATTTAATAAGTAAGTTTTTAAATATGGATGTTGGATCCAAAATACAAAATTTAGAATTTTAATAGGATGTTGGATCCACTATTTTTTTGATGTAATAATAATTTACATGTTCCAAAATTACAAATTTACAATTCCATAGTTGTTTCAATTGCATTAAATTAATAAATCATATACATACATCAATGAAAGAAAAATGATAGAAATAAATTTACAAGTTACACATATACATAAAGTCTACAAATAATACAAATTTACATCATCTAAAAAAACTACAAATATTACAAATTGAATAGTTGAATTGATGGAATAAAATGTTGGCCATTTAATCAAAACATCACTATCATATTGTTATGATAGTGTTAGTTTTGTATGGCCTTTTTATTTATGCCCATAATATTTAATGACCAACTACAAAAGATTGGTCATTGACTCACTAATTACTAAACTAATTTAAATTTCAACCAATGCAGAACATAACACCTAATTGCTTACATCCCATTTTCCAAAACAATGAAACATCACAATATCAAAATGATAACTTTACAAAATAATAAAAATTATGAAATATATGCACAACACCATGTCCATCATGAAAAAAAAGAACAAAATAGTTAAAAGAATAAACACATCCCAAAATCCAAGTTACTAATTACCAATCAATATTATCTAAAAGATTATAAGTCTAACATTTATTAATCTAATATTATGGGCATTTTCCTTAAAAAAAAAACAGCTTTTAATACTTAAATATAAACTTATACAGTTATACTCTAATACTCGAATTGTATAATTGTATTTTGTAACAATAAAAATGAAAAACAATACCATTATAATTTATACCTCCCTCTAATCGTCCACGTCAAGTGTCTGTGTCACGCTATCCATGTTGGAGACCGAGATAATAGACATCAGTTGTGTAGGATTATTAGTCATGTCTGGAAACAAAGAGCATTTAGAAAGAGCACACAACATTCTTAAAAAACATCTAACAATTAAAAAAAAACTAAACAACGAAATCATTACCTTTTTCCACATTATAACTTTCTAAATATTCTGTTCCGCCACCAATCTCAGGTTCACATTCAGCATCTTCATGAATAGAAGCAGATTGCAACCAATTCTGCGCACATATAAGACCCTCCACTGTTCTAGGAGCTAGAGAGCTTCGAAAAGCATCCAGTACACGTCCTCCTGTGCTGAAGACCGACTCAGATGGCACGGTTGTAATAGGGATGGCAAGTACATCTCGAGCAATCCGAGCAAGAATAGGGAACTTAAACTGATTCACTTTCCACCAAGCCAGAATATCAAAATCCTCGACCCTAGGTTGAGGAGGCTCCATCAGATATCTATCCACTTCAGATGTGGTTTCTATAACATCGTCCTCCTCCATGAAAGACATATATTCGTTCCACATGCGTTCTTCTGTACCACTTGCAGTAGAACTAGAACCACCAGCTTCACTTGTTGTCCGTTGACGCCTTGAAGTATTATCATTACCATAAACAATATTGTACTCCGTAAACAATTGTTCCAATGTACCTCTAACCAAATCAGTCATCGCTCGACCCTCCTCCTTGCCCAATGTCTTAGAGAACCAAAAACGCAACCAACCCAACTTTAATTGGGGATCAAGTGCTGCTGCCACAAACAGTAGTCTATTCACATCTTTCAAATTACCCAATATTTATCGTACTTCAATTGCATCCTCTCGCCATATCCACCAACGAATCATCCTCACTTCGAGCAAACTCCTTCAATTGGTTGTGAATCAAAGCCAATTGCGTACAAAATAGGTTTGCAGTAACAGTCTTCGAAGCAGATATCCTCAGCGTGACATTATAAAACAACTTCAAGAAGTTTATAAAATGCTTCACACGCACCCAATCCTCTTTAGTTGGAGGCCCCAACCCCTTCTTCCCATGCCCGTCATCAGTTAAGAAATCCAAAAAACCCAACCTTTCATCGAAAGCCAACATATCATTAAAAACATCTTCATACTTCATTGCAGACTCTAACATAATATACGTCGAATTCCATCTCGTAGGTACATCAAGTTGCAAAAATCCATCGGTAGGAAGCGACCTCTTCCTCACACAACTTCTAAAATAATCCAACCGTTGAGGGGATGACTTAACATACTTCACACAATTTCTAACCCTAACCACCGAATCATCCCATTCTTTCAAACCGTCTTGCACAATCAAGTTTAAGATATGTGCACAACACCTCATGTGAATAAATTCATGCCCACAAACAACAACCCCCACCCTACCACCAGCAAGTGCCACTTGTCTCCTTTTAAAATGATCTATTGCAACATTATTAGATGATGCATTATCCACTGTGATTGCAAGAACCTTATCAATCCCCCACTCATGCCCACATTCTCCAATTCTGTCGCAATTGTAATCCCTCTGTGATCCGTGACTCTACGAAATCCAAGAATCCTTTTGTGCAACACAAAATTCGAATCAATAAAATGGCCAGTCACAGACATATAGTTCATATTCTGAACCGAAGTCCACGTGTCGGTTGTATAACAAATCCTAGGTCGCGTTCCTAAAATGATATTCCTTAACTTATTCTTCTCATCAAGATAAAGACCCATACAATCCTTCATCACTGTGTATCGAGAGGGCATCCTAAATCGGGGCTCAAGTTCATGAATCATATCTTTGAACCCATCCTTGCTCACCACCCTAAATGGCAACTCATCGACGATTATGAATCGAGCGATGACCCTCCTAACCTTTTTCTCATTATACGTATCTATCTTCATCTCCCCCACGACATCCCCTTCGCCAGTTTTGAAGAAGCATGAGTGAACTTCGATTGAGAGAAGTCCAACTTACTTTGCTTCCGTTGATATGCTAAACAACCCTTCAAGTGAGACCTCATACCGGAGGTCCCTTGACGGGTGTGGTGAACCCCAACCGGTGATTACAATAGTTACATTTTGCCATTGGCTTCTCTGGATCAGTTATTTTTTCAATCCTTGTGAAGTGATCCCACATGGGAGAGGGTTGAGAAATCTTCCTCCTCTTTGGGAGAGGTGGTGCTGACACATCAACACTATCCCCCCCAAGTTGAGGAGCCGGCTCCTCACCAATAATAGGGGAGGAAGCATCGACTCCTACTTGGAGACGTGGTGTCGGTGAGTCAACCGAAGGAGTAGAAGAAGAAGTAAAGGGATCCATCTGAGAAAACAAAAAGTTTTGAAAAAAAAATCTATTAAATACCCATACTCTAATAAAAGATGCTAAAAAGTCCATACATATTACATACCAAATCAATAATACTAAAGAGACATCATACAATATTAAGGTCAATATACAATCTCCAATGGTTTAACTTCCTAATTAGCCAATTTAAAGTTCTCTCATACATACATTGCTTCAGTAACAGTAAAGCATTGCAGAAAACATACAGTGGAAAGATAATCTCCTAATCTCCTAATACAGTGGAAAGATAATCTCCTAGTTACAAACAAACTAACAACTCACAAATTACCTACAGGCTACAGCAAACAAACAACTAACACTTTACAAACAACTAACAAGTAATAACCAAATCCTCCAATCATTCAAGCCCATCCTCCTCAGTTTCACAACCTAGGTCCTAATATACATTCAAAAATTTTAAATTAACTAATGAACTACTAAATAAGTGAAAAATTAGTGAATTTACCTCAATGGCAGTGCACTAACCAGTAACCACACGCACAACTTTTGTAATAACCTGCAAAGAAATTTTTTTCGTATTAACAGATAATAAAATGAAGAAATGGTTATTGAACAACTGATAAATTATAATGAATAATGATACGAAAATGAAATTGAACAAAAAAAGAAAAGAAGCAATGAATCTGTGAGTGAGTGTGATCCGTGAGAGAGAGAGAGAGAGAGAGAGAGATGATGAGTGTGATCCGAGGCCGGCGGCCTTCAAACTCGAAGCCGAGTGGAGACGGCGGCGACCCGAGAGAGAGAGTTGAGTGAGACTGTGAGTCTATGAGAGAGAGCTCGAGAGTCAGAGAGACAGTGCTTGAGAGTTTCGTCAGCCGTGAGAGGGGAAGGGAGGTCGGAGGGCCGGGAGCGGAGGAGAAACGAGAGACGGAGAGACTAGAGAGTAGAGAGGCAGATATGAGACTGAGAGGAGAGAAATGGGGGAGGGACTCGGGGTCGGGGAGCGTGGGTTTTGAAAACCCTAGACCAAAATGTGCGTTTTGGTCTAGTCGAAAACGCACAGCTTTGGTCTAGAGCAAAACGCACATTTTGGACTAGGCCAAAACGCACAGTTTTGGCCAAGTCCAAAGCTGTGTGTTTTGTATTTTTTTAAAAAAAAAAAATAAAAAAATTGGTACGGCATTCCGCCCAGTACCGGCTGAATTACCGGTACCGGCTCCGGTACCGGTATTTCCTAAATACCTATACCGGTTCCGGCTACAGTTCCGGCCGGTATACGGTGGCTGGAGCTCTGAACCGGTGCCGGTACCGGAATTCCAGATACCGGCGGATAAAAATCCCACCCCTAGCTGGAAAGGGTGTGTGGAGTAACACGCGCTGATACTAGGGAATCGAACATAGTTGGCGACTTAGATATATGGTCGCAAATGGTGGTTAGATGACTCGTGTCTATTGATTGCTCTAAAAAAAGGAATAGAGAAAAAAGTCACTTTGCGTCCCACACTATTAAAGCAATCTCATACGTGCGATGTGCATGAATAAGGTTATGTCAGTTTGGACGGTAAATCTTGACAAAGGGTTTATTTGATTGATTGTGGAAGTTGAAGGGCGTAATGTGTTAAGATTGGTAATTTATGATCCTGTTTGAAACTGGCTTGGTAGTTTGAGAGTTCAAAGTAATTTTTCCCTTTAAGAGCATGTTGATTAGATCGTATCGAAAAAATGTCACATGTGGTGCACATGACCAATGTTCTATTAGTTTGGACAGTAAATCTAGACAAATGACTCAATTTAATTGATTGTGAAAGTTGAATAACTTAATATGTCACGATTGGTAATTTGGAGTCTATTTGAAATTTGCGTGGTAGTTCGAGAGCTCTGACTTTACCCCTTATATATATTAGAATTCAAAAGCTTCTCTTTTTATCAGAGCCAGGTTTCCATTTTGGACCTGATAAAAAAGACTAGCATTGTAGCTTGATATATTCAAGGGTTTGCAAAAAAAAAGACTAGGGTTTCATGCAAGATGGCTCCTTGTTGAATCAAAGTTGTTTTTGAGGAAGGTTTTGTAATCATCAAAACCTTTCTTGATCGGAACCCAATAAAAATTCCTCCTCTCTTCTCTTTTTTGGACCTTCCTCGTGGTCGTATTCCAAGCTAGATCTTGCAGATTGCGTGATGGCATCATCAACTCCAAGCGTCTGGGCCCTATCCCTTTCGATCGCCGTTGGCTGGCACGTGCGTGTGTCATGCACACACCATTTTTTGGTTATTCTTAGGTGACTTTTGCTGGTTTCTCAGGGCTCAGTTTTTTGGCTGAATTTCGGGCAGCCAACAGCTTCCTTTTCATGCGTTTTGTTGTGTTTTTGAATTTTATTTCATTGGGTTTCTATGGGAAGGAACAACTAGCGACCACCTAGTTTTGGCGTTTTTCAGTGGACTCGCATCGGATGGCCTATCTTTGCGGCCTTAAATCTACATTGCAACTGTTGTCCCGACTATCCTTCGCCCACTCCTTAGCCGTCTTTTGTCATGGACATTGTTGTCCATTTGTGTTGGTGTGAATAATCTTTTGGGAAAGTGGAAGTGAGTTGCTTAACTACCCACTCTTTGAGGTCTTTGGAACCGCTTAGAATTTACAGGTCTTTGGGCCTACGGTTGTGCATAAGTGGTGGGGGTAGCAGTTTCTGCCCCCACCACAATCGCCACTGCTATAGGCGGTTGTTCAAAAATGGACACCACCACCAACCTCGTTAGGAGAGGAAACTGACACCTGACGGTGGCGGTACTACCATCCTTACCAAAAATCTACCCAAATCATCAAAAAATCACAAATCTCAACCAAAATCCAAAAAAATCTACCAAATCGACAAATCTCAATCAAACTCAACAAAACCCTAAACGAAATTCAAATCGCATTCAAAATATACCACCCAAATCAGATTCAAAATCTACTAGTCAAATTGCATTCAAAATCAAAGTAAAGAGATAAAGAAAGAAAAGAAAGAGATCCAAAACAATGCAAAGATAGAGAGAAATATTTTGTAGAGGCCTCATGGAGATTGCCGATCTTGGAGGAGGAGATGAGAGAGGCGCCTTGGTGATCGCTGATCAGGAAGGGGTAGAGGAGAACAGAGAAAAATTTGTGAGAGGGGCTGTGAAAAATTGGGGAGGGAGAAGGGCCTCGAAACTTTTAGGGTTTCGTGGCCCCTCAAACAATGTAGTTTCTCTTTAATCTCTTTAAAGAGAAATGACAACGTTTTTATAAAATAAAGTAGTAATAATAATAATAATAATAAAGAAACGATTTTAGCGGTGAAAACCGCTATAGCCAAGATCACTACCTCACGGCGAAATTTGGCATTGGTATTGGTGCCGCCATGGGACAGCAATAGGTTTGCGGCACTGGTACCGATGCCGGTTAAATCGGGAATTGGCGATACCGGTGCTCAACTCTATTTGGGCCCGATCTAGTTGAGGCCTTTTATGGCCAATTGGAACCAAGCCTTTTAGGTTAATCGATGTATAGCCCTTCGGGTTTTAACTAATGCTGTAATGGGCTCTATGACCTTGTTATTTGTCTCCAACCTTAGAAGGTCGTTTATATTCAACATGCTTGTAAGTTTCCCGTGAAATGAAATCCATGTCTGCTTAGAAAAAAAAAAAAACCTGCTTCTTTGAAATTACTTACAAAATTAAACACTAAAGCAACCAAAAGGCTTATGGGCTTCCCCACCGTTTTTCTCATGTCTGGAGGCTATGGATTCAGCACAATGGATACAAACGGGAGGTGGCGATCCTCTAGTAGCCAATACCCCAACTACCGTGACAATGAGTATTACTGTTCCCTGCATTCGTAATCTACATAACCAACCCTGGAGCAAAGTAATATCTAGATTCTTGTAAAAAATTAAAGGAATATTAATCATTTGTATAAGCCTTATACAGCTTTTATTTCTTTGCCAATAAAATGCCTTTTCTCCTATTACCTACCCGTAGTCGACCTAATGTCTCTAACCACAGAAAAACAGAAGAAGAAGCAGATGAAATAGCACACAGTGGCCTAACTAGTGTCCATGGAAAGGGTCTGCAATCAAATAATTGATCAGCCGAGCGGCATTGAAATAAGTTGTATTTTTACTCTTTGCAAAATGGCACAAAATTGAAAACTTGTAACTTCTTGTTGGGTTCTATCCTCTGTCCTCATTGTGACTCGTGTAATGAGGGAGAGAGAGAGAGACTAAGGACCAATTTTTCTTTTAGTTTCTATGAAATGGACTATATCAACGTCGGAGCAATATCTTGCTTTAATGTCGTGTAATGGATTTTTGCCCACAAAAAAAGAAAAAAAAAACATCGGAGCAATATCCAGTAAAAAATGAACTATGAAATCTGTCCTCTATCTCTCTCTGTGCTTCCAATGGACAAAACTGCACATATACTGGAAGCCTTTACACGACAAAGAATTTACAAAGCAAAGCAGCTGTAACTTCTCCGAAACACAAGATAAAGCACCTTTCCTGGCCGTCAGCGCGAGAGAGAAGCTGGGGGTTTTGTGGGCACATTGCAGTAACTCTTGCTATATGTCATGAACTCGGTTCGTGAGCCCAAAAAGCATCCGGGTCTGGACAGAAGAGAGAAAAATCCTCGATTTCTAGATTTGCAATGTGCCAGTTGACAAAACGAGCTTCTATTGACTTGAACAGCAGAAGGATGGTTGGCAAAAGCCACCATATATCATCGTCTCTGTCAGCAAATACAATTACAAAGCTTTTTAGACGCTGAGAACTAAAAAGATCTATAAGAACTAAAATCCAAGAAAGCAAATTCAGAACACCGAAACATTGATTATTCAACTTCGATCCTGAAGGCTGAAGCTTAGGCCTTACATATAATATAGGCTGATTCATCCATGTGAGAGCCTAACAAGATGTTTCATCCTGGTTTTGGTTCAGGTGATTATCAGAACGGGTCAGTTCAAGACTCCTTGGAGCGTATAGCACTACTCTATGGTAACAGTGCCTCTTTGGCGAAAGTAGCTATGCAAGCTCTTACTCATTGTACTTACAGAAAGGAATTCATGTGCGAGACTATGTTGCTAATATAGGTAACTTTTTGAAGGTAACTAGAACAACAAAAGCTATTTCTGTCTGGGAGACTTTGCTAGACCTTGGTTGAGGTTTAACCAGCAATGTCAGTTGTTTTATAACTTCTTCTCGTAGTAATGAAGTTGAAAAAGGCTCACCTTCTAATGTTCAACGCACTTGGCTTGTCAGGTGGCTGGAAAGCGGAAAATCCATAATGGACTATGCCGCAAATGAAAGCCACAGCCTGCAGAAAAAAGAACCAATCATGACACGAGCAAAGATATAAGAGGATCACTTGAATATCAATATTTAGAATTTTAGACACAAGAGCCTTTTCAAGCACGTCTGGAACTAAACAAGTAATTGCCTATTAATTGTCCAGTGAAGATTTTATCAGTGAAATGCCAAATTCTTTACATTCAGTAGAGATATTTTGGGCACAACTCTCTTTGCCGGAAATCTGTCCTTTTGGAATAACATTACTGAAAATTGTCGAACAGTACAGAGTTATAAATAAGTAGATGTGGCCAAAATTGAGTTGTCTTGTATCTGTAGATTCCTAGTTATATCGCGAATCTTTTAGATAAATCTCTTAAAGAATTCGAAGGGCTAGTATACTGAGGTGTGCCATTTGATCCAAATTCTGATTTTAGAAATTCAAAATGAGAAACTGTCATCCCATTCAATTGAATTGATATGCCTTGGATCTGACATCTCTTTGTAGAAAGATTGTAGATGGTTATAGATCAACAAAACTAAAAAAAAAAAAAAAAAACTTCAAAAGGATGAAAACAAGAAGTACATAATGTTCCTCTTTTCAAAAAATTTCATAATGTCTTGAAGCATATTCCCCATGAAAATTTATGAATGATAAGGACTTTGTCAGTGTTCACATATGTGACAAAGGGTTGTGTCAAGAGGGTGGGATAAATGAGAAAATGATATCCCAATAGAACAATGAACAGTACAAAAAAGCTTAAGGATCTATCTATGCATCCAGTTGAACTCTTGCCCTTTGAGATACACCGTTTAATCTGACAGGAAGAAGTTTGAGCAGCTTATATCACAAACTATATATGGTAGTGCACATTTCGGGGTAGGAAAATGTCTTAAGTCTAGGCCATCTTATAAATTAGTTACTCCAATCAGAAAATATTGCAGGAAAACGTGACGATTTTCACACAGGTTGTCTCTAGTTCCCTCGTGGATAAGGGCAATACTGCTTGTGACTTGCCAAGGATTAATATTTTCCCATACTGAATATAAAATAGCTTCAGGAGTAACTTATTGATGGTCTAATTTATTAAGTCTCTTCTCAGTAGCACTGAACAGTTAAAAAAAAGGCAAAGGAACAAGGATGACAATTGATAGGTTTCTTGTGAATTAGCACTTAGTGCAACTTACAATATTCGATAGTGATGTAGCATTCCACAATGCATAAATACGAGCAAGTGAAACTCTTCTAGGTTCTTTGCTGAATAAGGCGTTCAAGCCAGCTGGAAAGGGAGAAAGTAGGGATAGGGGAAGAATGAGCAACACAGCAAGGAAAGCCCCAAGAGAAATCCAGTAGAACTGAATCAACAGAAGGAGGGTGACAGCCAGATCTGACAAAATCATAATAGTGATCAGCAGCTGTAGGCTGTCCTGGAACACAGAAATTCCAGGTATTAGATTATGAACAATAGCAAAATAACTTAGCAAACTGCAGAGGTGATATAAGTATCATCATCAGGATACCTGACGACCAACAGGTCTAGAATTGTGCAGCAAGATATAAAGGGGAAAGGCAAAGTCCCTCTTAAAATCCAGAAACTTCACTGTAGTATTATTTATGAGTCCTCCATTAATTCCCCCCGTTATCCTTTTAAGAGGTAAGGCATGACTTGTACACGCCCAAGGTTGCTGCGTAAGACTTTTTCGTGGACATGCAACCTTTTGCCTGAAACAACAATCAATAGATGACCAAACGAGTTCATGACGGATTAATTTTTTGGACAAACAGACACAAATATAGGACTAGAGAACCATCAATTACTATAAAATGCACTAGGGACTAGAAGGACAGATATATTGGTATGTATCTAAATCACCAATAATATAAATAAACTTAAAAGTCTATACTTATGGACATTTTTATCCTGATCAAAAAGACATGATGCAGCTGGAGGTCTACATCTACAGGTACTACTTGTTGATGGAAAGCACCTTATCCAACACGCAAGGATAGGCCAAGTAGTTCCGAATCATTCTACTAAAATTGTGCCTTGCAGGTAAGTAGTGTGGAAAATATTATCTGAATCTCTATGGTAACTAGACTAAGTTGATAGCCTATAAAAAAAGGAAAGTAGACTAAGTTTATAGCACTATAGAGACACAACATAATTGTTATTTATCTTGTTTTACAGAGTGCAGTTCACTTTTATTTTCTGTTTTATCCTCATTCCTCCACCTGATGTTGGGTGATCATCTTCATCAACATTGACATCCTCATTAATACTTTCCTCACCAATGCAACATGGACTATTGTTTCACCAATAAGCAACGTATCTTTAGCTGGCATGCATCTGACAGATAAGATGTAACACATATGTCATATTGGTCTTGAAATACTCAGAAACAATACTGCAGGATGCGGAAGAACTATCAGGAAACATTCTGGTCCAGGAATCTCATAGGCACAAACAGTCATATTTACCTTGGAGATTCATTGATATTCCTGTCTAACAAATCAGGTGGATGCATATTGTGAAAACAATAATCACCAACAGCCACCAAAAGACCCAGCTGATAATAACCTGAAGCTGTTGCCTGGAACCATCCAAGCTCAATTCTCACCCCATGAAAATCAAGTTGAGGGTTTGCATGACTATTTATCCAGTTAATAACAGGAATAAGTGCAGAACGTATGGATCCATGCCTCACTGTCCTTAAATGAGCATTCAAACCAGCCACCAAACGAGTCCAAACAGTTGCTGGGACATGCTGGGAAACAAATAAATGTCAGATACACGGATCAAAATGATAATTACAACTACCAACATAATAAAATGAGAGAGAAGTGTTTTGAAGCTATGTAAAGGACCATAAACAACCAAGAGACCTGGCCAAGAAGATTTGTCAATAATGTATCACTGTGAAGATTATAAGGCGACATATAGCTTCCGTCCCCACCAAAAACTATACACATTGGGAATCTCTTCTGTATAATTGAGACCATGTCCAAACGCTTCTCATCGCCACCAAGGAAAAAATCAATGTATGCCACCATCAAGTCTGGTGTTGCCCCAACCTGCATCAGTGTCCACCCATATAAGGATGTGATAAAGAAAATGTAGGCGCACAATATTCGAAACTCAAAGCGAATGCTTCTAATTATCCTTTGTTCAGTAAACTAGTGAGGAACAGGAATTCCAGCTTCTCATTTGCAGACATCCAGGACAGAGGGATGAGGTAACTTGCTAAAAATCGTTTTGGGAAGGAAAACTCCAACCTGGTTCATTGCTAGAGATCAATAAAGTGCTGATCCCATGTCCTTCAAAGAGTTGCAGATAATGCCATTATATGGATTGGAAGTTCTCAGTGAACATCAGAGACTGCCTAATATTGGTTTGGAATGCAAATTGAATAGAACACAGAAAAAAGAAGCTGGCTCTACAACAATAAACACATGATAAGTCAAACCTTCATCCCTTTGTATAGAGCTCGTGATCTGCATGAGCGCAGACATGAGTGGTCATATTCAGACTTGACGTACTCTTGAAGGCGATGGATTTTATATCTCCTTCGCCACTGCTTCCAGGACCAGGCACAAGGATATGCAATAACTGAAAGTATGATGTGAACCGACCCTTCCCACCAATCATATGCAGCAACAGAGTTAATCTCATCAATGAATCTGTTAAAAGCATCTTCATACCTGTAGATGAAGAAGGGTTGCACAGCATAGATAAATTTGTGAGACACAAGATGAAACAAGTTGATACTGCTATAATATTGCCCATGCAGCGTTGTAGGTCATGTAGTCATATGCTGTTTAATCAAAAGGTGTCACTTAGAAGTGTATCTTGGGATACAAAATACTCCAACAGACTGATGCTAAAAGAAAGTTGTTCCTCTTGACTAGACAGTATCACAAGAGTAATAGTTCAAGTCAAATGGTTGTATCAAAATGTTTAGCTGAGATTACTAGGGTCAAAAGATTCAGAAAAGCAAAATGCAACATCAAAATCAGATTATGCCACTTCAAGTTGAAATGTTATCTTACACAATTTCAATAATTGCATTGGGAGGAGAGTAAGGAAGATGCCATGGTTCTCTAAAAGTATTGGGACCCATGAAGTACATTCTGTGAACATGGCTTTGAGTTTCGTCTGCTCTGGCTCCCCGCACCTAGTTTTAAAGACGTGTATGATAAATAAACATCATTAAAGGCATAAGCTGAAAGAAAGGGAAGATTTTTTCATTATCCAGGAAAACAAAGGAATGCTTGTTACGAACTTCAACGAACCTCTGATAAAGAAAGAAGATATGGAAAATGGTGATGACTGTGGTGGTCAATTGAATTTTCCCGATGATAAGAACTTGATCCAACTACTTTGATCCTTAAAGTGTTTAAGAGTAGAGATAGAAGCACCAAAATGCAGGACAACAGAAGTGCAAAAGGCCAGATCCCCCCAAAAGTATATATCAGCTCCTCAAGAGGCGTGTAGCAACTTGGCATCCGATACTTGTCAGATATGCATTTATAAGGACAAGCTGGCTGACTAACTCCTCCTGAAAAAGTACATCACCAAAATAGAAGTTGGTGAGAGAGAGAGAGAGAGAGAGAGAGTTTCTTTGTCATAGTCCAATTGTACTGAACAATATTACCTCGCACATATATGAAATTAGCTCGATTGGGAAGAAGATCAAGAGAGCATGGTGTGCAAAGATGTTCATCAGAGCCCTCAACATCTTTGTAAGTGCCAACAGGGCATTCCTATATGACATTGTATTAACCAAAACTTCCTCAACACATGCCAAGACTAGTTCACAAATTGCAAACATGCAATACCACTATACGATCAAATGCAATATCGAGCAGTTGTACATGGAGTAAGAAAGTTCACGCAACAAGACCAAAAATATCAAAGGGATAATAAGCATGCCCAGTTGTATAGACATAAATCACATGTTCCAAAGACATGAAAAGAGAAGCCACATTTCAAGGCAAGCCCAGATAAAAAATACTCCACGTCTAGTGAGCTGTGTATTCTTGTATTTGATTAATCAGCAGTTCATGGTTCAAACCAAACAGATATATTCAGAGTCTGTCATTTTGGAATGGCATTTGGAACCTTTAACATTGATGAAGGTTAAACAAGGCAATGCAGATTGAATTGGTAGCCTCGAGATTAGAGCTTTATGTCAAGATATTGCAGTATAATTGCATGTAGTTTTGTGACATGGAAGAGTGAGAATCAAAATGTTGCAGAAACATAGCATCCAGGTAAAGTACTCTATGCCACAAACTCCAATTGAAAAAAAATCTGTGCCTTCATCGATTCAGAGGGCACTTGAGTATATAGTACTATTCTCTAAATAGCAGCATTGATGGATTATTTTGTTTTTCCGTTTAACCATATAACCATTTGACTATGAGAATAAGCCAAGAGAAGGATATAAATTCAACTCATAGAGAATCATTCGTGAACAAAAATGTTTCCATGAATCTACACCTAGCGTTCCATTTATTTGTCCTTATACTTAACAATATATTTATTGAAAAAGGAGGGAAGTCATGTACACCGGAACACAAATGAATTCCCACATATTTAGCTCTTCACGTTTAATGGAAAAAACACAATACAGAGATGTTCTCCAATGTACCAGAACTTTTTGTGATAGGTTAGCGACAGGTTTCAACATTATGCATTAGGAATCAGGAAATACCTTGCAAATCCTACCACTCCTCATGAATGTTAATAGACAAAAAAGAAGGCTTTCCAAAACATGACTGTATACAGGTGATGCCCAACCTTTTTGGAAGAACAATATCGACACAAATTTCCCATACTGTAAAAATAATGCTATCTAACAAGGAAAGGGAATGTACCTTGCAGAAAGTACCATAGAGACCCTTAGGGCATTTTTTTCCTGTAACTGTGCCCCCCTCCCCATAGAGACCACTATTGTCCCCAGAACCTCCGCTGTTACATATGAATATATGCTGTTATTACCTGAATGGGTCCTACTTCCATCTTTTAAGAGCCATTCAAAATAATACAAGTATTTAAGTTTGTTGATTGTACATAAGAGTTCTAAGGCGACACCTACGGGCTTAAATGAAAAGATAAGAGAGGAGATATCGAGAAAATTTGGGGACCAATTCCATGAATAAATAAATAAAAGAGTTAAGCATCCTGACATCAGCTATTTTCTCCAAAGCCAATGCAGAAAAATACTGATTGATTGGCTACAAAAACTCCATACAAGGAGAAAATGGTATAATGTTACATGATATTACAGTATTAGCTGGATGATAAATAGTTGACAATGGATTCACTACGATTATTTTACCTATCACAAAGGATTCATTTGACAGATATGATATTTCTCTTTTCCAATGAAAAAACCTTTTGCATGAAATACTCTTTGTGCCAATGGCCTTTGTGCCTAATGACACTTCCAACCCCCACAAATACTTGGTGTTAGTGAGGTCATGAATTATATTTCCCTCCATGTATTGATTACGAAGAAAAAAGGTTCTATTCCATAGCACAACTTCGCTAAAAAATAATCACCATTTCTTAATAAAATCAGTTTGTAAATGTTCATATTGTTATTCCTGGTGCCATGTTCTCACCTGAAGTCCTATGTGCACCACGGCAGCTGGGACCTTCATGTTTTATAAGCGGGTGCAATCTCAGTACAACCAGGGGCACATTCAATATTTTTTTTGATAAGTAAGTTAAACTTTATTAACGAAAAAGATAGTTTACAGTACAAGAGATTATACTGAAAACATTATAGCATACAAGCTAAAAAACTCAAAAAATTCGGAAAACCCTCAAAAGTAGAACCTAAGACCGAATTAGCCCACAAGAAAAGAGAATGCAACATAGAACCCCCCAAACGATCCAATGACAAGGTCTTATCCTCAAAACATCTCCCGTTCCTTTCCCTCCACAAACTCCACCATATGCACGCCGGGATCATCTTCCAAATGGCCAAGGCGATAGGATTCTCAAACTTCCTCCTCCAACAATACAAAGACATCCACCACCTTCCTAGGCATAACCCAATCGTAGTTGAGAATACTTAGCACATGCGCCCACAATCCTCTCGCCATCGTGCAATGACTAAGGATATAATCAACCGTTTCTCCGTCATTCTTACATAAATAGCACCACTTCGTCAAGAACACTCCCCTCCTCCTCAAGTTGTCAATGGTCAGAATTTTCCTATGCTTGGCTTCCTAAACAAAGAAAGCAACTCTAGGGGGAGCCAAATTCCTCCAACATTGACGCCATGGAAAAACCTCACTGGAACCCTCCATAAGCAAAGAATGCATTGACTTAACAGAGAAGACTCCACCCTTGGACCCCATCCAAAGCAATTTATCCTCTCCCCCTCTTCTCCTATTCATCGAGTAAAGTAAGGAATAAAACGCCGAAAAAACCTCCATCTCCCAATCATAGATCAATCTCTCAAAATGAACATCCCACAACACAACTCTGGATCCCAACTCCATACAATCAGCCACCCAAGCATCCTTGCATCGAGCTAGAGAGAATAACTGAGGAAACTCCAACCTCAAAGGTCTTTCCCCTTATCATGCCAAAACTGGATTCTGGAGCCATTTCCAACTACAAACTTAATATTGTCTCTAAAAGATTGCCACCCTTTGCTAATGTGCTTCCACAAGCTAACCCCATAAGAGCCCTGCGCCTCCAAAGTGCACCAACCACTCTCCTCACACCCATACTTCTCCGAAATAACTGTCTTCCTATCTCTCTAATCCAAAGCCATTTTAGCTCTCTAAGAGAAGAGAGGAAACAAACCTAAGGATTCTAACTAAGGTGAAACTGTGCTCATCACCACCACTTCCCCATAAGAAATCCCTTTGCAGCTTCTCCAACCTATTAGCCACAGACAACGGAATAGGAAATAGCGACAAAAGTATGTAGGAAGGCTAGAGAGAGTAGATCTAATCAACATTAACCTTCTCCCCTTTGAAAGATAAATGCGCTTCCAACTTGCCAATCTTCTTTCAAATCTCTCAACGATACCATCCCAGATATGCACACATTCAATACTAATGTTGAAATCCCGGTTGATAGGGAGTAATTATAGGATAGAATGATACGAGATTCTAGAGACTTGATTTAGACAGATTTTCATCTTTATTAGGAAATTATTCTTTCCTTTTTTCTTTTCTCGATTGCATTATATTTAGACACATTCCTTGTACATTTGGATTCAAGAAATACAGAAAATCATTTTGTTCTTCATGGTATCAGAGCCAGCAAACCCTAGCTATCAATGGCGGAAGCCACCATCAACAGCGAAGGGCTGGTAACCTCTACAAACCCCACTCGGGAACCACCAGCGATGTCCACCATAGGCTCAAGTGGGCTTGACAACTTGTCCTTTCAGCTCACAGTGGAAAAATTAAATGGAAAAAATTTTAGTGAATGGACTCAATCGATCAAGCTTATAATCGATGGCAAAGGAAAGCTGGGTATCATACTTGTGAGACGAAACAACCACCCTCGACCAACACTGCCGCTTTATTGAAATGGAGGTTAGAAAATTCGATGGTAATTGCATGGATGGTGAACTCCATGAAATCCTCCATTGGAAAAACTTACCTGTTCTTACCAATGGTGAAGGACGTCTGGGATGTGGTTCTAGAGACATACTCGGATATAGAGAACTCTCAAATTTTTGACATCAAGACCCGATTATGGCAAATGAAACAAGGAGAGAAGGATGCCACTGATTTTTACATGGAGATGACGACTTTCTGACAGGAACTCGATCTGAGCTACGATGAAGAATGAGAGTGTTCAGGCGACAGTGCTCGGTACAAACAAAAAGCTTGAAACCGAGCGAGTGTACAAATTCCTTGCTGGTCTCAACCACGAACTAGACGACGTTAGAGGCAGAATACTCGGTCAACGTCCTCTACCTTCAACTCGCGAAGTCTTTGCTGAAGTATGGTGAGAGGAGAACAGGTGGAAAGTTATGCTGATGGAAAATACATCTCTTAGGCCTAATAGGTCTGAAATGTCGGCCGTAGTTTCTAAAGGACCAAGAACTGGGTTTGGCCCAAAACAACATAAAGGCAAAAGTTGGTGCGACCATTGCAGCAAAATTGGCCATACGAAGGAAACTTGCTGGGAACTTCATGGGAAGCCTACAGATTGGAAACCAAGGCAGGGCAATCGCAGTACTTTTAGTTCTAACCTTGATAGTGCAAAAATTCCAAGGAATATTCAGGAGGCCTTAGAGGTTCCCAAATGAAGAGAGGCCGTAATGGAAGAAATGAGAGTCTTGGACAAGAATGAAACTTGGGAGGTGATGAATTTACTGAAGGGAAAAAAACCTGTTGATTGCAAATGGGTGTTCACGTTGAAATATAAAGCTGATGGGACAATAGAACGGTACAAAGCCCGACTTGCTGCAAAGTGGTATACTCAGACCCATGGCATTGACTACACAGAGACATTTGCACCCGTGGCAAAATTAAATACAATTTGGGTTCTTCTATCTTTAGCAGCAAATTTGGACAGGCCTCTCCAACAACTTGACATCGAGAATGCATTCCTAAACAGTGAACTAGAAGAAGAAGTATTCATGACAATACCACTGGGATTTTGTAAAGAGGGTCAAGAAAACTAGATATGAAAACTCAAGAAGTCTTTGTACAGTCTAAAACAGTCACCCATAGCATGGGTTGATAGATTTGCAAAAGTGATAAAAAATCAAGGATATCAGCAAGGACAATCAGACTACACTATGTTCTTCCATCAATCCGAAGATGGGAAGAAGACAATTCTCATTGTATATGTTGACGATATAATCCTCACTGGAGATGATATAGTGGAGATGGAGAAGCTGAAGAAAGTTCTAGCCACTAAATTTGAAGTAAAAGACTTGGGGTAGATGCAATATTTTCTGGGAATGGAAGTCGCTAGATCAAAAAGAGGTATTAGTGTCTCTCAACGAAAATATATTCTTGATCTTCTAGCCGAGACTGGCATGTTTGGACGTAAACCGAGTGACACGCCTATTGAAGTTGGAAGGAAAATAGGAGAAGTCTGAAAACCTGTTAAAAGAGACAGATATCAAAGACTAGTCGGCAAGTTAATTTATCTATCACATACTAGACCCGACATCGCGTTTGCAATAAGTTTGGTGAGTCAACACATGCATTCACTAATGGAGGCTCACCAAGAAGTTGTCTACAGAATCCTCAAATATCTCAAGGGCTCCTTGGGGAGGGGGCTACTCTTCAAAAAGGATGAAAGCAAAGAAGTAGAAGTTTTCATTGATGCTGATTGGGAAGGTGCAAAGGAAGATAGATGGTCTACTACCGGATATTGCACTTATGTATGGGGAAACTTGGTGATTTGGAGAAGTAAGAAACAAAATGTTGTGGCCAAAAGCAGTGCTGAAGCGGAGTTTAGAGTAGTATCACAAGGGATATGTGAAGGGATATGGATAAAGAGACTTTTAGAAGAACTACACACTGCTGTAAAAATTCCAGTTAAACTCTACTGCGATAACAAAGCGGCAATCAACATTTCCCTTAATCCAGTACAACATGACCGAACCAAGCATGTAGAAGTGGATAGACATTTCATCAAGGAAAAGGTGGAGAACGGAATAATTTGTATGACTTATATTTCTACTCAGGAGCAAACTGCAGATATTCACCAAAGGATTGTCCTGGCAAAAATTCGAAGATTTCATTGGCAAGTTGGATATGATTAACATCTATGATCCAACTTGTGGGGGAGTGTTGAAATCCAGGTTGATAGGGAGTAATTATGGGATAGAATGATATGAGATTCTAGAGACTTGATTTAGACAGATTTGGACAGATTTTCATCTTTATTAGGAAATCATTCTTTCCTTTTTTCTTTTCTTGATTGTATTATATTTAGACACATTCCTTGTACATTTAGATTCAAGAAATACAGAAAATCATTCTGTTCTTCAACTAATGGCCAACCAATGTCCATGGTGATGACAGTAAAAAAACATAGCAAAACTTCCATGAAAATGAATCATATTATCATAGTTTACCACATATTGTTTCACTGTAAATGACAACAATTTTTCAGAAGTCAAAACAGGCATTCCAATTAAGGCTGCATAGACAAAAGTACTCTTCCTATTACTGGGTTTATGCATAGCCTCATTAGGAAGGACCTACGGGGTTTCGTGCTACAAAACTTTCATATTATTGCAATAGGATATCATCAAATAGTTATTGAAAAAGGTTTCCTCGACAATGACCATCACATACTGCTGTCAATAAGAAGGAAAGGAAATTAAGAACTTATTGTCACAAGTACATGTATTGATTTACGTGTATCTAACTGAAATGAGAGATACTTATCAAAGTAAGAGGCACACCTACTGTTTATGGAACCATTTATACTTGCAACTGGAGCATATTCATCCCCAACATCCATCTTAGACCAGTGAAAATGAACTCTCCCTCCCCCACCTCCACCCCCACCTAGAGGGCCACCATTGCCCCCAACAACAGATAAAGATGAATTCTTTGAAAGCCTGAGCTCTTGAAGGAAAAGGAGGACTGTCCCACCAGAACCTCCACCAAGTCCGCCAATCAAAGAACCATTGCCGTTCCTTGCTCCTCTACCAAAGCTTTGACCATCAGCCCACAAAGATCCGTAAATATCAAGTCTTACAAGCGGCCACTGGATGGATCCCATCACTAGTTAAAATGAAACATGAACTGGTAAACATTATCTACGTATAATGTAAGATAGAATACTGGTTGATTGATCTAAAAGAATGAAGCACGAAAACATGAGGACAAAACGGTGGCTTCTCATTACTTTACAATATCAGAGGACCCTATTCATGTGCACGCAATTAACAACAAAGGATGACCTTCTGGTGAGTAAGAATTGATTTTATTTAAAAACATTACCGATCATCCCGCCTCCAACCACTTGTCCATATGATTCATTGGGACCTTGGGTTCCACTTCCCAATTCACAAGGGAGATCAGCATTACCATACTTGTTACCCCCGTTGCTCACCCTCCCATTGAAATTCCCAGACCCACCTCTTCCCCCATGTCCAGCACCACTACCAGCTCCATTGGAATAGTTTCCCCTTCCAATACCTTCACTGCAACCTGCGAAAGGGATTTCTGTCTGTTAGAACTAAAAAAGATGAGGTGATTCCTTTTCCCAAGAACCAACAATACCATGCCACCCTAGCAACAAGAGAAACAAAAGGGGAAGGAGACAATGATATAAAGACACTGTTACTTGGAATACACTCTTTACCTAATTCAGAACTAGAAATCACGCCACCACTCTCAATAATGACAGTCCTCGCCCTGTGGATGTGAATTATACTTCCTCTGACAACTCCATTCACAAGAAGATCCTCAACACGACATATCTGCCAAGTGTCAGAAGAAACCATTTCTTTTTACATCATGCTACATGCAAGACTACTGATTGTTCTTCTCATGGTAACTTGTTACATAAAACAGATTTCAAGTGAGATGTCAAGGTCAAACAAGCAACAAACGAAAGTCTAGTTGAGAAAAGAACGAAGGCCAGTACTCAAAGACATTGAAGGGTGGTAGGCCCAAAAAGATAGGTCAAAACTTGTTGCAGATATCCACACTTGTTTCAAAATATAATCTGTCTCATAATTTTATGCAGAACATAAATACATTAGTTTGGTAGACATGGTATAATATGTTGCCCAGCCAAAAGCCGAACAAAACCACGGAAATAGTGTGGAACAGACTACATCAAGCTACCCTTGTGCAAGAAGTTGAATTGATGGTTCCCAAGAGACGCCAGAACGTAAGTGTGATTATTGCATGAATGACTTGATTTTAAGATCTTAATCTATTTTAAGAGTCCACACCAGTTGGCATGATACAAATGAATAAAGGATTTCAAAAGCAGATAAACAGCACAACAAAACAAAGCAAATCCAACTTTGATAAGCCACCCGTCTGTTTAAGAGTTTCCAAAAATGAAAGCAGATCTCTTGACTTGCTGGAAGGGTCTTCCCTCATGTCATATGGGGTGCATCCCGAGTAGACCAAAATGCAAGACACTTCCCAAGGCATTGAGATCGCACTCATTAGAATAAAGATCTTGTATAGGGTGTTTTTGGACTGGTTGATAGCTACTAGTAACATCGTCACTATCATTATAGGGGATTTAGATCTACTTAATTCCAGATCTTAAATACTTCTGAGTTTCCTACAATACTGTCTTATATCCCTGTGTCCTAGAATTTGATTGCTTGGCAAAAAATCGTCAGTAAATATCAGAAAAGGCTATAAATAGTAGGTGAAGTTGAAACAGTCCTACTGAACTACAATGATAAATCCCTTCCAAACAAGCAGAATCTACTCTGGACTGCCGTGATTCTTGAACAAATATGTACAAAGTGAAAAACCTATGTCTAATAATTCTAAGGCAAAATGTCCTATTTATCAGAAGAAATTGCACTGAAGAGATGGCAAGGAGATGCCGCCAAGTGCATGTAACTTTACAACAAAGGATGACAGATGACAGAAAAGGAGAAGGGTTGCACTGGGGCTTCCTGAGATGGCTGGAAAACCATATAAGAACTTTGTACCCGAGCCCTTGGACCAGGAACATTTTTCATTGCATGAATTGTTAAAAAAGGGCATACAATTCACAATAAGGTAAAAGCTCTACTCTTACTTGGATTGAAAAGGAGAGAGTATAGTTGACGTGGCAGTCATCTGGTGGAGTTATCAAGTCTACTGGGCATGTCTGACTCTCACACAAGGACATTGTTACCCTGCAAAAAAGTATTTAAGTTTAAAGATGTTATATATCTTCCAATGCAGAATCAAAGAAACAACCTTGAAAGTCCAGGGAATCACAATTCTATACTCACACTTTTCTACTGGCATCATCCTCCAATGGAGCCTGAAGTAAAGACCCTGGGCCAACCTGTCATGCAAGAAGTTCCAAAAATGGTTTTGCCCAAAGGGAACCCAAGAAATGTAGGCGTATTACAAATAATGAGTACTACTATGTAACTAAAAGATAAACATCTCATGTGCAAGGAGTTCAAGTAAAGGCACTGCAAAGAATATCACAAATTCAGAAGCGGTAATGAATGTTAGATATAACTGAAGAAAAATAAATATCTACCAACAGAAAACTTAAAAAAAGAAATTGCTCTGTTTGGCATCTTCTGAAGAAACATCAGTTGATAGCCATAAGAACCCCACAATAGTTGACTCAAGAACTAAAAAAATCCCATGTACCAATCGGAACAGATGTTGTAAAGTTGAGAAGGTCAACATACTTGCATTTATTACACAACAAGGAGGAGCTTTTAATGTCTTTCAATACATAATTTTGTCACATAAAGAATAATTTTCAATACATAATTTTAAGGAGAGGTTGTTGTGACGTACTTCAATGTATCTACACAGCTTAATTATCATTACTAAAAGGTGAATGGAGAAACTGAATTTCTCATCCACTTGATGTCCATCTTCCTAGTTCAAGTATATGTGTAAGCTTTTCTGATCACTTCCAACAGCTTCATAATATTTATGTTAAATGTATGTTTGGCATTGATGTTTTTAACAAAAACCAGAACACTGGCCTATTCTGAAGAACCTTTTATAAGATGGAAAGAAACAATAGTGTAAATTTCATATCAAATAAACTGGGACATTTTTTGTTGAGGGCTTACAGTTATGTTATAAAAAAGAGACAAGGAAAGTCGCTGGCCTTTGATGGTGTCACCATGACCAGACAACTTCAGCAGTCCCTGCCCATATACGCCCAAGTTTGCATTCGAACTAATAACAGAGTATTCCTGCACAAAAGAATAAATGACAGTAGGACCTCCAGTCTCTATTCACCCCTAAAGAAGAAAATATTTTAACAGATACGGGACACAATTTAACTACATGTTTGAAGCATAAATAATCTCACCCTTAGAACAACCAGATTCCTGACTTCAAGGACAGATGCAGTAACAACAGTATTTCCACCACCGTCGATTTGAATTTTGGAGTTCCACATGAGCAGCATTTTGATCGCAACTCTAAATGCACCAAAAACCTGCAATTATGAAATGCAAGCACTTTAGACCTCAACGCCAACTATACACCTACCTTCTAATAAACAGCATATCACAAATCTAGGAGTTTTCAGGAGACCAAAATAGAAGAAATAAAAAAGGCAGTCTTTCAGATAACAAAAGCAAGAAGCAGAAGAAAGGAAAGAAACAAATATACTGGGGTAAAGCATTAGCATATATTATTTGTACACCCACACTTCATCAGTATTCGTAGCAATAATTTGTCATAACATCCCTATTATCATATGGGAAATCATGACAAAGTATGCTTAGACAGTGGCAAAACAAGGCAATGACATCCCCATAATGTACCAGTATTTCGGCCAATTGAAATAAATAGAACAATTTAAGAATTTACACGACAAGTTAATATTAATTTTCACAACAAATTAAGATTTTAACAGCCATCCCTTTCTATGTCTTACCACTGGCATAGGTTAGATGATGTATAGCAGGAGAAAACCCTGACAGGCTTTGTGGAGGTTTCAATTAGCTCTACAGTTTTTTCCCAAGATTGATCTACAGTCTTCTTTTTTATTTCTTCTACCTCAGTAAAATTCAAAAGCTTCCAAAGACCACAACCTGAACATAACATCTGGCCCTCCCAATTTACTCTTCCCATGCTCTGAGTGAAACTTGAATCTTATTTTTCATCTTTTTTGGTAACTCACTTTGCATTGTCTTCCAATGATGACAAAGTAATTTGTCTTTCATTTATAATTTTTTTGAAGATACATGTTGCAAATGAATCGCCCATAAACGAACACCGAAAGAATAAAAATACAAATGGCTTAACAGCAGAAGATTGGCAGAATTCGGCTAGCATTTTTGGTCCTATATCACAGCCAAGGTCTTGGATCGGGTACTTTCGAAACTAGGAACTTGATACCTCTGAACCCAAATTCAAGAACAAAAGGTTCTAATTGGTAAGAAAGCTTATCGAAGAAATAAACACCAGGTAATAGTAGTATCTCACAATCGAAAAGGGAAACTGGGAGATTTTAGATATATATAGAGAGAAAGAGAGAAACAAAGGTGGATGTTAGGAGAAGAGTGGGCACTGCAGCCAAATTCAAAGTGAAGAAAAATAGGACAAGGAGGTTAGCCTTTACGGCAGAAACACACGCACAAGGACACATGTTTAATCCTATAAAATCGTTACTTGTCCCAAAAGCTTAAGTTGTTAGGAAGAGGTGAATCTAATCATTAAAGTATGTTTCTTATACTTCTCCTCACGTGTGGGCTGGACTCCCCTATTAATTGGTAGGTCCAACAAGTTAAATATTTAATTTCTAATGTGAGTTTTAAGTGTGAAGTTAGGGTTCAAACCCAGGACGTTATATCTCATACTATGTTAAATAACTACTTGCCTCAAGGCTTAACCTGTTAGGAAGAGGTGAATTTAATTATGTAATTTATATTTCTTACGAATTCAAATGGAGCAATAAGTTCATCAGATTGGACATTACGATATGCTTAAAAGAAAAGAGTTTTATTAATGCAGTGTAAGATGTCCTCAAGGCTAAAGGGGTGTCTTCCACACCCCAAGGATTTCACTGAAAAGCACCACTCGCAACCTCGACAGCCACTGGATAACCTGAACATCTCACAAAAAAGACTCTTCAGGTCTTGCTTGACGAAGTGTAGCTTCTGAACACATGACAATAAACCATCATCTATATCATTCTAGATTCTGGCAACATTAAAAGCAACTCTTTCAAAGCATATATCTATAGCCAATAGCAAAATTTTATTGCTTCATTCAAAATATATGATGAACAAATTTGAAACAAATCCATCTCAGAGACAGCCAAAAGCACTGAATCTGTTCCTAGAGTACTGTGTGCTGTATTAGCTTCGCATGATAAATACAATAGGTGCCACTATCTGGAACTCCCAAAATAGGACCCAACCTATTCTCTCCCTTGTGACACAGATCAGTCAGACATTGATCTCGGAGACAGTTGATGGTTCTTTTGTATACCACCCACGTACTAGGTTGCACCCCCTCTATTGCCTTTTTATTCCTTAATTCTTTATCTATAAATTTTTTTGATAAAGTTTAAGACCATTTGATCAACAGTAACCTACAGACATTCTGAAAGATTCTTCTGAATGCAAGCAGTGAAAAACTAGAGGAATAAACAGAGACAACTGAACCCAAAAAAGAAAAAAAGGCTCTTCTCGCTAAACACGCTCAATGTGAAAAATTCAAACATCTTAGTTACATGTGCCATCTAAAAGGATTTCAATTTTCCATTCAGATGATGATTCTCACATTGACAGAGATAGTGCCTAACACAACAATCACAAATTCAGAAATCAGCACCCCCTATAATTAGCGAAAGAATAACAAAAAGAAAAAGAACAAATATGCAAGAGTCATATACCTTTATGATGGAATCACTCATCAAAAGTTCCTCGGCAACGAGCTCAAATTCAGAGACGGGGTAGTCGGACAACCCAAAGACAATGGTCCCCCCACTATATAGACTAATTTGTCCTCTTACCTTCATAGTCAAAGAATAGAAAAAGACATTATGAATTAAGCTTCAGCGGTACAATGAACAAAAACAGAGAATATCTGAAAGACTCACTGCAATTGAAAAAATGTGGTAAATAGATCTAACAAAAGAGACTATTGGACTATGCTATACACAACTTGCTTTTTTTGGGGAGCAGACTATGGTATGGTATATACAACTTACAAAAATCTAACACGATAAGAAATTAAAAGAACTCCAGCCTTGCCTCATTCTAGGGCAGCATGAGCATCATGAGCATCATTGAGGAAATGAGCAAACTGAGTCCCCCCCCCCCCCCCCCCCCCCAACTCCACCCCAACCCCACCCACCCAATGTCATGACTAAAAGGGAAATCAATGTGTGAAAGCTGCAATCAAAATTGTAAACTATTTCAAATAGCCAGCATTAATGAAGCCAAGCCACAAAATCCCATCTAGACTTCCCTCGTAAGAGGCATGAAATTATGGTGGTGGATGAGCCAAGCTCCACCCTACCTGCTTGTTTAGGGACCAAGCCGTTGTTCTTCATAACAAGAAAGTCCAAACTCAATTCAGCTTGGCTCATCAAGCTTGTGAACCATCTTTTCTCATTAGTCATACTCCGAAGCTCAATATATAACCCAGGTGATTTGATGTTTTTTAGACTACAATAAGTTCATTGATAATTGATTTGGGACTCTAGGGTCAAATATGCTGCAAGTAGTCAACTGCATCACATCACTTTTCTATCACTAAAACCTCCAATGATGTTCAGGGTCCCACATTATAGAAATCTGCACTCCTTATAAAAGCTTCCAAGTTATCTAAATTTGTCATTAGTGCTTGGAACTGGACACTTAGCCAACAATTGGGGTGGCACTTCATAGGAGAATGTGCCAATATGTTGGTGATGGGAGCCCTACGAGGCCAAGCTAGGCGCAACCAAAAACAACTTGAGCTTGTGAGGATTAAGAGCTTCTTAAGTATCCACAGAGCTGAGGCCATTTTATTGCGCTGATCTCAAGAACTTGTAGACTTGGCTTTACTTGATGTAGCCCCTAACCAAAATAAAAAATCTCACTTCTGCTTCATCCAGCATTGTTCTTGCAGGAAACCCAGTTCTATTATGAGTTGATGACTGCGGCCCATGAAAAAAATCCATATGAATTATGACAGAGATTCTCAACAGGCTTTGAAACTTCTTGAGGATAAATGTTCACAATCGCAGAAGTGAAGGATTCCAGCTCCCTTTACCATTATGGTTACCTTCCACCAGTCCAATTATTGAGTTCCATCCCTTCAGACACAGCAACCCAACTTCTGACACATTGATCTTATTCCAATATGAATGCAAAAAAAGGGTGTCAGCTAAAACTTAGTGAACTGTGAAGCATCAACTTGTCATATGTTGAGTTGATCTATGGTCAGTAATATTTATATGGGACTTAGAACTGCAAAACAGCTAGATATTGTGCGTTTAATTTTCAAGAAAATAGTTTCAAAGGAAAGATTAAGCTCGAGAACTCTCGACCAAAAATCAAGCAAGCATTCAGTTCTGATGCTTTAGTGCTTTGGTTGAAGTTGTAACAAGAGTACAAAGGCAAAAGTCCTATCATGATGTTGTCCAATCATAGAGAGATATCCCATAAAGAACTATACGCCTTAATTGCCACACATTTTTTCTACCGATGCTCTCAACGGAACGCTAAAGAGAACAAGAACACTTGAAGAGTAATGAATACGTAATTCATTTGAAGAAGATAGATTGGGAAACCTGAATTCTGGTCCAGAGCAGAGGAACTAAAACTTTTGCATTATTCTCCACAAAAACATGTGACCATAGATGGGTGGTAGGAAAATCAAGCAAAGGAGTTTCAGTTTCAGTTGTGACATTATCATTGCCAACCCTTAAACTCCGTAAATCTGCATTGAAGTAGGTGCCAGCTGCTCCAGAATTCCTTGGACAGCCAATACTCAAACCACCTGCAACCAAAAAGAAACACAGCATATACCGTAGAAACTCCTGTAATGTAATATTTACAGAACTGGAATATGTTCTGAGTAAAGCATCTGCTTATTATTTTAAGTACTGCCCAATATTGACAGAAAACAATAGAAGCTGTTTACTTATGATAAAGTGTATACATAAGGCATACAAAATGGATTTATATAGGTCAGCAAAAACACGTCACGTATTTAGGACACAGTGATCAGAAGTTAGACATAGTGTCACCCTCAGCCTTGGCCTAGGCTCAAATACTGCAGTAAAGATAATCGATATAGGCAACTCTAATGAACAAGGAACATATGGAGGCCTCAGCCTAGTCATCAACATTGTTCATTTTGACCTCCAGCATGATCATCAAGAGTTTCTTGATGAAAAGACACAACATACTGTATGCTGTCTTTTGAATGTGATCAGTAATGGTTTCAAGATCTGACTCCCGAGATAAAAAATGGTATCAACATCTTCCTCGCAAATGTAATTCCCCTACCCTTTCTTAGCTTGAATCTGGATAATTTTAGCCCCTTATTCGTTTATCAAAAGTTGCAGGGCTTGTACCTGTTTCTTGTGCAACCTTATGCTCAGTGTTTTGCACCAGCAACAAATCCTCTGCTCTTTCCAAATCAAGCTACAAACAATCTTTTCTTCAGTTTGATCAGCTCCATTCAAGCCAATACAATATCCATTACATTGGTCTCAAAATTTCTTCCCTACTTTCTCTCTCTGATGCTAATATCATAATAATTCCGAGTTAATATGGCTAGTATGATGCAAGGGCTTGCATTAAGTTATGTTTTCCATCACTCAACGACCCCCAGCGGATATGAGGCAAATTAGATTAGCAAAATTTTATCCATAGAAGCTTCACCAACAGGCTACCATTCTATAATTTGTGAGAGACTACATGCATAAAATTCTACTCCTTCCTTCCTAACATGAAGGTCTTGCTTTCTTCTTTGGGACGTCTAAAATAAAAGTCTACTTTTGAAACAATTCAAATAATATTTTAAAAGATATACACTTCTGTTTTGAAAAAAAAATAAAATTGAAAAAGTCTTATTAAATGAAGTGCCCACCTCTAAAACAGAATGAATAGCGTTCTAGGAAGTTAGCCCTTCTACTCCTCACTACTAATTGTGCCGTTTATAACCAAAGCACTTATTCAAGGAAAGAGGAATTATTTCTTTTATTAGCTTGATATTGTGATGTTGTTCATTCACCATGTTTGGCCTTGCCCATTGCATGAAATTCTGTGGAACCCTGAGCACTAGATCAATCTATGTCATTCATTGCGCATTTTTCGTTACTTGAGAATATGAAGAGCTGATTCCTTGAACAATAGGCAGCAAAATACACTTACCGTGGCCAACAGATTTAATGTGATGGAGTGACACTGCTAAAAAAGTCTTGGAAAACCAATAGAATCAATGAGAAGACGGCATAACCAAATAAAAGTAATGAAGAATTTTAGGCTTATATGAGACAAAGGCATAGAGGAGTTGCTTCAGGCTCGAATAGCGATAGAGAAGTTGCTGCAATGGAAGTGCTTGAAATTGGAACAGATCAAAGAGAGTTAACATGAGGCAGAGGCAAAGAAAACGCCATGGCCAGAGTGCAAGGAGAAAAACCCTGATGTAAGTTTGGCTGAAAACAGTTTTCAAGACCCAATTTAAAAGTCATAAAATATAAAAGAAATGATACCAAGAAGGAAAAAAAATGTGGAGAAGGAACCCCTGCCCTATTGCCCTATGCAGTAAAATGGGCCAAGATGATTCCCTCTCCATCGTGCAGGGTATCATTTCGGCCTAACTGAGTAGTCATATAATCGTGCAATGAAGAAAAATGGTTTCAGTTATCAACAAATTATGCCCATTAACAACTTTTACTTTGTCAGATTTAGGTCTACAAAGCAAGTTGAGACTTCTATGCAAAATGAAATATTTAGCAGTTGACTAATCGTTCATTCTACTACCAGATATAGATATATGAGCAGTACAAACCATGCACTGTAAGTTTTACATCTTCTTGTATGCTGTAACAATCAAGAGATATTCTTCCACCACCACCTCCTCCCCATCCCCTCCCACCTGCTGCACTTATTCTACCATAGCCCTTCCTAAGCAATCAAACATAGCAAAACGTTAACGAAAAGTTTTCATGAGAATAGAACATATTCCTTCTACACTGTATCTATGACTCAAACATAGTTCCATGGTAATGAAAAAAGTAAAATGAAACAGTTATCATAAGTAGCATGGATGAGGTTTTGATAACAGGCAAAAAGTTAATAAATCCTTCGGTACGAAGCGAATATAAAGGGAATGAATTATTTGTTATCCAAGTAATCAGCTTAGATGAATTTCAGTCCACCGCAAAAAAAAATAAAATATTCAGTCCACCCAAAACCTGATAATTCGATCATTATCAGTTTGATTCTTTTCCAATTTTGAAACAAGGAGGATCACTAGGATGGCAACTGGGTTTTGAACCTCAATGTTCTCTCTTGAAAAGAATTCAATTGCCTGCTCTTTTTCAGGGACCGGCCGACCGAAATTTTTGATACAGAAAAAGAGTTTTCACGTCCTACATGAGAGGGGCAATTCTAAAACTTGGGCAACACAGGAGTATTGTTGGAGTTGAACAGAATTGCTGATAATATAACCGTTAAGAACAATTTCATCTTCTCCAATTATGCATATGTACCTTGGAATAGTGTTTCCTATTCCTATGTTCCATGAGGAAGAGAAAAGCAAATTAAGAAACAAAAAAGGGAAGAAAAATCATATGTGACTGATAAGAAAAAATTCCTCCACAATGACAAGCATAACAAATGTTTGCATTTATTCAGTCACCTTCCCGCCTTCTACTTCCAGTTAAATTCAGGATTTGACATACTTTTATTAGTTTGGTTCTTAATTCTTAACTAGTTAACACAATCTTCGGTTCCTCACTTTAAAAAGCCCTTTTTCTTTTGTCTTGTTCTTTTGGTTCACAATATGGGCAAGCTGTCTAGGATGAATATAACCAAAAATATATCAGGAACTTCAACATAGCTACCTACACTAGAAGACATCAATTAATAGTTCAATTTTGATCATACATGTTGTAAGAAATTGGTAAAATAAGTATTGTATCAGATTATAAAGTATAAGCTAAATTTTCAATAAAACAAACTACTTTTGCCAAAGACAGAAATTTTTTACATTGTTGCCATTTGAAACTGGTAGCCATTACTACCAATGTAAGCAGCAGTTCTATCCAAATATTCGGTATGTACTTTTGAGGATTGTATAGATTCTATGGAATGTGTGTGCGACTAATACTGTAAGAACCAATAATTCAACTTAATAAAATACTTTTTGGTTTTTCAATTTGCAGGCATTAGCAACAATTTCTTACTCACAGCTTTACAGCATGTACAAAGATACTTCCACCAGATCCTCCTCCCCCTTTTTGTCCTCCATCACCACCTTCCGAAGCTACAGTACCATTTAAGTATAAAATTTCCTTCACAAGAACCTTAACACGGCCTCCACCATTTCCACCATAGGGTTTTTCAGCAGATTTACCACCACCCTTACTCCCATAACTCCAGGGATCAGATAAAGATGACCAAGCATACACATCGCCACCCCAGAATTTTGTCAAATTATTTTTCAAGCAGGAAGCACCTCGGCCACCGTGCCCTCCACCAGCACCATCATATCCAACTGGTGTACCGCTGGTCTGAGAAGGCGGTAATCCACCCAAGGATGTTGTATTTAGAGAAGAATTGAATTCCAGGGTCAGATTGGCAGCAGCAAATACTATAGAACCAGCACGAATAGTTGCATATTGGCCCACGTTAACATTTCCAGACATGTTAAAAATAATAACACATCCTTCAATTGGACACTCAATTGAAACATGTGGGAGGATTTCTAGGTTTCCAGTACCATAAATGTAAAGATTGGAATCCAAATACAGATTTGAGTTTAGCAAGCATGTAGTATTGAAAGAGCCAACACCTCCCAGGTCCTCACAAGATACTGAATCATTTTGGAGGGATGAAAAGATTGATCTTTTGGCATGGTCAGAGATGCTGCTTCCAGAATTGTCAGTTAAATCTGCACCAAAATTACGGAACCAGTCGTCCGTCCAAGTTTCCCTACCTTGGTGCTGTCCGAAACCCAGACTAAGGGCAGACACATAGAGATGCCCCAACAGAATAGCCCAGCAAAGGTAACCGTGCATTAGCAAAGGATGCATCACCCCTCGAGATAAGTAAAAATCACAATTTATGTCAAGCTCTGAAACTTCACGGAAGTCTTGGGTGCCAACTCAGTCTCAACAGGTAGTATGTCATATACTTATCAATAAAACATCAATTTAATTCAAACCATATTCAGCATTCATGAAATCCTCTGCTTGTTCAGTAACAAGGATAGCTTCTTGATGCTAGAACTTCCCCAGACTAAATGTTTCCAATCCTGGTAATCAAGAAACAACTCTGTAAATGAAAATATCAGAAGTCAAGTAGTAAGTTATACACTATAATCTCACTCACTAACTGAAGATATTGCTTGCAACCAGTACAAATAAGCTTGGGAATATTCTAGATGTCTAATCATAGTTATAGCAATTCAAAGGAAGAGTAAATCACTATAGTAGTTTACAAAGAAAAGAACACAAAAGATTTCCTAGGAATATATTAGTACTGCATGAAAGAAGCACCTTCCTTGAGAACATGAAAAACAACAACCGGTTCTAAGATGAAAGAAAGAAGGGTTTTTCCCATGTACAAATAGATGCAAGTTAAGAAAACATAACTTTTCAATACCATGATGTATGTACCAGCTAGTAACAGTCCAGTTTAAACTAAATTATTTTAGATGTCAGTCAATAAGACTGCAAGCACTCCTGAAGCTAGCCTATGGTGACATGTGTGGAACTATATAGCCTTTGTCATCTTTAGCCTGTCTCATGAATACGTCACTAATGTGGTATAACAACCTTTGGTTCGAACAATTATACATGACAAGCCATGTGCTTCAATTGAATGGCGATGGTTACTCTTAAACAGCACAGATACGAGTATTATATAACAGAAATACTACATAAAGCGTCACCTGAGGGCTACTAGTGCTGGATGTAATGAATGTGGCGCTGCATTGATGAACACTTGACCAAGAGGTTTCACTCTACACTAGACGTAACAGTTTGCTAAATAAATTTACTTAACGGATATTATGACGATGTATTCCCATCAAAATGAAAAACGAAGTAGATTTGAAGCCCATTCTTTGCTCTTCATTCATTCATTTGAGGATTAACCAACATTCAATATGTATAATCACATTTAGATAAACACCACTGTTAGTTTAGAAGTGTTAGTTTCCTGGTCCACATTCACTCATTTGAAGCAAAAGAAAACATTCACCATCGGACAAAGAAATCATTAGTCGATCACTTCAGCAATGACCCAACTTCGAATGTTCATATTACTATTTTCAAAAGCACAACTCAAAAGTAAGACAAATAACCATGACAATAGCGACAATGCCAATCAGAAGAAACGAAGGTTAACTTAAAAATTGGAACAGCGGAGACAATCACATTTAAACCACGGCAAATAAAGTACCACACACGGACACGGAATTAAGATGAAAAACACCAAAATCCAGCGCAATTCAAAGAAATAAAATTACCTGTGCAGAAACCAAACTTAATTTTCGGGCTGAGGGTAGTAGTAGTAGTATTTACCGTTTGGCGGGAGAGAAACGGGGAACAAGCGCTGGTGGAATCCGTAGGAATAGCTTTGATCTGTGAGAATCATTACGACGCGCCTGGGTGGGAAATCGACAGAGCTTTGTCTCTTTGCTTTTGGTTGTTTATATATGTACCATAGAGTGAGAGGAGAAAAGCCACAACAGCACTGAAGTGTGGAACAGTGGAAGTCTCTTCTAGTCCGCACCTACGTTTTCGCATAGCTGGACCCTAACAGATATTGACGCGCGTGCTTTGTATTAAATTGCGAGATTCCTTATGACCTTTATGCCTTATATACGAGCAACATCAATATCCTTTCCAATTTTTCAATTTTACGGAGATTTTTCAATTTTATGGAAAAATTCGGATAAAGAAGTGGAGAGATCTCAATTTTATATGAGTAATCTTTCTGCTCTAATGAACTTCCAGTATGATATTGTGATGTTTGAATGTTAAAAGTTTTCATATTGCATGCATGATGATTAAGAAAATTTTTAAAAAGTCAAAATTTTCATTACCAAAAATCAAAATTTTAAAATTTTCACATAAATTTTAAAATTTTTTCATTTCAACTTCAATTTTTTTAAAAAAAAAACATACATTAAATATTCTCAAAATTTTTAATTTACCAAATATTATTGCCTAATTGCATAACACAGAAAATTTCATGCTTCTTAAATCTCAAAATTGTAGTGCCCTTGATTTTTGTTTTCCTATCTGTGGTAGGGTAAGAGAAGCTCTATAACTCCCATCATATTGTAGATTGCTTCATTAACTACTGTGAAAGAAACCTTTTCTTCGCCTTTTAGTAAAGAGTTTAAAAGATGGCACATACTAGTTTTTTTCTTAACATTTTTTTACACTTTTGAAGGATATTTTGTCTCAATTGCATGATGTAATTTGTATTGATAGATAACTGATGAGTCTTAGGACGTTTTTATTATCATATGAATTTTTTGTAAATATTAAATATTATGTAATACATTAAATCATGTAAATTTTGAATATGTTTGTTGAGTACCTCATCATCCTTCTTTCTTCGATATATTTTCATGTATCGTAATTCTGCTTAGAAAAAAAAAAAAACAGCAAAGTCTCAAAGAGGGAACGATTTCGGTTAACAAAAAAAACAAGGAAGAAGAAATATGCATATCTTAGGTGGATTTCCAAATGACACGTATTTAGAAAAAGGGAACTGGGAGGTCAAAACGGTATTTTAAGAGGGAGATAAGGATATTGGTCGTGGTCGTGGACTTGTAGACAGCCTGACAGGAACGAACTCAATCCCAACCGTTTTATTCTCTTTGATGCGACAGGTGGGTCCCCCTTTCTCGGATTAACATTATCACCTTGGACACGTGTTACGTTGGCCAATTTTAGAAGTAGTTATGTTATAGCACCTAACAACAAGTGTCATCTATTTATAGAATAGATAAAAATATATAAGATAAGATTGAATCTAAATTAATTATTAAATGGCTACTACCCTTCGTCTCAAGTTAGGTAGTCTATAATTCTCTACTTGAAACCTTATTGTCATTTTTTCGTATGTCTCTTCTTAAAGGAAACCCTTTACAGTAATTTCATGAAGCTGATCTATTTTTATATTTTTTTTTCTTGGCATTTTCTTCTAAATACTCAGTTATTTCATGTTGGTTCTGATAATACAGGGGATATTCCATGTGTCAGAAAAAGGTATTACCGTATTGACGCTATATATTTTGCATTTTCTTGTTAGAAAAATTAATATAATAACTAAGATGACAGTGTCTCGAAATAAAATAAAGGTTTTGTCTAATAAATATTAGTCGTTCTCATTTTATGAGGATTAAAAACTTAATTCTATGAAATTCTAAAGATTTTAGCCGCTTCACTAGTAACATCCAATGTTAAATGTATAACACTCTTTGTGATTGGAATAGACTTGACCAAACTTGATCGAACATGAAAACTTAACGTAACAACAAATTATTAACTCCAAACACATTACTTAAGTTGAGAGTTTTGTTATTGTGAGGAGTCAAATTATGGTCGCCGGTCGGCCAGCTGAACGATAGTAATCCTGACTAATTCATTCACGCCCTAAGGAGCCATTTCTTTGCTTTGATTATGCCACAAGTATATTAGTAATGGGATAAATTAATAAATACGGGCATTACTATGAAATATACAAAGTGAATCATGCTCCATCAAACCCCGATAAACTCTTATCTCAAAATTTAAACTGTTCGAAAGAGGTCTATTTTATTATTTAAACGTGTGGATTGGACTTCTTTTTAATTGGTTAGCCCAACACGTATAATATTTAACATCCGAGATATCACCCAACGTCCTTTACTGATCCAAACTACAAAGTTTCTTACATTTAGCCCTCAAGGTACCAAAATACATCAATATTTGACTTCTTGTAAGATCCTATTGTTGAAATGTAATGAAAATAGGCTATGACATAATATTAACAGTTGGATCTTATGAACCGATAAATATTAATGAATTTTGATACCTTAAGAACTCGATGTAATGTAATTGGTAATTTGCGAAACGTGATATTTTCTCGAGAATAAAATTCTCTCATTGTAGAAAATCCTTTAACATTTATTCTATATATTTTGTGTGTGTGGGCAGGTGTATATATATGTATGTTCTACTATCGTATCATATGATTCAATGTTTATGTGGCCTAAGCCGTAACCCACATTACAGGCATAAAGAAACAAATTAATTTATAATCCCTACATCCTCTCAAAGAATTGAAAACAGAAAAAGATAAACAAATAAGAATATCTAATTCCCACCCATTAAGAAGCTTATCCACGGCCTGATTGAGACCATACAAAGTTAAATTGAAGGACTTTAACCAAAATCAAAGGACACAGAAAACTACTTCTCTATATCTAACCTCTTTGGGCCCAACCAGTTCTCTAAACTTCAGACTTATTTGAATTAACGCAAAAATTAATTGTATAGCTTTCGGGGAGAGGTCGGACCACTGGGAGGGAGGATGTTGTCGATTAATCATTAATGTTCTTCATTGGATTCTCCTAAAAACGGACGAGAAATTTGAACACGTGTTTAGGCAGCAGAGTTTCGAGATTTTTTTATTTTTTACTTTTTATGAAAGTTAGTACTTAGAGGCCGGTTAATGTGACTAGAATTTTTGTGTTTCTTTTATATATAAATTCATAAAAGAATTCGAAATAAAATGTAAGACATTAAAAGATACCAAAAAATTAAAAAACCAATAGACACTACAAAAAAACAGGTCTGTAGCGGCGGTTGTTAAAAATGCCGCTAAAAGGTGTTTTTAGAGGCGTTTTTTCAAAAAACGCTGCTAAAGGGGTCTATAGCGGCGGTCGCTACAGACCCCTTTAGCGGTGTTTTTTGCAAAATGCCGCTACAAGTTTTACCTTTAGCGGCGGTCACTGACCACCGCTATAGACCCCCTTAGCATCGTTTTTGCAAAACGCCGCTAAATGCCTGATTTTTAGCAGCGTTTTTAAAAAAACGCTGCTATAGGTATAAGTGCAAAAAAAAAAAAATATTTACTAATTATAAGTTATTTAATGTTAATAATTATTTTATATATTATTTTATTCCTTTTAATATATAATTTTATTTTGTCATGTATTTGAAAAATTTTATTTTAAAGGACCTACTTAATAAAATATGAAATTAGAAAGAGTGTTGTGAAAATTGAAGTTGTTATATGGTCTTAGAGGCTATGATTTAGTCATTAGGTAGGTACATATATATAAAGTACTTAGGTTAATTAGCACATATCAATTATATAATAAACACATACTTTTAAATTATAAGTATTATATATTATTACTCCCAACCTATTTTAATTAAGATTATTATACTAATTATAAAAAAGAGTATAAAGAATGTACATTGCTATGTATTTAATACTAAGTATAAAGATTTTTAAATGCTATTACAATTTACAACTGATTTTAATTTACTAAAAACACATAACTACAAAATATAACTTATTATTAAAAAATTTGAAAAACTACAAATTTAAGAAAAAAAAAAAAAAAAAAAAAGCTTTGAAAGCACTGTTCCCGTGAACTCCCCCTTCTTTTCCTTTCCTTTCCCGAACAGCGCCAAATTCCCCTTTCCCGCCCAGCCCCAAATTCCCCTTTCCTGTCTGTCTCTCTCTCTAAGTCTCCCTTCGAAAAATCTCTCACTCTTCTCTCTCCCTCTCCCTCTCCCTCTCCCTCTCTCAGCCTCTCTCTCACTCCCTCTCAACTCCTCCTCCGACGACCGGCAGCCCACCGTCGACCGAAACCCAGGGGCTTCCACCGGCAACCGGCCTCTCTCTCTCAGTAGCCACTAGTCTCTCTTTCTCTCTCTCGGGCTTTCTCTCTCAGCTGCCCAATGTCGATTGCTCATTGCCGCCGGCCAGCCGTGCTCCGATTCTCTTGCAGGGCAGCAGGTATCCCTCTCTCACTTCAGCCTCTCTCTCTCAGCTAATTGTTGATTGTGATTTCACTGATTTGTGAATGTGATTTGTGAATGTTTACAAGGATTAACGATGTATTTTTGCATATGGGTTATTCTGGAATTTTGACGATTGTCTTGAAGATGATTATTGAATGCAGAGGGTCATATAGACGTGGAAAAGCTTCCTGTGGGGATTTAGACATTGTAATTACACATCCTGATGGGAAGAGGTACATAATTCGTTCTTCTCTTAGTGTGTCGTGCACCTTATGTATTTGTTTCTTTCGGGATTTTTTTTTTACTCGATGTTAGAGGAGATCAAATGGCTGTAGGTCAATTGTTTGCATTTTCCTCCCCTGAAAGAATGAGATATAAATGAAAATGGTATGAGTAATTTACTTGCATTAAAGAAAAATAGACAAGATGGTAGGAGAAATTTTATGGTCGATTACTAAGACAACTCTAAGACATTTTTCCGTGGTCCTTACTTGCTTTTGGTTATCAACTGTATATCTGACCAATCTCGATACTGACGAGAATGGATTGTATTATTGTAGACATACACAATTCTAGAGGGAATATTTCTTAATACCTGGGAAAAAAAGAAAATTGCAAGGACCTTTACTGCAGTATTGTGTTCCAATACATTAACATGCTTTTTATTTGGGTGGACACTATTTGTTGGGGACATGTCTCTTTAGTTTTTCTTTTTTCGTTTTCTTTCCTGTCACCTCTGTACGGTTGTACATTCCTTTACTAAATTTGTCTTCCCGCTTTCTAACATCATGTTCGTGGTAATGTTTCCGAAATACTAGTTAAATTGTTCTGTATTCTAGTCATAGAGGCTTGGAATCAAAATTTGTAAAGCACTTAAAGGATATGAAGTTCTTAAGAGAGGATCTGGTTTTTAGTACTCACAGTCAGGAGGTAATATTTTGTTTCTATCTGTTTGATTGTTGCTTTGTACAAGTTTCTCATTTCTTGTATACTTGGTTGCATAAATAAGGACAATAGTCATTGTAAGTTTAATGAGGACCCACTTTGCTTTTTTTCTTCTTTTATAATTTCACCTTGTGTTAGATTACAAGAACCATTGTTTTTTAATGAAATAGGGGAACATTACTACCTATTAGTTCCTTTCTACAAATAGGATTCACTGCAATTACAGGAGATGATATCCTAGTGACGGTCAGTACTTTTTGATGGTTGCACCTGATTTTGAGTCAACATTTTAGTATTTTTCACCCAACTTGAATTCACAATATTTAAAAAAGGTCTGTTGGCTTGGAATCATCGTTGGGCTGAATTCCAATAGGCTTGAGTTTGAGGATGATTGGTTCTTCGACATGGTATCAGAGCTGGTCTTCCATATGGAAATCTCTTGTTTTTGAGTCCTAGGGATCTTGTTTGTTTTGTTTGAAGTTTGTGTCAGTGTGATATAAATTGTTGGGCCCTTGTAAGCATCTAGGCTTTTGTGTTTTGGACAGTTGGACTTTCTGAGATATGCCCCATTAATCTTCTTTACACCATAATATATGCACAGGGACTGATTCTGGTGTTGACACATACTTTGGTCTTTTCACCTATTCTGGATGTGAGATATGCCCCATTAATCTTCTTTAAGCATTTCCCATTTTCATATTCTGTATTGCTTCCTAGTGAGGTTAACTAATCTCTTCCTATCTTGGTACATATAGGGCTGCTTGGGAATTCAAGAGGACGTTGAGTGTCAAAGGAGAAAGATTTTAATTGGTCCTTCTTATTGTGTTGTATTTGAATATTTTAGTTGGTCCTTGCTTATTGTTATTTTATATTAGAAATTTGTTACTTTTTAGATTACTTGTAGAGATTCTTGTGTTTGTTGTAAAATATTATTAATCAATGATGAAGTATATTTTGTTTTATTATCTTGTTCTTTAAGTTTTTACATCAATGAATTATGATTATTAAAATAATTTGTATTACCGATTAAAAAAGCATGTATAGGAAAATATAGGAAAAAATTAGTGACATTTTAAAAATGCTGGCACACAAAAAAAAAAAAAAAAACTGAGCTGACCTAAAGCGTTTTCTTGAAACGCTGCGAAAAAAAAGTCACAATTGCGGTTTAGGTCTATAGCGGCAGTCATGACAGCTGCTAATAGACCGTCGCTATAGATCCAGTCTTCACCAGCGGTTGCGCAAACCGCCTATAGATCTATTGCGACGGATCTATAGCAGCGGTCTCTACCGTTGCTAAAGCTATAGAGCGGTTTTTTGACCTTGAAAACCGCTGCTAAAGGTCATTTTTTTTGTAGTGAGATAAATATTGGGAAAAAGAAAAGTCATACAGTGGGGAGATGTGAAGGGGTGGGGAATTGACCCCTCGTGAGATCAAAGGGGACTAGGGAGTAGGGATCTCTAGCTCGGCATGTTGGGCGGATTTCCCTCATCTTGCTGTTCCACGGGTGAGGAGGAGGAGCTAGCCGAGGAAATCCACCAGATTTTATTTGTGGAGAAAATTACAAATGGTTGGTACGTAGTTTAAGAGAGTGAATTAATACAAATAACTTTTGGCTCTTAGGAAAAAGGGTAAAAGTTAACAAGAAATAGAGAAATTATATTTTTTGTGCGGCCAAACATAGCCCTCTTGTAATATTTGAAATGAAAAAGTTTCCGAATATATAGTATAAATTTGTGGTTTAAGGCGAGACACTTTTGAAGAACAAAAACGGATTCCAGTGAAGGAGAAGATGGAGAAGATGATGATGGTGGTGGTGGTGGTGTGGATCATCCTTGTTCAAGTTGTGGTGCAAGCTGACAATAATTCTTCTTTTTCCGGTCTCTCCCCTAATCTTCTTCCCCCGTCCCCCTCTCCCTCTCTACTTCCCTCTCCATATCCACCTCATATTGCTATTGCTGATCATACTGATAATAGCTTAGAAGAAAAGTGTCGTGAAATTTGTGGAAAAATGTTAGGAGAGCTGAACATGGAGGATCCTATACACCAGTTATGGTGGGATAGTTGTATGAAGAACTGTATAAAGATACACAGTATTCCCGAGAGGGAAGAATCCCCAAGAGAAGTAAAAATCGCCCAGCTCTCTCTCTCTCTCTCAGCTCCCGTCAGTTCTAGTTCAAAATTTTGATATGATTTATCCAATACGGACAGGTTAATTTGCACGTAATAATTTCGTATTTTGGTTCCCTGAATATGCAGATCAGGCCGAAGAAATTTCTATGGAAACGCGTAATGGCATTGTTTATGAAGAAATTTAGAGGTTGATTATAATATTGATGAAGATGATCGGGAAGTTATTCGATTTTGATGAAGATCATGGAGAAGTTGCATCCACAGGAATCTGAGACGGCAATGGAAAGGAGAATAATATTTAGTTATTTCTCAGCATATTTTTTTAAGCAATAAATTAGTGCGAGATAATATGTTGTAAACCATAGTGTATATATATTTGTGACCCCAAAACCAAACGAGCAAGAAAATTGGTTATGATATACACACTACAAGAAAAATCATTATGGGTGTCATGTCTCTTGTTCGTATTAACCTCTAAACCCTCTTATAGTAGTAGAATGCATAATAATCAAGATTACGACAGACTAAATATCATGGTGATCGAATGACCAAAATGCCCTCGAAATAATTTAGTGGAATATTTAATAGAAAAATAGTGATTCATTTAACATATCATGGAAAGAAATTAAACAAAAGCGGCTACATTTTACAAAAAAGGCTAAAATATAAGACATATCCCTGTGGTTTACTTTTTTTCTTGAAAATGCCCTTAACATTTATTAATTTTAGGAGTAGTTATGTTATACCACCTAACAACAAGTGTCATCTATTTATAGAATAGATAATATATAGATAATATACATATATATAAAGATAAGATTGAATCTAAATTAATTATTAAATGGCTACTACCCTTCATCTAAGTTAGGTTTTTATAATTCTCTACTTGGAAACCTTATTGTCATTTTTTTGTATGTCTCTTTTTAAAGGAAACCTTTTACAGTAATTTCATGGAGCTGATTATTTTTATATTTTTTTTTCTTGGCATTTTCTTTTAAATACTCAGTTATTTCATGTTTTTCGTGATAGTACAGGAAATATTCCATGTGTCAGAAAAAGGCATTACCGTATTGACGCTATATATTTTGCATTTTTTTATTAGTTAGGAAAATTAATATAATAACTAAGATGACAATGTCTCTAAATAAAATAGGATTGGTAAAGGTTTTGTCAAATAAATATTAGTCATTCTCATTTTATGAGGATTAAAAAACTTACTTCTATGAAATTCCAAAGATTTTAGCAGGCTTCACTCGTAATATCTAATGTTAAATGCATAGCACTCTCTGTGCACCGGATTAGGATATACTTGACCAAATTTGATCAAACTGGAGAACTTAACGTCACAACAAATTACGGACACCAAACACATTATTTAACTTGAGAGTTTTGTTATTACGAGGAGTCAAACTATGATCAGCCAGCTAATTGATGGTACCTCTGATTAACTCATTCACAGTTTAAGGGACTCTTTCTCTTTGCTTTGATAACATCATTATATTAACTGTTGGATCATATAAACAAATAAATATTGATGAATTTTGATACCTTGAGAAATAAATTAATTTATAATCCCTACATCCTCTCAAAAGAAATGAAAACAGAAAAAAGATAAACAAATAAGACTATCTAATTCCCATGCTTATCTCACGGCCTAATTGAGACTATAAAAAGTTAAATTGAAGGACTTTAACCAAAACCAAAGGACACAGAAAACTACTTCTCTATATCTAATCTCTTTGGGGCCCAACCAGTTCTCTATATTTCCGACTGATTTGAATTAATGCAAAAAATTGTATAGCTTGCGGGGAGAGGTCGGGCCACTGGGAGGGAGGATGTTGTTGTCGATTGTTCTTCATTGGATTCTCCTAAAAGCGGATGAGAAATTTGAACACGTGTTTAGGCCACGGAATTTCGAGAATTTTTTTTTTTTAATGAAAGTCAGTACTTAGAGGCCGATTAATGTGACTAGAGTTTTTGTGTTTCTTTTATAAATTTATAAAAGAATTCAAAATAAAATGAAAGATTATAAAAAAATAAAAAAATAAACCAATAGATCATAATGGAGAAAGAAAAGTCATACAATGGAGAGATGTGGTCCACCCACAGTGGCGGAACCATGAATGAATATGAAGGGGGGCAAATTGTTAAGGGAAAATGGCCAAAAAAAAAAGTTATTATGTAATATAAAAAATGTTTTAGAGTTAAATTATCGAAAATTAAGACTAAAAAAATTAAAAATATTGAAATACAAGTACGTACCAGATTTTTGTAAGAGAAGTTTTTATGGTCTTCGTAATTTTTTTTTTCGATTTTTGTGTTTTTCTCAAAAAAATTGAGACCAATAATTACATAGAAATTTTATTGAAGTTTGAAATAATTTTTATGTGAATTTTTTTTAAAACGATTAAACAAATATAACCGAAAGCCTTCCCCCATACCACGTGGGTGCCTTTTTTTTTTCGCCCTAAAATGCTAAAAATTTCCATCATTTACCTAAGAGAGGTGAATTGGTTAGATAATAGATTTTTTTTCCCATCCAATCTCTAAACGTCATTAAAGGCTTAACGGAAGTAATTGGAAACTAGAAGCAAAACCAAAGGATAAGGGGGGCGGGTCTGGGCTAAATGGGCTAATTTACAAATAAATAAAAATAAAAAAAAAAAATTGAACCATTTGCAGAGGGCCCCGATTGGCCCCCCACTGGTTCTGCCTCTGCCACCCACATGAAGGGGTGGGGGATATTAGCCCCCTGTGAGATCGAAGGGGCCTGGGGATCTCTAGCACTACTTGTTGGGCAGATTCCCCCCATCTTGATGTGCCTCGGGTGAGAAGGAGGAGTCCGGGGAAATCCGCCAGCCACTTCACCATGTGCTATCACTTGCATTATGCTTCCAATTAACTATCACTTTTTGCAAGTTACCCCAAAGTTGAGATATCGATCCAATAGTTGAAAACTGTGTGACATGTCATTTTTATTTTAATACAAAGATTTTATTTCTAGAACAAATTACAAAAGGTTGGTAGTTGTTTAAGAGGGTCAAATTACAAAAGCTTAATTACTGTTACAGTTCTTGTAGTATTCATTTTTAACAAATCAGTCTCTGAAGTATAATTTTGAATGAATCAGTCATTGTGGTCCGTTTTTTAGACATATAGATCTTTTCATCTATCAAAACTTAACCCACTAGTGAGAACAAGGTTCGAAATAGGCTATCCGACAACGAAAATGAACAAACAGACCCCATACCCATGACGGTCTTCCGTTAGTCAGCTAGTTTTCGATGGACAAAAGGACACATATTTAAAATTGAACCACATAGACCAGCCTGTTCAAAGTTATATCTAAAGATTAATTTGTTAAAAGTGAATATTATAGGAATTGTGTATAAGTAACTAAGTCAATTGCAAATGACCTTTGGCTCTTAAGAAAAGGGAAAAATTTAACAAGAAATAATGAAATTTTTGTGCAGCCAAAGGTAGCGTTAATTAATACTTGAAATGAAAATGTTTTTGGATTTTATAAATTGAGGTTTAAGGCGAGACAATTCTGAATAAGAACAAAAACAGATTCAAGTGAATGAGAAGAAAGAGAAAGGAGAAGATGATGATGATGATGATGGTGGTATGGATCATCATTCTTCAAATTGTGGCGCAAGCTCATGGCAATTCTTCCTTTTCCCCTCTCCCCCATAATATTCTTCGCCCATCCCCGTCCCCCTCTCCCTCTCCACTTCCCTCTCCATATCCACCTCATATTGCTATTGCTGATACTCATGATAAAAGCTTAGAAGAAGAGTGTCAGGAAACGTGTAGAAAAATGTTAGGAGAGTTGAACATGGAGGATCCCATACAACAGTTGTGGTGGGATACTTGTGTAAAGAACTGTATGTCGACGTACGGTATAGAAGTATCCCAAAAAGCACTGATTAAAATGGTAAAAATCCCCCACCTCTCTCTCTCTCTCAAATTTTTAACTTTGCATGTCTTTTGTGGTCTATAATGTGAATTTGTGCTCTTTTTATTAGCTTTCTTGATTAATATATATGAATATGATTTATCCAATAATTAAGGACAGGTTTCACATAATAACAATTTCATATTTTGGTTACCTGAGTATGCAGAGGCCAAAGAAATCTATGTGGAAACGTGGAATAGCATTGTTAAGAAAATTAAGAGGTTGATGACAAAGATCATCATCATGGAGAAGTATCCACGAGAATCTGAGACGGCAATGGAAAGGAGAATAATTGTTGTTTCTGATCTGTATATTTATCGTTTGACGAGATAATTAAGATGCATTGATGAATTTTGAGAAAAAAAAAATAGTGCGAACTAATATGTTGTAAAACATAGTATATATATAAAAGAGCAAGCAAATTGTTATGATATAAATATATATATAATGCACGTTGTCTTCCTTAACCGGCGGCCTCTTGCCACTTTGGAAACTTGGGTTTTGTGTTTTCAGTAGATACACCTGTTTAGAGAGTATCTGATTCAATGATCCGGTACATAATTCATGGTCTTAAAAGTACTACGTTATCAACTTCACTTTAACCCAACTTGAAATTAAGTTGAAAGCTAACATGCGAAAATTGTGCTCTCTACTCAATTAATTAATACCTTCACATTTTTAAGTCAGGATTGGAATATTCGGGAGGCCGTTTACACAAAAATAAATTTTGTGGACTGCCAAAATACAAATAAATAAATAAAAAAATCATTAAAAAAATATATATCTTATTTGCTCAAGCAAAAAAAAAAAAAAAATCAGCTCCTAATTTCGGGAGGCTGGGGCCATGACACCCTAGCTCCATTCCCTATCACATCAATCTTCGTTTATAGAAATAGTCACGTGGCATAATCTTAATTAGCAAATTATACTGTATGGTTGCAATGTGTAAATTATATTCATAGTTTGGCAACCTCTACGACTATCACGCATGGTGTTTGTACTAACCTCTAAGCCCTCTTATAATAGTAGACTGCATAATAATCAAGATTACGGCAAATTAAATATCATGATAATCAAATGACCAAAACACCCTTGAAAGAATTTAGTGGAATACTTAATAAAAAAAAAATGGGAAAAATACGTTTTTCACCCACGAACCACCATAGGTTTTGCACTTTGCACCTAAACTACCAATTTTGACACATTGCACCCTTTAACTACCAATTTTTGACACTTTGCACCTTTTGTCAAATTTTCAGACTAAAATGACGATAATGCCCTTGACCCATTTTGCATATATTGAAGATATTGTTGTCAATTCATTAATTTCTCAAGGGCATTATTGTCAAATGGAGGGTGCAAAGTATTTAATATTAGTAATTAAGAGTGTAATGTGTCAAAGTGGGTAGATTAGGGTGTAAAGTGTATAACATTAGTAGTTTGAAGGTGCAATGTCCTAAAGATAGTAGTTTGAGGTGCAATGTATCACTAACCCAGTAATTTGTGGGTGAAAAGTATATTTTCCCCTAAAAAAAAGTTTGGGAGTCGTGGGCAAAAAATCTTTAAGCGAAGTCGTATTATCACGATTAAGGGAAATTTCACATCAGATAAGATATGGTTGAAAATGATCCTTCTAATGTAAGAAAGTGCATGGAAATACCCATAATAAAAAGTATATACATATCATGGAAAGAAATTAAACAAAAGCAGCTACATTTTACAAAAATGTGTGCATTCCAAGAGCTCACCCTAGTCCATCTAACCGAGATATCTATAACTACTATAGTATCAAAATAACAAAGTCAGAGTAACATAACATAAACTTAATGTCTACAGGTTGTCATCTACGCCCATCAAATCAACCACGTCGTTAGCCGGCGCTGTCGTCTCTAGGTTCACCGATCCTGTTGGCCCAACTAACACCCCAAGGTCTAATGGTGAAGGAGGGGATGGATCCTTTGGAAACCACCAGTGGTAATGCTCGACTAACACATCGTAAGAGTCTGATATCCACACCCTAATATGCGCCAGGAGTATGTACGGGTCAATGTCAATAGTTTGGTGGCTCTTAAACACCCTCATAATCTGGAAATCAATAATAGGTACATGAAAAAGAGAAAACATGGGTGAATCTTAAGGACTCGGTACGATCGTGGAGGGGGAATGGATGGCATAAAAAAAGAATAAGCAATGAGAAAAATAACTAGGATATAATAAATTTTAAAAGTAATGCAAACAATATGAAATGCACGAGATGCCAAATTACGGGTCAACAACTCTCGGATCAGAAGTTCAAATTCAGAAATTTCAAGTCAATGTTCTCAATGAGATGTCCCTACCAAGACGTTCTGTATGACCCCTAGAGTCAAGGTTTGCATCCCACTACATCTTCCACCGGGATAGTCCTATGCTTATCCACACACCAGGACGATTCAAGGTGAAGCACTTGTGCTTTTGCCTAAGGGAGACCACCCACCGGATCTTATCAGTATTAAGGGTGAGCAAAAATTCCGGTACGAATCGGAATTTTCAGTTCCACTTCTAATTCCGACATGTACCGGAACCGGAAGTCATTTTTAGCAATTTCTGGAATTGAAAATTTCAGCGGAATTACCGAAATTTCAGATTTTCTAAAAAAATAAAATAAAAATAGTGCTCAAAATAAAATATAACATATGGAATTTGCTTGAATATTTATTTTAGAATCTAGATTTTGGATGAATATTTACATTTATTGTTAATTTATAATAATGAATAACTAAAAATACCGAAATTTCAAGTTTGATTTTTTTTTTTTTTAAATAAGGCTCAAAATAAATATAACATAAATTTGCTTGAATGTTTATTTTAGAATCTATATTTTGGATGAATGTTTATATTTATTGTTAATTTATGATGAATAACATAAAAATCTTCCAAAAACTAGTCCAAAAAATATTTTTAGCTTATTAAGGCCCCAAAAAAATATGTCCAAAAAATGTCACAGCCGAATTTTCGGTTCTGATTCCGAAACAAAAAAAATTGCATTCCTGTGAGTACCGAAATTGGACATTCCAGTTCCATTCATTCCGGTACACACCCTTAGTCAATGTGGTGATTGCACATTGTCCAGTGATTGATAATGTCACGCCAATAATCCCACCCATTAATGATTCTTATCTCAAATAATTGAAAACATAAATAGATAAACAAATAAGACTATCTAATTCCCACCCATTAATGATGCTTATCTCACAGTCTAATTGAGACTATATATATAGTCAGCGGACACTACTTCTCTATATGTATCTTTATCTAACCTCTTTGAAGCCCAAGCAACTAGTTCTCTAAACTTCCGTCTTATTTGAATGAATGCAAAAAATTGTTTAGCTTTCGGGAAGAGGTCGGGCCATTGGGAAGGAGAGGATGTTGTATTTTTTTTTCTAAGCAAATGTGAATTTCATTTCATTGGGAAGCATACAATCACGCTGAATACAGATGACCTTTTGAGGCCGGGTACAAAGAACAGGGGCATAAAGCCCATTATAGCATCATTAAAAGCCCTACGGGTTGTACATCAATGGGACTTAAAGGCCTGATTCCAAATGGCCATAAAGGTCTCAATAAGACAGGCCCAAACGGCCGTGAATTCGAAATGGGTCCAAAGACCCGAAAGTAACTTTGTCGAAAGTGGTGGTCGACGGAGTAATGGGTAGTTAAGCACCGCACTCCCACTTCCTCGAGAGAGCATCCACACCAGCACCAATGGACAGTGAGGTCCACAACAAAATCCCAACGAAATAAAATTCAAAAACACAAGAAAAATACAACAAAACACACTAAAGAAAATCCGGCGGCTGGCCGGAATCTTGCCAGAAAACAAAGCCCCGAGACACCACCTAAAACCACCATAGCAGATCCGAAAAGTCACACGCACCCACAAGTGGCCACGCAGGCCAACAGCGACTGGAAAAAGCTGGAGACGATTGCCTGGAGCTGCTAATGCCATCCCTGCTGAGCGTGGCCACTGAAGTCCACCTGGAACTACGAGATCTGGAGTTGAAGACAACCACATAGGGGAAACTAAAAATGGGGGTTTTGGATAGCGTCCAGCCAAGAGAGAGAGAGGAAAGGAAGGGAAGGACAGTGGGAGGAGCACCCACTGCCAGTCACAAGGAAGGAGGAGGACGGTCAAGCGAAGGGGGAGCGAAAATTCTAGAGAGAGGGCAGAGAGCCTCCCTTTCTAGAATACGGGGGAGGTTTAAAGCAACTTAGGAGAGGATGTTGTCAATTGTTCTTCATTGGATTCTCTAAAAGTGGATGAGAAATTTGAACACGCGCATGTTTAGGCCGCAGGGTTTCAAGATTTTTTTTTTTTTTTTTACTTTTTATGAAAGTCACTACTTAATTAAGAGGATTAACATGACTAGAATTTTTGTGTTTCTTTTATAAATTCATAAAATTAGAATTCAAAAAAAATGAAAATCTTTAAAAGATACCCCAAAAAAAAAACCAATAGATAATATTGGAAAAAAGAAAACTCATACAGTGCATAGGGAGATTTGGTCCACTCACGTGAAGGGTTGGGAAATATTTGGCTCTCTGTGATGTGTAAGGGCATGAGTTCTGACAATATAGATATATATAGTTTCTAAATAATATCACAACACAAGTTTCAAAAATTATTAAGAATGAATGTTGGCCCTATATGAGCTTAATTGGCAGCTCTTCGGAAAAGGGAAAAATTTAACGAGAAATAGAGAAATTTTTGTGTGGCCAAACGTAGCCTAAATATTTGAAATGAGAAAGTTTCTGTAGGATACTATAAATTGTGGTTTAAAGCGAGACAATTCTGAAGAACAAAAATAGATTCAAGTGGAGGAGAAGGAGAAGATGATGGTGGTGGTGGTGGTGGCGGTCGTATGGATCATCCTTGTTCAAGTTGTGGTGCAAGCTGACAACTCTTCCTTTTCCCCTTTCTTTCCTAATATTCTTGCCCCGTCCCCCTCTCCCAGCTCTCTACATCCCTCTCCATATCCACCCCATGATATTGCTATTGCTATTGTTGATACTCATAGAATCTTAGAATTAACAGATGAGTGTCGAAAAACGTGTAGCAAAATGTTAGGAGAGTTGAACATGGAGGGTCCTATACACCAGTTGTGGTGGGATACTTGTATAAAGGACTGTATGTTGATGTACGGTCTAGAAGTACCCCAAAATGTACTGATTAAAATGGTAAAAATTAACCCCCCCCCCCACCCACTCTCTCTCTCTCTCTCTCTCTCAATTTTTAACTTTGGATGTCATTTGTGGTCTACATTATGAATTTGTGCTACTTTCATTTGCTTTCTTGCTTAATATATATGAATATGATTCATCCAATATTAATTTAAGGACAGGTTTGCACATAATAATAATTTCGTATTTTGGTTCCCTGAATATGCAGAGGCAGAAGAAATCTCTATGGAAACGCGGAATAGCATTGGTAAGAAAATTAAGAGGTTGATGATGAAGATTATGATCATGGAGAAGCGTCCACGGGAATCTGATCTGACGGTAATGGAAAGGAGAATAATATTTGTTTCTCGGTGTATTTCTCATTTGACGAGATAATTAAGATGTCATGGATTTTGAGCAAAAAATTAGTGCGAGATAATATGTTGTTAAACCATACTATATATATATTGATATTTATGACTCCAAAACCACATTATTATTATTATTATTATTATTATTATATATCATGTTACCATGTACATTGTCTTCCTTCACCGGCGGGCTCTTGCCACTTTGGAAACTTTTGGTTTTGCGTTTTCAGCAGATACACCTGTTTAGAGAGGATCCTGATCCATTAATGATCCGCTACATTATTTATGGTCTTAAAAGTATTAAGTTATTAACTTCATTTTAACTCAACTTGAAAGGCAACATGCGAAAATTGTGCTCTCTACTCAATTAATTAATACCTTCACATTTTTAAGTCAGGATTGGAATATTAAGGGAAAAAAATTATTAAAAAACATATATCTTATTTGCTCAAGAAAAAAAAATCTGTTGCTGATTTCGGGAGGCTGGGGCCATGGCACCCTAGCTCCATTCCCAGCTATCACATCAATCTTAGTTTATACAAATAGTCACGTGACACAATCTTAATTAGCAAATTATATCGTATGCAGGTTGCAATGTGTAAATTGCATTCGTAGTTTAACATGTAATATGTCAAATTTGATAATTTGATAATTTAAAAATTACGAGATTCCCACATTTTTGTAGCTAACCACTAGACCCTTAATTACATTAATGGTGTAAGAATCATGGCTACCCAAAATCATTTATATATTATTAAGCGTTGTTATACTCTTTCTGATTTCTAATCGACTTGTATACCAAATGTTGAAGCAGTGGAGTAGATTAAGACATTGAGCTACTCTCTTTTTTGGATTAATTATATTTTTCTCCCACAAACTTACACTCCAATCTCAAAAATCCTCATAAACTCGAACTCGTTACAACCCACCACCACAATCTACGCGTCGCGTTTCAATTCAGTATTGGACCCAGTTTTGGCATTAACTCGCACGTTTCCCGTCACACGTGACCAGCACGTGATACCCATCCCACGCAAAAATACGAAACTGCCCCTATTCAAACGGTAAACACCAGGAATGAGGCTAACTTGGTCAACCGAAGTTGAACACCTCCTCTCTCTCTCTCCCCAGCGTTGACACTAGCTTCAATCTCATCTCTGCCCAAGGCAAATTACCAACATCTTTCCTAACTCGTTTTCGACGAGTGAAATGCCGATCGTATTGAGCCCAAAATGAAAACATAAAATTTACCAATGGAATGTCTCAAGAAAATTTTGTGCTTCAAGTTCTAGTTTTTCCTTTGCTTTTAGCAAATAAAATGCGCAGAAAATTCTTCATGGATCTGGAAAAAAGGAAAAAAGCATTGGAGCAACAGAGAAATGTGGAAAAATAGGTCATGAGGGAAAGACACATCAATCTTCAGGCTCATATTTGCCTTTTCTCAGACAAAGGAAGAAGAGTCCGGTCCCGTCCATGGCTGCAACGAAGAGCTGCCAATCACCCCAAGTCCCAACGTTGCCAACTGTATGAAAAACCCATGACCATGGAGCATCCACATAGGTATTTAGACCCATGTAATCTTAAGTTGAAGTTTGAATTATAGTTGAATTGGATATCTTATCTAGATCTCTATTTGAATTCAAACTTAGCTGATTTCTCTCCTTGGGACTCTCTGTGTGAGATTCTTACATACGTTTATTTAAGAAAATAAGCGTAGAGAGAAAATTCATTCGACATATTCTAAAAGAGAATAGTCTCATAGAGAGAACTTTATCTTCAGGCATCAAGGTTTCCATCTTTTAGCCTTGGATCTGAAGGGTGAATTCACAAGGAGACTATGGTAGCCTTTTGAACAACTTAAGAACAGTGTTTATGATTAACCTTTGCTGTGTTTCTGGATTGTTGATCGTGGGCTGTAAGACGAGCATTAGATTTTCCTGCAAATCAGAGCTTCCGCACCAAGTATTTCAGATACCCGCTCCGTTTGGTAATCTAACATTGGTATCAGAGCCAGGTTAGCTTGTTTTCACCCTGTATAACATGTTTTGATTTAATCTGTGATGATTGAATAACATGTTTTTATTTCGGTTTTAATTTGTTTAATATTGAAATTTTTGTGAGCATGTTAAAAATTTGTTATACATGATTTAAAAAATGTTTTTGGATTTTTTATATGACATATGACGAGCATCTGTAATTTGTTTCTAGTCCCACATAAGAATATGCCATGGAAATTTGTTTTTCAATTCTGAATCGATATTGCACATCTATATGATATTATACACTTTGAAATTTGAGAAAGAACAAAGTGTGCAAGAAGAGTGTACTGTTTTGTACAATGCAGTGTACAAATCCCACAAAAAAAGCACTAGTAAGGCAGCACGGCAGCAACGGTGAACACGCAGCGCTGGTAGCGCAGCAATGCTGGCTGTGCCTCACCTGGTCAAGCATAGCACGCGCGCCGCTAGCTGTGCGCCTCTCTCGCTGGCCATGGACTGTGCTAGCTGGCCGTGTCTTAGCCAGCCAACGAGACCTCCAATAGCCTTGGCGGCTGCATAGAGGGTTTGATAGACAAAAGGATTGTCTCTGGGCTCGGGTAGAGTATTTCTTTTGTTGGCGCGAGGATTCGAACCTCAGCAGCCTAGGCCAAAATAGGAATGGCCGAATCACTGGGTTACATGGTCACCAGTGCTAATATACTTGTTTTTATTAATATTATCGTTTTTATTTAATTTTTAAAATAAATAAAAAAATATTAAGCGTCTAACCAGTGGGCTACCAGATTGTATTTTTTGAATATTATTTGTTGTTTATTCATAATCTATCTTGCGCTTAATTCATAAATTGTTATGCATATTTGTTATTCATAAACTGTTATGCATATTTGTTTAATTCGTGAATTTTATTTAAAATCAATTGGATATTTCTTTCTAACTTACATGGTGGGAGATGATTACTAGCATAGCGAAATTTTCGATTCATTATGTAGGAAAGAATTTAATGGTCTAGTTAGGATTTTGGAATAAAATTTTAAATGTGTGCGTATGTCAATTTTGTGCATTGAATGTAGTGAAATGACACAAAAAGTGTAGTTGCTGACCTGACCAAGGGAGAGAAATTGGACGGTACCAACTATGACATGTGGCACAGAAAGATTCAATTCTGCTGAATGAACAGGAAGTCTTGGAGAATCTGACCTCAAGTATGTCCCAACCTGAAGTGAGGAGCACTGTCCAACATCGTAGAGACATTAAGGCATACAAAGTCTGGGCTAAAAAGGATAGGTGCGCGCTTTACTATGTTAAGCAGCATGCACAATGATCTGATTGAGAAGTTTGAGAACTATCCAAGTGTCCAGGAAATGTGGATCCAATTGAAAGCTGCTTATGGGGGTACATCTGCAACTAGGTTGCGTGCTCTTACCTTGAGGTTTGAGCAGTACGTTATGGACCCAAAGCATACCATGACAGTCCATCTGAGAAACATGTTTGCCTTGATTCGTGATTTAAAGGCTACATGTGTTAATCTCACAGATGAGCAGCAAGTTCAGGCTGTGATATGTTCACTGCCAGAGTCCATTTAGGGACAAATGAAACTAGTGCTGACTCATAGTGAGAATATCAAGACATTTGCTGATATTTCTCGCCATTTGGAGCTAGAGGCGGAGTGCCTGGGTGCGAACCGTCCAACTGCGCTTGTTGCCCAAGGTGGGCAACAAAGCATTTAGGCCTAAGCGCAAAGCGGCTGAGAAATCAACTGGTACAGCAAAAGGTCTTGGGCCTAATAATGAAAAAACTGCAAAGCGCCACAGAGGCAAGCGTGCTGGCAAGAAAGATAAGACCAAGATGAAATGCTATAACTGTGGACAGAAGGGTCACTTCGCTCATGAGTGCACTGAGCTGAAGAAGGTACCATCTGAACCCAACTCTCTCTTTACTTTTGTTTGTTCACATGTATATGTTGCTCACTCGATCCCTGAATGGATTGTAGATACAGGAGCAACCAAACATGTAGCTAGAGATCGAGTTGGATTTTTAGATTACAGAAAAATACCAGCAGGCACATAGTACGTTATTTTGGGTAACAGAACGAGAGAAGAAGTGTTAGGAGTTGGAATTTTCAACTCAAGATGCGTCTGGGGTGTACATTACTTCTCCATGATGTGCTCTATGCCCTGGTGTTAAATGTAATCTATTTTCAGTTATTTCCATGTTAGACCTTGGTTTTAGTTTTCATTTTGATGGGCCACAGATGGATTTTTATTTAAATAAGGCTTTGTATGGACAAAGTTTTTTAAATAATGGTTTCTTTATGTTGGATTTAGAACGTTCCTTTTTTTCTTACATTGCTGATAATGATGATGTTATTTCTAACTCTTGAAATGGCATGCTAGACTAGGACACATAGGAAAAGATAGAATGGCTAGACTAGCTAGAGAAGGCCTATTGGGTCTCTCGCTAATGTAAGCCTACCTGTGTGTGAGCCTTGTTTAGCCGGTAAAGCATGTAGGAAACCTTTTGGTAAGGCACCTAGGGCATCTCATCCTCTAGAATTAGTCCATTCAATATTTGCGGACCTATGAACTATAAAGGCACGCCATGGTGCATCTTATTTCCTCACTTTGATAGATGATTATTCTCGTTTCAGTTACGTTTATCTGATCTCCATCACTATGAAGCATTGGATTGCTTCAAGCGTTTTTTGGCAGAGGTTGAGAATCAGAAAGAGAGGAATTTAAAAATTCTTCGAACTGATCGGGTTCGTGAATATCTATCCACTCAGTTTCAGCAACTGTGTCAGGAAAAATGTATACACAGGCAAATAACAATTCCTGGAACTCCGTAACGAAATGGTGTTGTAGGCCAACCTCCCATATCTTTCTGGGGGGATGCTCTTTTGACTGCTGCCTACATCCTTAACCAAGTGCCTTCAAAGTTAGTTCCTAACACCCCATATGAATCTTGGAATGGCGCAAAACCTATTTTGGAGCATTTGCGGCCTTGGGGTTCTGCAGGATTTGTTCACAGCACATCCCATAAGTTTGGGAAACTAGGCCCTAGAGCTAACAAACATATCTTTATAAGATACTCAGAAAGCTCAAAGGGATACGTGATGTTTAGTGAACATCCCAATGAGGAATGACTGAGATAGAGTCGCATGATGTCACATTCATTGAGAATGATTTTCCAGATATCGGTGAAGCAAAGAAAAGTCTTGAACTCTTTGAGTTACAAGAGTTTGAAGGGGTCACACCATCTTTGGTGAAGGTGGGGATTTTGTATCTCAGCCTGAAATCACCAGAGAGATTAGTAGTGACTTAGCTTCTTGTGGGAGTGTACCACTAGAGAGTGATTCACAAGGGCCTCAGATACGTAGAAGCGAACGTGGAACAATTCCCCGTCATTGTTTTGAGATTGAAGGGGAATCTTTCATGTGTGCTCCATATGACCCTAATGAGCCTACTTCGTATAAGGAAGCATTAGCTTCACCTATTTCAAATGAATGGTTGGTTGCTATGAGGGATGAGATAAGTTCAATGGCAAAGAACAAGTGTGGAATTAGTTGATCTTCCGCCTGGGCGTAAGACCATTGGAAACAAATGGGTCTTAAAAATTAAGCGCAAGGCAGATGGATCAATGATAAGTATAAGTATAAGGCCCGTCTCATGGCGAAAGGTTATACCCAAAGAAAAGGTATAGACTATGAAGAAACATTCTCCCCAGTGGTGAGAATTGCTTCTATTCGCCTCATTCTAGCTATTGTTGCATCCTTAGATTTGGAATTTTTCCAAATGGATGTGAAAACAACATTTCTCAATGGAGAACTAGACGAAGAGATCTATATGGATCAATATTGGTTTTGAGGCCCAAGGACAAGAGCGCAAAGTATGCCAGCTCAAACGTTCCATATATGGTCTTAAACAGTCGTCTAGACAGTGGTACTTCAAATTTCATGAGGCCATTACTTTGTTTGGCTTTGAAATGTTGGAAGAGGACCATTGTGTGTATGTCAAGCATACAGAAAGAACTTTGTGATTCTATCATTGTATGTAGATGACATTTTGTTAGCTAGAAATGATTTAGAGATGATTGTCGCCACCAAAGGGTGGTTGTCCTCTACTTTTGAGATGAAGGACATGGGTGAGGCAAATTTTGTGCTTGGAGTCAAGATCTTTAGAGATCGATCTAGGAAGCTTCTTGGATTGTCTCAAGAGACATACATCAAGAGGATTCTAGAATGATTCCATATGCATAATTTGAAACCCATAGACACTCCAATCGAGAAGGGATATACATTGAGCCTTGATAATTGCCCTAAGAGTGATGAGGAAAAGATTAAAATGGCTAGGGTTCCCTATGCAAATGCAGTTGGAAGTCTGATGTACGCTATGATGTGTACTCGACCGAACATTTGCTTTGCAGTAGGTATGGTAAGTCGTTATCAAAGTAACCCTGGACCTGTTCATTGGCAAGCGGTTAAGAGGATCTTTCGATATTGCGTGGGACTTCGGATCTTGTTCTTTGCTATCAGGGTGGAGATATGAGATTGAGAGGCTACTGTGATGCTGATTGGGCTAGTGACAGAGATGAACGTAAATCCACTACGGGTTATGCATTCCTACTTAGTGCAAGAACCATCTCTTGGTGCAGCAAGAAACAATCATGCATAGCTTTGTCCACGATGGAGTCTGAGTATGTTGCTTGTTCAGCAGCAGTACAAGTGGTTGTTTGGTTGAGGAGATTCTTTCAGCGCCTATCTGTTACGGCTCTCGCAGATGAAGTCATTAAGATATATAGTGATAGTATGGCGGCTTTGGCATATACCAAGGATCCCAAATACCATGGAAAGACCAAACACATTGACATTCGTTATCACTACATTCGTGACATTGTTGCACAGGGAGAAATGATCCTACAACATATTTCCACTAGCAAGATGGTAGCCAACCCGCTTACTAAGGCTATTGCTAGAGATATTTTTTCAAACTCATGTTAGGAGTTTTGGACTTCGTAGGATTTGATATATGTTGTTTATGGATATCTCATTTGACATTTTGTAATAAAAGGTATCTTTTGCATTAATGATATTGTTCATTTTTTCATACACATTGTGTTTTTAAATTGATACTTTGTAGCACACATTGTTGATGTGTCACCAGGTTATGATCAATCCACTCACATGGATGATCACCCCAGCGCTTGGATAATGAGTGGGATGAGACAAAGTTATTACTTTGGTCGCTTAGAAAGCGAGCCAATAATTATCTTGACGAAGATGAGACTTATCAAAGTCGCACATGAAGTATACACGAAACTTCATGAAACCTAAATAAAGCCGAATGTGAGATCTTATACAGGCACTTGGAGAGCAACTGTAGTAAGAAACTCATATTAGTGCGCCTTCGTGGCTACTAGATCAAGATTCGTACGGCGTTGGAGTGTGACAAGCCCATTTGAGTGGGAGCTCCGCCGTAGCATACATTTCATACTGTATGTGCTATTGCCGACCAATTGAGGGAGTGACGGATGAATCCTGTTCCGTCACTATGTGAGCCCTTATAGACCTATTGATGGTCTACTCTGTGCCCTTCGAACCTGGAACTATGTCATAAAGTGGATACTCGATGACACTACTTTAGCATGTTTTCTTAGGACCACGATTTATACGGTCTCGCAGAACATGTCTAGGAAAGCGGTCAAGTAGAAACGAATTGGCTTGAGTGTCTAGGGAAGATTATTTTGGATACACACCTTTATTTTATGGCTCATAGTCCGGACGATTATGTCATTTTGTGTTGACACAATCATGAGCATATTATATGATGTGAGATCGAGTATTGCTTTAAGCTTTAATGCTTATAAGGGATTAAAGGGACTCGATCTAGTGTGATCAAATAGTCTGGGGCATGGACGAGATATTTTTTGAGTGAGGTGCTATGTTGGTTAGATGGTACTTGATATAGCTCTCCTACCCTATGCTTTCTCATCAGGTCGCATGCTTCATTTCCAGTATGTAAGGATGACGAGATAAGAGTTCAAGTGGAGACAATTTCGTAGGGATGGCACCAATGTGGATGAGTGGGAGATGTTAGAAAAACCCATGACACATGGAGCATCCACATGGGTATTTAAATTTTAAGCTGAAGTTTGAATTATAGTTGAACTGGAGATCTTATGCAGATCTCTATTTGAATGGTTGAACTGGAGATCTTCAAATCTCTATTTGAATTCAAACTTAGCTAATTTCTCTCATTGGGACTCTCTGTGTGAGATTCTTACGTATGTTTATTTAAGAAAATAAACGTAGAGAGAAATATCATTCGCAATATTCTACACAGTCTCACAGAGAAGAACTTTATCTCAAGGCATCAAGGCTTCCATCTTTTAGCCTTGGATTTGAAGGGTGGAATTCACAAGGAGACTCTGGTAGCCTCCTGAACGACTTAAGAGCAGTGTTTGTGATCATTTACTGTGTTCGTGGATTGTTGATTGTGGGCTGTAAGATGAGCATCAATTCCAGCAAATCGGAGCTTCCACACTAGGTATTTCGGATACCCGCTTCGTTTGGTAAAATCCAACAAAAACAAACAAACAAACAAAAAGTCAAAAAAATAAACCAAAGGGAAGTCTCTTTCCTCTTCTTGTTGGTTCTTGAAGCATCCCAGCCTGGCCAGCTCCATCATAGCGAATGTATGAAGACTTCGCGTGCGGTACTGTGTGCACAGAACCAAAAAGAGTAGAACCCACATGTATCATGGAGTACTTGATTCAGCTAGTACTGCATCTGAAAACCTATGCGGCAAGGGAAGAAAATAATGCGAGGCTGAACTGAACAGGGCCACTAATTGCCACCTCCCCCACATTTGTCTGGCTAGTTCTTGAAGTTCCAAGCAAGCCTCCCTTGGGGCAAACGTTTCCATGGTACTCTTTGACAAAGACACTACTTAATTTGTCATGACATTAGATGGCAAGTGCATGTGCTCACAGCCAACATGACCTGTAAACAAATTACGTCGACGTTCTTTTGACATCCTCGAATGGTACCTATTGCCTAGTCTCAACGTCGTGACTACTAATACTCTCTCATTCACGTAACCCTTTAATGACTCAACAGACATATAGAGCCCTCAATATATATATATATATATATATATATATATATATATATATATATATGAGCAAGCCGGCCGGAGTAGGCAACTGATCAGGTGACGGTCACAACACAGAAAACCATATATGGAAATCTCAAGTCAACAGGCATGAGTCAGCCCTCACCTAAAGCATTTGCCTTTTCTATTTCCAACAAACACGTTACGTGAATGACCATTAATATTTTACCAATTTTCTGCCCAGAGTATTAGTTTTTGCCTTTTCAGTCATATATTTTAATGTGTTTAGTTCGACGTAACTGAGACTGTTCTCAGGCAATTCTAGGTACCATTCGAGGATGTTTATATTAGTTGTGAACTCAACTGGATTAAGACCGTCAATGATCAGCACTACTTGCTCAGATGTAACCTAGCAAAAAATGATATCATTCAACGCTAGCTCTCATGGTCATGGACTTAGAGATTAATCATTGCGTCCCTTGAATAGAAGTAATATTCCTCATCAGCAAGCAATTATCTATTTGAGCGGGAATTGAATTTGGTGTGCATAAAAAACAAGATAAGACAATCATTACCATTTACTCTTGAGATAATTCGAGCGAGAGCATGATCAGCTAGCCTAGCTAGTTGTCATGCCGAGCGTTGGCTCAAGCGACACCTGCTCTTCTCTGGACTCTGGAGAGGGGCTAGTCATGCATGGGAAGGGACGAAGAAAAGGAATGAGAATTTGAGGGGTCAAAATTTGAAAAGACAAAAAAATTGTAAAAAATCTACAAAATTTCAGGCTTGGCCGTACTTCTTTAATTACCTAAAAAAGAGGATAACTTTTTTTTTTTAACTATCTAGAGAAATTTGGGCACCCATTCACGTGCACTGAGTTCAAATGAACCTAACCTAATATATGTACGAGTTGGATTTAATGCCACGGCAAATTCAGAACTGTGCAACACTTTCAAACCACACATGCTAGGTAAATCTAATTTTACTGTAAGAGTGGCTCCAAGAAATTATTTACACTAAAGATAATTCGAACCTGAAATTTCAAAGGGTAGCACACTCTTAGACCTTAAGTCTTAACCACCCACTCTTAGACCCTAGATCTTGACCACCCAAACCAACCTTTGATATTAGGATAACTTACTTTTTCAGTGTGCAATGTACATTAAAGTCATGAGACAAGAAATCCCACTAAACGACACTATATTATAGCCCCACTAGTCAATTCCATCTTTCATTTTCTTCGGTTCAGTGTTTCTCTCGAATAGGAAATAAATAATCGGTTCTACTTTACACTGAAAATCAAAATCGAAAGAAAAGATAATTGTTTCTAATTCCATCTTCTCCAATTTTTGCCGAAATTTCTGAGCAGCCCCAAGTGACGTGGAATACAAAGTTTTTTATATGAAAAAAAAAAAAAAAAACCTTTTGGAATAAGCAGCAAATATCAGTGTAGAATTTGTCAGAAAACAAAAACTTACAAGATCGGACCATAATCTATTTGTAATAACATTCTTTATCGAATTTCTTTGAAATGCATTTAACTATCTCTTTGTATCCATCGAAATGTTTATTCTAAAATTAAAATTTCTGAAAAAGGGAGTAACATTTCAAATCTTTAAGCCCAAAATACGAGACTTCTTTTTGGAAGCCCACAAAATAATGACCCAATTTTCTATTTCTTTGGTTACGGGAGAAGCGATCAGAATTCAGATTATCCTTATCTGAATTAAAAAGAGTTAGGAGTAGGTAGCCGGGAGAGTTTTTAGTCCACTGTTTCCCAAACGTGGAGGGCATTTACTCCGTACTTGTAACTTATCTGCAGAAGGTTTTTAAACCCCACTTTGGTTTTTATTGCTTTCATAATTATAAGACCAAAACGAAAACGACCCAAAATGCCACCATTTTCCCCTCTCGTTAACCTTTTTGACCTAAATCCCAAAAGTCACCGACTATGTGGACCCAAAATGCCGCCTACTTTATCAATAGACTGTAGCTTTTAGCTGAAGTCAATCAATCAAGCTACCTTATTTAAGAAGAAGAAAAAAAATAGACAGAAGGGAAAAGGGTAGCTTATGTTTTTTTTTTTTCTTTTTCTTTTGAGCTAGCAAACAATAGTAGAGACTACAAAATTCTAATAGCAGAAGTCTATAATTGAGACTTTAGGATGAACAAATTCTAGTTTATTAGTTTCATGAATCAAGATTTTATATAATTTTTTTGCCTAAATTCTACTATGTTATTTAGAGAGTTGATTATGGAAAACAATTGAGAATCTTAATCCGTGATTCTATTGACATGAAGTAGGAAAAGGGTAGTTGCTTCTTCATTTAGTTTTAATTGGTCTGGGTGATTCTTGAATAACACAAAAAAATAAGGACCGCCGGGCCACTCAGGGGGGAATGAAAATGAGCAGTCTCTCACTGTTTCCAAAATATAATATGAAAGATTAAAAAAAAAAAAAAAAAAATTTTGGGACCACAGGGCCTGCAAGCTGATTCCGTTTTTTCAGTACTCCTTGTTTGTATATAAATAAGATATCGTCGCTGTTGTGTCTGTAAAGCACAACCGGCCGCACCATGGGAATGCCGATGATTCATCAGCACTTGCATGTGCTCTTCTTGTCGGTGACTTTGTTTCTGATAAGTGCTTCTGTTGCGAGAGGGAAACAGTACATCTCAGCAGTTGGAGACCCAGGAATGAAAAGAGATGAGCTGAGGGTGGCCTTTGAAGCTTGGAACTTTTGCAATGAAGTTGGTAAAGAGGCTCCTGGTATAGGGAGCCCCAGAGCTGCCGATTGCTTTGATATCTCAAGTAAGCTCCACCGTAAAGGAAAACGTAAGAGTACGGATGAGTAGCCTTCATGACTTACGATTATTTTGCTCGTATTTCTTAATTTAATCATTTTCCCTGTTATATGACAGAATCAGAGTCTTGTTTCCTTTTAAAGGATTAAAATACTCTGGCAATGGCCAAGGGTCATCTTCATTAGCTTGCATTTAATTGCTCAGCTGTCAAGATGAATATATTGTTGTCTGCTGTTGTCAATAAGTGAAAATAGCTTACGAAAAGAAAGTGCAACTGAAAATATAATTATGTTCTTCAATTGCTAGCATTCTGGGTTTTACAATTTCTTCATTCTTAACCTTTTAGCACTTTTTCTTATATTTTTGTGGTACCTGCTGATTGTTGTTGTTTCTAATTCTTTTTCAAATGTCTGCCGTATATTGGGGACAACGGACAGATTTTTCTCTGAGACACTGTGTTACGGAAGCTCATAACAAACTTGGGGTGGGTAAACCATTGCCGGGGTTGGCACCAGCAGCTGTAAATAACTCAGACCTTTATGCTGTACAGAAGGAGCTTTATCTGGGTTCTTTATGTCAAGTTGCCGATGTCCCATCTCCATGGCAATTTTGGATGATTATGCTAAAAAACGGTAACTATGACTCTAAGTCTGGCCTGTGTCCTGAGAATGGTAAAAAGGTACCTCCTTTTCCTCCAGGCAGGTTTCCTTGTTTCGGAGAGGGGTGTATGAATCAACCGAATTTGTATCATCAACATACACATTTCTTGGGTGGAGACACAATGAGAGGAAGTTTCAATGGAACTTATGACTTAGGTTCTGATATTAAGGGTGGACTTGATGGGATCTCTTTCTTTGAGGTAGTTTGGGAGAAGACAGTTGGTGTTGGGAGTTGGGTATTCAATCATAAGCTCAAGACCTCAAAGAAGTACCCATGGTTGATGCTGTACCTCAGAGCTGATGCAACCAAAGGATTCTCTGGAGGGTACCATTATGACACAAGAGGAATGCTCAAAACAGTAAGTACAAGTTCTTTGGATCTCATTTTTGTTTCTAAGTATTAAACCGTGATTCATTTGTAAGTTTTTTTTGTCTCTGCTGGGATAGTTTTGCCATCTCTGCTACTTCTCTGAAGTTCTTTTGAACAATTGCAAGTACGTAGATAGAGATTAGCTTTCTTCCTTTTCATTAAGACCAACCATCTGATGTAAGACCAAGAGAAGCCCACCATTGGATGCTAATTGACGTTTTTGCAATGTTTATCAAACAGAAACCATACTGGGGTCTTCTAATTTTGTGGTTCCGGTGAGCACAAATAAATAGTCCGTCCATTGTGCTTTTCACCAGAACAAATAAATTATCTGATGTGATGACTTAAAGATCCGTACCTAAGCATGGTCAAATATATAGTTGTGCTTAATTGCTTGGAACTTTCATCTGGACCTGTTTTATCTGGTACACAGGTACAGAGACTGAAGAACTGAATAAGGGCAGGTGAAAAGGCCACCTAATCTTTACTAATGGATCACATGAACCCTGCATATGTAGTTTTGTAAATGCATCCATCTGTTAGGTTTTCTTTTAAATAGTGCTGACAGTCTGCAACTGCAACCATAAGGGATCCGACCTGGTCCAACCATGAGGGGGTTGTAGGTTTACCCCCAATTGATCAAGAATAGGGGGGAGGAAGCTCTTCTCATTTGTCACTTCATGAGCATATTTTATAAAGTTGTAATGACACACCAGAAGCATTTAAACGTAATGATTGTCACTGTACTCCATCAACTCTGTTGCCAGTGCAGAATATATTAGTTATTACTTCAAGATCACCTTGTAGCAAGTTGCAACCTTGGACCTTATAAACCAGAGTTAACATATTGGAAGTTCTGGAGTCCAGCTTTGTTTATGTTTCTTAATTACTTGGAAAAGGATTCAGCCTGTTGTCTTCTGGTGCTCCTTTCATTCGGCCACTAACAATTTCAGTTGTCTTTCAGCTACCAGAGTCACCTAATTTTAAGGTCAGGTTGACTTTGGATATCAAACAAGGAGGAGGGCCCAAGAGCCAGTTCTACCTGATAGATATTGGTAGCTGTTGGAAGAACAATGGTGCTCCCTGCAATGGAGATGTTCTTACTGATGTAACCAGATACAGTGAGATGATCATCAATCCTGAAACTGGTGCTTGGTGCAGCCCCAACAATGTGGCTAATTGCCCACCGTATCATATTACTCCAGACAACAAAAAGATCTACAGGAATGATACTGCTCACTTCCCATATGGAGCTTATCATTACTACTGTGCTCCGGGTAATGCTCAACATTTAGAGCAACCTGTGAGCACTTGTGATCCTTACAGCAATCCTCAGGCGCAAGAGCTTGTTCAGTTGCTGCCTCACCCCATCTGGGCCGATTATGGCTATCCAACCAAACAGGGGAATGGTTGGATTGGTGATTCTAGAACGTGGGAGCTTGATGTTGGTGGGTTATCCGATAGACTCTACTTCTATCAGGTTAGTGAGTCATTATCTGCTTCTAGGAGATATATTGAATCTATCTAATTGATATTTGATGCATATTTTTCCTGTTTCAGGATCCTGGTACCCCTCCTGCTAGAAGAATATGGACATCCATAGATGTGGGTACTGAAATTTTTGTCAGTGACAAAGATGAAATGGCAGAATGGAGTCTCAGTGACTTCGACGTTCTTTACACATCCCATGATTCGTAATTTGTTTCCCACCTTTTTCTATGGCTGTTTGTCCTATTTAATAAAACAAAAGAGAAGGGTATGTGCAATGGAGTAGATGTAATGCGCCCCCACCCCCCCCCCCCCAACAAAAACAACCCAAAAAAGAAGAAGACCTGCAAAGGCAGGACTTCGACATCCTAGACACGTACATTCATTGTGAAAATTGCAATTCTCAATGCATAAGCAGATAAAGAGATCCTTAAGTTGAGACTGTAGTTCTATTCAAACATGCGAGAAATTGTACATGTGCCAGTGAATCTTCTTCATTTCTAATAAACATCAAGTTTTATGCTTTAATGTTTTCAATGCGTTTTTTTTCTTTTGTATTGTTAGTTTCTTGCATGTTTATATTCAGGAGGGAAATAGGGGTGATTTTTGTTCTTTTTATTTGTTTATCTTATTTTGTGTCCCTATTACTATGGTGTTCCTTCACCACAAGTGATGTTTATTTAATAATTATTTAATAAAATTTTGAAGTACACTTTTCTTTCTTAAAAGAAAGAAAGGAAAAAAAAAAAAAAAAAACAGCAGATTCCCTCCTGTATTTTTCATCCCCGTTGTAGCAGCTCTTTGTGCATGATCATTTTCTTCGGAGAAAATAATTGGTTGAATCATAGTGGTTCGGTTCCAAAAAGGCAAAAGGTCAAGCTTGAAATGGACCTGCCATGTGGCTTGGTACCTGACAGATAACACTCACCGAATTGTTCATGCCGAAACAAGACATGAGCTTCATGGAATCAGGCAAGTCTGTTGTGTTGGTTTGCGCAGCGTCACATAAAGCAGAGATACTTGTGATGCTTTTCCAGCGAATTGTTTGCAGCTTTACTCGGTGTCTAAGCGGCCCTTAGTTCCCGAGGGGCCCGTGACTTTTTCAGGGCACGTCGATTGATGAACTTTGTCAATGGGGTTTGACTCGATAAATGGTCCTTGGTGGGACAGGACTGCCATATGTTTGATAGGTCAGACCTGCCGCATTAAGTTATCGTCATATATAATCGATGGCCCTTTTGCACGTTAATAATATATTACGGAGAAAAGACGTCAATAATAAATCAGTTTCTTGTGAGGCCTTTTCTTACGTCAACAATTGTCCCATTTCGGGGAGAGGGCTGCTCAAGTAAAACGCCCCTGGATTTCAAAACCACGTTGTTTTTTTTTTTTCTTTCTCAATTTAGTAGCTTAATATTATAAGAAAGAGCAAAAGGTTCAAGGAGGATCAGTTCCTCCAAACGTCCAGATACAACTAAAGAGAGAAGAGGTGGTCACTGCAATTGTTGACCACGGCCCATTGCGCAAGGGTATGCGCCTTCCAATTATGCACTCAAGAAAATTTTTGTAGCAGTCCAATTCGGAATATGGGATAATAAGGGGGTGGTCATGGAAATAATATTCAGAATAGACCAAGGTGCTGGTCGGAGCTGCGCGGGTCATACCAGGCGTGCTCCGGCCAGCTAGCAACTTCGGTCAGTGGCTTGGTAGCAACCCCACCATGCTGCTGGCCACTTTTCCTTCGAGAGAAACCTTTTCTTTCCTCTTTGTTTTCGAATTTCATGAAGAATCACGATCCAATCTTATTCAAAAATAATGTGTGTCAAGACACAAGTCAAGACCCAAGTCTTACCTGGACAATCTCAAGACATTTACACAGCCAGCAAGGATAAAGAGCCCAACAAGGATACAAGTCAGCAGCAAACACCTACGCATTCCAGAAACATCCTATTATGATTAGCTGTACATAGAGACAAACTGTATTGTGTATAAATACCTCACACTGTTCAATGAAAATGATATGAGAGAATATTTTCAAGCTGCGTTTTGTCATGGTATCAGAGCGCTGAGGACAAACGTCCAAAATGGCCCTTGAAACAGAAAACTCAGAAAACCAGCAGCCCCCCAATCCTCCCCCTGTCTCTCATGTCGTCGATCCCAACCTCACCCCCCCTGAATCTCCCAACTCTCCTCCTAATCCTCCTCCTTCTACCCCCAACTTCATCACCAATCTTCCTCATCTTGTCACTGTCAAACTCAACTATGACAACTATCTCCTATGGAGAACCCAAATGACCCCTTACCTGCATGGCCAGCAGCTCTTTGGCTATCTTGATGGCCCTCCTACCCTCCACCTCCTTTTCTCCCCAACTCCTCCACCCCCAATCCAGCCTTTACCCACTGGCTCCAACAAGACCAACTTATCCTCAGTGCCATCATTTCCTCTTTATCCGAAAATCTCATTGCTCAAATTATAGGCCATACTACCTCTCGGTCAGCTTGGTTGGCCCTTGAAAATCTCTTTGCGACAAAAACTCAAGCAAAACTCGTGCAACTTCAATATCAGCTGGCCACCAACAAACAAGGCACCGATACTATCTCTGAATATTTTCGCAAAACCAAAATGTTGGCAGACACCATGGCTGTCGCTGGCAAGCCCTTATCCACAACTGAATTCTCCACTTACCTGCTTGCAGGTCTTGGCTCTGAATTTGACTCCTTGGTAACCTCTATTACCACTCTCCTCGACCCTCCCTCTTCTGAAGAGATTTTCTCCCATCTCCTGATTTTTGAATCTCACCTTGCCCACCAACAAACTCTCCTCCCTACCACATCTGAAATCTCTGCCAACACTACCACAAAATATTCTTCTCCCCACCCCCCCAATACCAACACCCACACTCGTGGTTGTGGATTCCGTGGCCGTGGTGGCTCTCGCGGCTATCGCGGTCGTGGTCGCTCTCGTCCCTTTGGCTCCCCACAATTCTCCAACGAACACCCACCCATATGCCAAGTTTGTCTCAAAATTGGTCACTCTGCTCTTTACTGCTACCACCGATTTGATCACTCCTATCAAGCCAGTCCACCTCCTACCTTTTCTGCCCACTACAGTTCCCTTCCCTTATCCAACGACACCAATTGGTACCCGGACACTGCTGCCACCCATCATTTGACCTCTGATCTCTCTTAGTTATCTCTCAACTCATCTGACTATCATGGTACTGACAGCGTGCGCGTTGGCGATGGCACTGCCCTCCCCATCCATCACACTGGCACTGGTCTCCTTCCCACACCAACTGGCAATCTTCTTCTTCGCTCTCTTCTTCATGTCCCCCTTATCACTAAAAATTTAATTTCCGTTCAAAAATTCTATGCTGACAATTCCGTATTTTTTGAATTTCACTCTCATTTTTTCTCTATGAAGGACTCCAATACCGGGACCACTCTGCTCCGCGGCCCAGCTAAAAAGGGTCTTTACACATTCCCTTCCTCTGACACCTCTACCCCACCTCAGGCTCATGTCGGGGAACGCACTACTCCACTTCACTGGCACCACAGACTCGGCCATCCCTCCATGCGTCTGGTCCAGCATATTCTCTCTCGCTTCCTACTGCCCACCTCTGCTAGCATCTCCCGCCCGCCTCTCTGTCCTGCCTGCTGTCAAGCCAAGTCTCATAATTTACCTTTTCCTCTGTCTCCTTCCCGTTCCACTCGCCCCCTTGCATTACTTTTTACTAATGTATGGGGCCCTGCCCCTGTGGCATCCCGTGATGGTTCCCGCTACTATTTATCTATTGTGGATGATTTTAGCCGCTACACGTGGCTTTTTCCAATTAAATGCAAATCGGCAGTTTATAATCAATTTCTCCTTTTTCAACGCTTAGTCGAAAATTTGTTTGACCGCAAAATCAAAAGCGTACAAAGCGATTGGGGCGGTGAATTTCGCCCCCTCAACACCTATTTTCGCCAACATGGCATCGTTCATCGCATCACATGTCCTCATACCCATCAACAGAATGGCACCATAGAACGCAAACACCGCCATATTGTGGAGATTGGTCTTGCTCTCCTCGCCCACTCCTCAGTTCCTCGTCATTTCTGGGCTGATGCCTTTTCCACTGCGGTTTATCTCATTAACCGCCTTCCGACTCCTGTCCTCCACAATAAATCTCCTTTCCAAATTTTATTTCACACAGACCCTGATTACTCTTTCCTCCGCACTTTTGGGTGTGCTTGTTACCCACATTTGCCGGCCTACAACTCACATGAATTTGACCTTCGATCCAGACAGTGTACCTTTTTAGGCTACAGTGTTGATCACAAGGGTACCATTTGTTACCATCCACCCACTTCTCAACTTTATTTTTCCCGCAATGTGATCTTTGATGAATCCACGTTCCCTTTCAAAACACCCCCTCCCTTGTCCTTTTCTCCCACAACTGAACCTGCCCAAACCCACTTACCAACAAATCTTCTCTTGCCTTCACCTGCCCAAACCTCCTCCCCTGTCTCTCCAACACGTACCTTTGCAGCCCCTTTACATTCGACCTCTCCTCCACCACACTCACCCCCACCCCAACCTGACTCTGTCTCTCCTGCACCTGTCATCCCTTCTCCAGAGCACCCCTATCCCAATTCCTCTTTGTCTGGTGTGACCCCTGTGCCTCTTCCTCTAGCGCCCCCTCCCATTGTTACACGCTCCCATAATTTCATCTCTTGTCCTAAGCGCTTCACAGATGGCACTATCCCCTGGCCTCCACCAAGAGCTCACCTCACCACCTCTACCTTTATACCTGAAACTCCCACGTCGATCACCCAAGCCCTCCAATTTTCAGACTGGCGTGCTGCTATGCAGACCGAATTTCATGCCCTTCTTTCCAACCATACTTGGTCTTTGGTTCCCCCTAATCCTCAACAAAACCTCATTGGCTGCAAATGGATCTTTCGGACCAAACGACATGCTGACGGCACTCTTGACCGACGGAAAGCCAGATTGGTTGCCAAGGGATTTCACCAACTTGAAGGACTGGACTACCATGAGACCTTCAGTCCAGTTGTGAAACCTACCACCATTCGCCTCATTCTCTCATTGGCTGTCCATTTTGGTTGGAGTCTTCATCAACTCGATGTTCAGAATGCCTTCCTCCATGGCGAAATTTTCGATGATGTGCATATGACTCAACCCCCTGGCTTCTCTCATCCTGACCATCCTCAGTTTGTTTGCAAACTTCACAAAGCTTTATACGATCTCAAACAAGCTCCTCGTGCATGGTTCTCCAAACTTAGCACCCGTCTCCAAGAACTGCATTTCACTCCCTCTCGGTCTGATCCCTCCCTTTTCATTTATCATCAAAATAGCATCAAAATATACTTCCTTGTCTATGTCGATGATCTTCTTGTTACTGGCTCTGATTTACCTTTCATCAAACACCTTATCTGCACTCTTGGTTCTGCCTTCCCTCTTACGGACCTCGGTCCTCTTCATTATTTTTTGGGTGTTGAAGTTCATCCGACTCCTACAGGTCTTATTCTCTCCCAACACAAGTACATTCGTGACCTTCTTCACAAAACCAATATGTTTTCTGCCAAACCTGTCCAAACTCCTATGGCAGCCACTGAAAAGCTCTCTGCCCTTGATGGTCCTGACTTTGAAGATCCATCCCTCTACCGCAGCACTGTAGGCAGCCTTCAATACCTCTCTTTTACTCGCCCTAACCTCACCTTTGCTGTCAACCGTGTTTGTCAATTCATGCATGCCCCTCGGGTTCCCCATTGGCAAGCTGTCAAACGCATCCTTCGCTACCTTGTCCACACCCTCCACTTTGGCCTCCATTTCACTAAAGCCCCCCTCTTTCTTTATCTGCCTACTCTGATGCGGACTGGGCTGGCTGCCCGGATGACCGCCTCTCTACTAGCGGCTACTGCATCTATCTTGGCCCAAATCTCATCTCCTGGAGCTCCTGCAAGCAACCCACCATTGCTCGCTCCAGCACTGAAGCTGAGTACAAAGCCCTTGCCAACACTACCAGTGAACTTTTATGGCTGCAATCACTTCTCTCTGAATTGCACATCTTTCTTCCTTCACCTCCCACCTTATGGTGTGACAACCTTGGCGCCACCTACCTCACTGCCAACCCCGTCCTGCACACCCGCACGAAGCATGTTGCTGTTGACTACCACTTTGTCCGTGACCGTGTTGCTGCCCACACCTTGAAAGTGTCATTCATCTCAAGCAAGGATCAACTTGCTGATATTTTTACTAAGCCTCTCCACACCACTCGGTTTCATCTCCTCTGTTCAAGCCTAACCGTTCGTCCCTCCCCGTTTGGCTCGAGGGGGCCTGTCAAGACACAAGTCAAGACCCAAGTCTTACCTGGACAATCTCAAGACATTTACACAGCCAGCAAGGATAAAGAGCCCAACAAGGATACAAGTCAGCAGCAAACACCTACGCATTCCAGAAACATCCTATTATGATTAGCTGTACATAGAGACAAACTGTATTGTGTATAAATACCTCACACTGTTCAATGAAAATGATATGAGAGAATATTTTCAAGCTGCGTTTTGTCAATGTGAATCATATTCAACAGAAAAAGACCACAAAATATGTTACAACAACTGAATCTCATCAAATTTGCAAAAGAATTCTCATCGTGATTTCCAAAATCGCCAAGAAAAAAAAACGATTTATTTATAAAATGATTTTACAAATAAATTAAAGATTTGATTACCATGAATATTTTCTAACAAACTGTGATACAGATCTCAAGAGAATGAAGTTCAACTAACCTGGCTCTAATACCACTGAAAGTTTGCTGCGAAAATTATCATACTTACTTAATCTTGACAAACGATCTTGAACTTGTATATGATTGAATCTTCAATCTTCAATAATCTTCAGGTCTTGTAAATCTCACACATTGAGTCGTTTGATTTCACAATAGAGCAGCCCAAATGTTTTGCCTCCTTCCTTTCCACGCTCACAGACATCACAAGTTTTTCTAAGTCCTGATGGCCAACCCAAAAGATTGTGAAGACTATCTCATAGCTATTCTTTTATATAAAACCCTAGCTGTGATATGTATGAGATCGTTAGGGATCTCAAATCTCCACCATAGGATCACATGGAAAATTCTTTTTCCATTAACTCCCTTATATTCTTTTATTCAAATTTTAGGCTTTACTAATTGTAATCATGTCCATTAACATATTACAATTTACCCCAAGTATTTGAGATTGATTTGTGAAATCATTTTGCTAACAATTAATCGTTTATTTATCCTTTCACCATACTATATTCCACATGAGTCAATAGGACTAGAATCATATCACCGATTAAGTCCCTAACTCATATAATTCTCAATTCACAATCTGTAAATCATTGGACTATCAATTGTTTCCAAAACAATTTCACAAATATTTTATATATATTAATTTCGAAAAATATTTTCACAAAATATCATTGGCCAATGGATTTTTTTCTAGTCCAACCCTATACAGATATATTGAATATATTGCCTCATCAAGAGACTGGGATTCCTTATTGAGCATTTATACAAACTCATTTATTATGTACAAGACCCAACGTTATCTAGAATTTTGACCTAGAAAGATCATCACCAAATGACTCGGTCAAAGCACAAGTACACAACAAATAGATCCGTATAAACCTCTCAGGTCTAAGGATACAATAAACCAATTGTGTTGAATACTTTCTCAATATCAACGATCACTTCCAGAAGGTATTCATATTTGATCTCGTTCAGTGCATGTACTCTTACATTGCACCCACTCGTTTGCTTAAGGTCACCACCTCAATGACAAAGTCCATCATCCTATTAAATAGAGGCACAACAAGTGTAGACCTATCATACATCAATACGTACCTTGGTCTAGAACAAAACATCAAGTGAACAAGAACCAAAGAGTCATACTTCCGCCTTTGATTCATTAATCATTGGCATAACTTTTCTACAATGTCACTCAATAATATCTATGTAACATCTTATGTCACAACATATTACCCAATAAATAAATATAACATGTGACATCTAAATAAATATTATTCAGACAAATGATTTTAGGGAATTATTCTTACAAGGCATATCAAACTCCTTTCTTTGAAGAGCAGCAGTGACAATGCTGGAGTTGCCTTCAAGTATGAGTGCGTTGAGGTCTTGAGATCGAGCAAGGATTGATGCAAGGTGGGCAGCATGAGCTTCAGTAGACGAAGGGTCAGAGATATCGGGTAATAATTTTGTTTGTGCCTCCATTATATTTCCCAGTTCATCAAGACAAATCACAGCTACCATTGAGAATGTGGAGCGTACTGCAGCATCATATTGGAGGCGATATGCAAGGCTTCCCAAATTGTTAACCTTGGATGTTGCAATGAGGTTTGGAGCAGCTCTCCATGCCCGTAGATGTTCAAGTGATAGACGAGAAATGGTTGTTGTTATGTCAATAGTATCAAAGTTGAGAATCTGATTAAGTCGAACCTTGTTTCTTAACATCCAAATTAGTTGGTCAAAAGCAATTGCTGCAAACAATTGGAAGTGATGTGCATTTTCATTAAACAAGGAGAGCTTTTAGCCTGGATATATAACTGCCCTTAAGAGCTCATGCACCGTGTGAGGTTGTAAGCAATTCAATTTGAGGGGGGAAACATGAATGTTGCCATATAATTTGTTGGACTGGACATTTAAGAAATAAATGCTCAACCAATTCTAACTCTTGGCCGCATAAATAACATATGGAGGAATCATAGTGCAGTGTGGAGGAGCCAAGAGAATTTAAATGCTAACTTGTTGGTAATGCATTCCACACTATTTTCCAGAGGAATAGTTTTAGGAGGGCATGCATTTTGAGATTCCATAGGCCTGTCTAGTCTTTTGCAGTAAAGGAATGAGTCTACAAAGAATTTTGAGTCCCAAGAGTAAGGTTGTATGCAGATTTGACTATGAATGATCCCTTACTATCTGGAGCCCAAATGAATTTATTTGAATGACCTACAGTAGCAGGTTGCAACTTCTTAATGGCAGCGATAGAGACTGCATCAAAATGGCAGCAAGTGAAGATGTATTCCATTTTCTTGTAACAGGGTTAATGAGAGTAAACACAAAAAGGCTGAGGTTGAGGAACCATGATATCTTTTGGCGCAGGTTTGAAATTTGATAAGGAGGGGATCCATGGATCATGCTAGATTCTTGTAACAGCTTCATCACAATAAGATGACAAAAACCTTGTTTTAGTAGAGGTCGAGAGCTGAGAATGCTCTTCCATAGCCAAGAAGCTTGATGAAGGAGAGGGGCTGTGATGCAAATAATAGCACAACTACAAAAGATCTAGTTCAAGTTCCAATTGGACCGGTTACGAGGGCACGAGCAAAGAAGTTTAAAAAGATACTCAACGGACTAATTCAAGAGGCATGGACTCAAGCAAATTCGTGGAGGCCCATTGAGCATGATCCACGTGAACAACAAAGATTGTCACCATGATTCAAGTTCTAGAAGGATCTGGTCAAGGCTAAGCTTCAAATTGGCAAGAAATATTCTAGAAGGATCTGATTGTATGGCTACCTTAGGCGCCACTTTCTTTCCTTTTATGTTGTCTTTGACTCTTGTGGGCGTGCAGCATTTCCTTTCCCTTTTTTTTTAGTTGTCTTGTTCCCTTTTAGGCGAGTAGGATTTATTCCCTTACCAGATTTCGGCCTTAATTAGAATAATAATGTTAGGGATTTTTCCTTGTAATGTTCAGCCTTTTAAATAGGCGCCTAAGCAATGAAAAGGGAGATCCGGATTTTTCAGTAAATTGTGAGAATATTTCTCTACGGTTCTTTGAATAACTATTTGAACTTATCGGGATTTCCCTTGGCGTTCATCTCGACTTATCAAACGGAATTTCCACCACCGTTTATGGCGTCTTCCTTATACCGAGGTTCTTATTTGTCACAAACAACGGGTCGAGGTCTACCATTCAAATCTGTTCAGAACGATCTTGGATTCCTTCTTCGTTGTTGGATCTCATCATTAGGCGAGATTCATATCAGGCTGCCCAGAATTCATGTTTCTTCAGATATTTTGCCTGTAAGGCTTGGGACCAGGGTGAGTTGGTTGTGATAAAAAGCCAACCCAATCGGGCTAGAAGGGCTTGGTTGATATTCTGCATGCGACTTAGACCAAGACCCCCATGCTTTTCGAGGTGCAAATAGAATTCTAACTATTTAGAGTAAGGTTGTGAGATTTGGAAGGAGTAAAACCCCACAAGAAAATTTTTCAAAATGTGATCAATGTCTTTATAGAGAGAGGTGGGAAGAGAGTAAGAGGCCATATGATAGGATGCAATTGTGGATGCAACAAATTGCATGAGTTGTGTTATGCCCACCTGTGAAAGCAACTTGGCTTTCCACCTAGTAACGTGACTTTCAATCTTTCGTTTGAAAACAAAAGACTTCCATTTTTTTAGAGGAAAAAGAAGAGGAAATTCCAAGTGTGAAACTTTAGAGGAGCCTTTGGACAATCCCAGAGGGTTTGGAATCATACAATAGGAGCTTGCTGGCAAATTACAACTAAAATAAGCACTGAATTTGCTAGCATTTAGAGTTTGACTAGTCCATTCAGAATAAGTGGTGAGAGTTTTCTGAAAGACCCGTGTTTTATGTTTGGTGGCCCTTCCTAATAGGATGAGATCATCTGCAAAGAGAAGGTGCGAGATGCATGGTCCACCCCTACCCAATTGGATCCCCTTAAGGTTTGTGCGTTATTCCTCCAGATGAAGTAGGTGAGAGAAAATTTCAGCACCAATAATAAGAAGAGATGGTGATAAAGGATCACCTTGTCGAATACCACATGTGGATCCAAAGTGGCCAAAAGAGCTGCCATTAAGGAGGATGGAGAATGATGTTGTGGAAAGACAAGAACAAATCCATTTGACAAAGATAAAAAGAAATCCAAGGAGGTTTAAGACTTGAAGAATTGGAGATCATTCCATTTTGTCAAATTTGTCTATATCAACTTTAATAGCCATAAGCCCACCTTTGTCTCTTTTATGTTTGATAGTATGGAAGGCTTCAGCTGCTAGGATAGAATTTTCTTGTATGATCCTCCCTTTAACAAAGGTTGATTGGTAAGGGGAAATGAATCAGGAGAGGAAAGGCTGGATGCATGAGGCTAAGATTTTTGAGATGAGTTTGTAAAGGGCGTTGCATAGGCTAATGGGCAGAAAGTAAGAGACATTGGTGGGGTGTTCAAAATTTTTAATCTCTAGTGTCTGCTCCACTGAAGAAGTCTCTCGATGATAGTATGGCATAGATGTCTAATACACTTCAGCAATTCTTGTAGATTCAGGCCACAGCTAACAGTCAGAATACTCAAGCCACAAACGAATTGCATGGCGCCATTAATAAAATGAGCACGACATTGAGTGCCCTAGAGAAAGGAAAATTTTCCACACAACCTCAGCCTAATCCTCAATTATGCTGACAATAGCAACAAGTACATAATGTCTCAGGGGATTTTCTTGAGACAATGAAGGCCGTTATTACTTTGAAAAGTAAAAAGGAAGTTTTCCGACCTGAGATGTCCATCGACAGACAACAATTGTCCCAACACCTTAAGTTAAAATTGAAACTGATGAAGCCGAAGAAAAACCAGAGGAAGTGAGCCCAGAATTGAAGAAGCCTGTCAATGCAAAGGCTGAGAATAGTAGGAGTACCAACCTATGGTACTTTATCCTCGAAGATTGGCAACTGGCCAAAATAACAAATATCATACTGAGATTCAAGAAATCTTAAAGCAAGTAAAGATTAATATTCCGCTTTGGAGAGGAAGTTTTTGAAGGATTTATGCACAGTAAAGAGGAAGTTGAATGTAAAGAAGAAAGCTTTCCTGATAGAGCAAGTCAGCGCATTGATATTGAGTGAGACTCCTCAGAAAGTTTAGAGATCCCGGCTCTCCTACTATTTCTATTATGATCAGTGAATCACGTTGCAGTTGGTTGACAAATCAATTAAGGTGCCACAGGGTATTATTGAAGATGTGTTGGTTCAGATGGACAAAGTTTACTATCCAATAGGCTTTGTAGTTCTAGATATGCAACAACCAGTTTCTACTATTTACCAATCACCTGTCATTCTTGGACGTCCATTCCTTGCTACCTCCAATGCACTGATCAATTGTCGAAGTGGAGTATTGAAGCTCACATTCGAGAATATGACGTTGGAGATGAATGTGTTCAATGCCTGCAAGATGCCGAGTGGTTGTGACGACTTAGAGGTACATGCAGTTGTTGTGATAGATGACTTTGATATTTCAAAGATGCTATTAGTACTTAAACTGGACTCACTCTAAAATGAGCAGTGCAAATGTTATCCCAATTATAAGAGTTCTGTCATATAATAATTAGTCCTAAAAGGCAGATCATCTCCTCAAGAAAATAATTAATTTCAAACTGCATAAAAAAAAAAAATATAATATAAAAGCATTTACTGAACACAGTTCAGATTCATATTTTTGGATTTTGGAGAGTTCGAAACAAAATTAAAACAACACAAAACGTAAACTAAGAATATAACATGCATTAAAGTAAATAAATAAAGAAAATTAAATGACAGAAAATAAATAACAATAAGTAAATGACATAAATTAAATGACAATAATAAAATGAAAATAAAAAAGAGAGCACAAGATTCTTTGATTAAATAATATCGTCTTATTACAACCAAGATTCAAGTTAAAAGAAAAAAAAAAAAAAGAACATAATTCCAAAATTAAAATAAAATTACAAAAAAATTAAAAGCAAGAAACTTAAATCTAAATACTAGGAATTGAAATACAAGATATTGGAATAATAAAGCATAAAAGAAACTAATCTAGAAACTAAAATAATGAAGAGAGAGAGTAAAAATACGCCAAAAGAAAAAATAGGAGAAGAGAAAGAGTGAGAGTATCGGCTAAGGAAGAAAATTGAGAGAGAAGAGAGAGAAGGAAAAATAAAAGGTGAGAAGTAGAGAGAGAGAAGAGAGTAAAACATAAAATAAAGAAAAGCTAGGAAGAAAAAGTAGGATTTTGGACAAGAGAAAATAATAGGAGAAGAGAGAGAGAGAGAGAGAGAAAGGTGCGGCCAAAAAATAAATAAAGAATGAGAGAAATTAGGGTTTGTTCGGCTAAGAGGTGAGAGAAAAATGAGAGAGGAGAGAGAAGAAAAGGTGTGGCTAGATTAAAACAAAGGAGAGAAAAGAGTGAAAAAATAAGGAGAGAAAAGGTGGTGAGTGGCAAATAGAGAAAGAAAAATAAAAGAGAGGAGAGAGAGAGAGAAGAAGTGTTGTTGGAAAAATAAAATAAAGAGGTAGAAAAAGTGATTTTGCGGAAAGGAAAAAGAGAGAGAATAAATAAGAGTGAAAAAATAAGGAGAGAAAAGGTGGTGAGTGGCAAATAGAGAAAGAAAAATAAAAGAGCGAGGAGAGAGAGAGAGAAGTGTTGTTGGAAAAATAAAATAAAGAGGTAGAAAAAGTGATTTTGCGGAAAGGAAAAAAGAGAGAGAACAAATAAGGGAACAGTCAGCCAAGAAGAGAATGAGAGAGAGAGAGAGAGAGAGAGAGAGAGAGAGAGAGAGAGAGAGAGAGAGAATAGGAAAAATGAGGCTAGGTTAGAAAAAGTATAAAGGAGGAGAATAAGATGTAGGGTTTGCTAGGTTAAAAAGAAGGGAGAGTGAAAAGATAGATGAAGGGCTGAGATTTAAGTATCTCATTTCTTCATAAAATTATAGTATTTTTATTAATGAATCCCTCTTGCTCTACCATGTGTCCTAGTAAACTGCTCTTATTGTCTGTGAGTTTAGAAAGATTTTATCACCCTACACAAAAATACTTAATTAGTTCATGGCATCATATGACAAAATTAAATTCATAAAATAATTACAATGCCAATAATCATATGCAAATGATAAAAATAATGATTTTAGAATGTATTGGACACGGTATGACTTAAGTATAAAAAAGCAAAAGATAGAAAAAAAATTACATGCGAAATAAATTAAATCTAAAATCATATAAATTCAACAATTAAATGCACAACTTATATTTATACCTCTTAATCATCTTTCTATCTAAAATCAATATTTAAAATATTAAATAATTAATATTATATTAGTTTTAAATGTACTAATCATGCAATATTCTAGCTCAATCATAGGGTAAGCATTTTTTGGTATAAGGGCCAAAAAAATGAGGGAAGATGGCCTGTTTGGGAAAAAGTTTGGACAGTAAGAGTGATATCTCCCCGGAGTAGATTCCGATATGTTTAGAAGAAAATGGGAGGGAAGCCATTCGGTCCAGGGGCTTAGTTTGGATGCATGGATTTGAGTTCAGTGGAAATCTCCAATTCCATTGGAATTTGGCTAAGAGAGTCACATTCTTCTGAAGATAAAATTGTTGAAAAAAAGGTCATGCAGCCTCGGTGTAGTAGCAGTAGCAGTAGCAGTAGCAGTTTAGGATGAAAAAAGGGAGGTAAAATGCGAAACAAATAAATCTCCCCCTACATTTTGATCAAAAATCTAGCTGTCATTAGGACCTTTGAGAGAACTGATAAGTTCTGCTACACCTAATAATGGTGGAAGCATGGAAGTATTTTGTGTTGAGATCTCTGGAGATGAGCCAATGTACCCTGGATTTTGCTTCCATAATAATTGTTCACATTGAAGCTGCTCATCCAGAAGAAGTTTCAAATGTTGTTCATATAATATATTTGCTTGAGTTGGAGAAAGTTGCTGCACCTTTTGGAGTTTATGAGAGATTTGTTTGATACGCCCTGGAATGTACCCAAAATGGATTTTTTTCCATGAACAGAGAGCTTTCGAAGTAGCAGCAAGTTTGTAGTGAATATCACTTAGGCCAGATGGATTGGAGTGCCATGCATTAGCAATAACATGATAGCATGATGAATCCCTGATCCAAAACTGCTCAAATCTAAAGGGTCTTAAGAATATTCTAGCCATTAGTATTGAGAAGGATGGGAAAGTGACCCGAAGCTATGCTTTAATAGAGCACGGGGATTTACTGGTGCCAAAGAGTATTTGCAAGTATAGATAGGGCCATCAAAGTCAATATCAATTAGCCCGTGAGCTTGAATGAAAAGATTAAATTCAGAAGTCTTAGATGTGGCACCAATTGTTCTTCCACCTCATATCTCATTAGATTGTAATATAGCATTAAAATCACCAATTAGCAACTATGGTCCCGAATAAATTGGCCAGCCATGCTGAGTTCCTCCCAAAATTGTTTTTTGAGAAAAGCATAGGGAGGACCATACATGAAGGAGCACAGAAATGCATTGGAGGAGTCAGAAGTGTAAATTAAAACATGGATAGCATTACGATTTTTACACACTACGTAGGGGTTACAACCAGCTCTCTAGGAGAGGACAAGAACACCGATTGTGTCCAAAGGAAGGACAAAAACATAGAAGTAAAACCCTAGTCTATTCATAATAGAAGTGGCTACAGCTTCACACACTTTAGATTCCATAATGTACAGATGGTAGGGATTATGATCCCGTATCATAGCTCGTAAGGAGTTAATTGTCAAGGTATGAGCTAATCTTTGACAATTCCATGCTAGAAGCTTCATGGGGCGAGGTGGGGCAGGTATCGGCTCACCTCCTCAACTATTGGATTGATCTTTTCAGAAAAAGTGGGGGCTGGACAGACATGAAGGGCACGGTCCTGTTTGATGATGAACCTAAGTTGTCTCCGCTCTTTCTTTTGTTGGGCAGCATGAAAACTTTGCAGATGCTGGGACTCCTTGAGGATGTTAATGATGGGATCATTTTCCACGGAGTCAATGGAGTCTGTGAGAAGTTTTTTTTTTTTGGAAAAGGAAGGAAAGAATCAGCCTCTTCTTCAGCCTTTCTCTTGCCTCTAACAGTGGATGCACCAGATTTTTGGGAGTTCTGTTATTTTTGGCTTGATCTACGGCTGGTAATGACTTTGGCTTTGCCTTTGGCCTTAGAATCAGCAAGAGATGGCTAGGGAGAAGTAAGTTGATAGCGTGAAGGTGTTGGCATTGGTGGGGTTGGTGGCAGTTGGTGATATGAGAGAGGTGAGTCTATCAAAGGGAATGGAACAATAGGGAATGTGACATAGTCATGAGGGTTAGAATCAGGAAGGATATGTGACAGATCTGGATGGTAATGTTGGTCTTAGAGCATGAAAGGCTCGAGGTCCAGGGCATGATAGTTGGCTTGGGCTCGTGGGGTAGGAGGAGAGGCTGGCAACTCTTGTATGTTAACAATAGAGGAAACAAAAGCATCAGGGGAGGTCGGTGCTTTGGTCTAGTCCATAGTGGGAGGGACTGGTTTGTAATGGCGGGCTGTGTGGGGGACCAATTAGGGGGGATAGATATATAGGAGTTGACGCCCTCAAATCTATCCGGTGATGTGGGAAAAGATCTAAAAAGGTCTTGTCAATCATTTGGAGATCCAAAAGCATCAATTTTTAAGCATTGCTGGTATGTGGGTGAAATAGGATTAGAGGCGACAGTACAGCAACCTTGGTTGGTAATTTCAAAATCAAGGGTTGTGCTGTGAGGTTTAGAGACCAGGAAGAGAGAAAGTTTACAAGGCATTAAATTGTGAGGGGGACTCATGAGGGTGAGGTGGCATGATTGTAGAGTCATTAATGTGATCTGCAGTGTGTGCATGCGACTCCTTTGTAGTAGGACTGGTGGTATATTCTATTTGTGCAGAGGTTAGTGGGGAGAAGCTTTAGGTTTGTAATTGAGAGTTGGGTTGGCTATTAGTGTTTTGAGATTCCCCATGTTGAGACTGTGAGCTGGACTTATGCTCAGAGGGCATAAATGCTCCTTCGGGAAGGGGGAAACCTTGGGAATCGACATTTTTTGGACAGGACAAGGGCAAATATCGGATTTACACGTTGCAAGAGGGGGAGCTAGTGGAATTTGCAGATGAAGGGGTGCATAACAGAAATGCCATCTAATTCTCACAATAACTAACAGAATGGCCAATCCTTCAACAGCAATAGCAAAAATCAAATAACTCTTCATATTTAAAATAAATCTTCTCTAGTATACCAGAAGGCCATGGAAATTGAAAAGTAGTTTTGAGAGGCATGGATGCATCAAACTCCACCTTAATTCTAACTAATTTAGAACAAGCAACACCAAATGGTAGTGGCTCAATCTCTAACAGAGTGCCCATATGCCGACCAATCAAGGTTATATTATGAGTGGAGGCTATGAATAGAGGCATACCGTGCAGCTGAACCCATCATTGGGCCTTGGATAGATCAACTTCCTCTATACACGAGTCCCAGTGCCATTCTTTGAGGATCATGAGGTGTCCTTTGAAATTCCATGGGACAGATTGTATAACATAATCTTTTTCAGCCTTCCTGTGAAATTTGAATAAGAAATTATTTTTTAGGTCTTCAATAGATAACTCAGGAGCAAAATCTCAAACCCATCAAATTGTTTCAAGAAGGGAAGGTTTATTTGGAGCCTTTTTTGTGACGAGACGACCAATCAGAATCAAACTAGAGGCATGCCGTGCACATTCCTCATCTGGTTGAAGCTTCGAGGGCAGGTCTTCCCAAGAAAGAGATTGAGTTTCTTGGGAGAGTTCATCAATTGCATCTTCCAGTGAAGGAAATACCATGGAATGGCAAGCTGTAGAGTTTTCGATGAAAAGAGGGTGCAGTTTTTTTTGGAGATTTAGGCGTGGTAGAGAATAGATATCAAAGCAATGAACGAGGGGAAGGAGAAAAGAGGGTCAAAAGGAGATTTTAGGGTTTGGCAGTGATGGACAGAGATAGGCAAAAATGGACAGTGAGGGTGGCAAAGGTGACAGGATCTCCAGTGGAGACCACGGCCTGGACTACCACGAGTGGGAAGATGAGGGGCAAGAGGCGGCGCCAGTAACTGACCAGTGCGCTCCTAACATGCCCCGAGCGTGCAACAGAAACATTGCCGACTGATCAGGGCAGGCCGGCCGAACAGGGCAGCCAAAGCCGGCAAATCGATCAAGGCCGACCAGGAAGACTGACCAACCACGGCAGCCAAAGCATGCCGACTGACCAGGACATCCCAGGCGTGCTGACCGACCAGGAGCCCAGCGATACTTATGGCCGGCATGCCAACCAACCAGTTGCAGACAGATCACGACCAGCTCAAGACTAGCTCGGAGTGTAGCAACAGCTCAATCACGCTTTTTATGGAAATATCTTCGGCGATTGGTTTCCTTCCTTGAAGCGATACGATGAATCGTATCTTCTAGATTTGGACGTTTCTCCGAAAGTCTAGAATATTATCTTTCCTTGTTTGTGTTCGGTTTATTAGGCATGTTATATCAAATCTACTTGATCGACGGGATTGATTCCTAAAGATCGTGATTTGATTTAGATTTGATTTGATTCCATTAGGGTTTGTAAGCACCTAAGGATGTCTATATAAACACCCTTAGGTGCATTAGTGTTGGGAGGAGAGATATCAAGATTATTAGAGTCTTAGAGAGCCTGAGTGCTTTTGAGTGTTTTGGCCGAGCATAGGCACGTATATGCTAAGTCGGTGTCAGGGCTAATAACCTTGTCGCTTGGGATTCATTCTAGGCTAATAACCTAGTTTGGGTACCCGTTCTTGGGCTAACTAACCCTTGATCGGGATTGTTCTTGTTCTTGTGGTTAGAATGATTAATAATCCTTAGACCACGTTCCTTTTTATCATAACAGTGCTGTATTTTTCATTATCGGAGTGTTAGATCCTATTTATTGCGCTTGTGTGTTACTCAAAACTGGTCGGGAGGATCATTTGTGGTATTAAAGCGGATCACTTACAGGACAAATTAGTGCTTGTTTTGGAGTCCTTGACTGGGAATCCTAACAAAAGGGCAAAAAGTGGCAGAGGGAGTCAAGGACGGAAAAGGAAAAAATGGGGACCATAGAGGTCAACAAGGGAAGAGAGAAAAACCTGTCAGAGAAAACCATAGAGGTCAGAGTCATTTCCTATCTCCAAAACCAATGTTTTAGCGTTGTATATCAAAAATTTTAACAAAATTTTATTAAAATTTTACTTTTACAAATACACGTCAAAATTTTATTTTTACTTTTATCTCTCATTCACAATTTCAATATCACCTCTTTTTTAACACCAACACAAAATTTTTATTAAAATTTTACATCCAAACACTATAAATTAATCTCTCAAAAACGATGTTGTTTTGATATTAACTCTCTCTACTGGGTCTGATAAATGATGAATTTCGCCAACCGAAACTGGTAATGGTTATCGGAATTCCGGGCAATTTTGGCATCCGCCCGAATTTTTTCACTCCCCTAACAAGGGTCATAGTCTCACCGTGTGTGAAGGGTCAATACGCAAACAATTATTGGTACCTAAATTATTAGCCCAAATTATAGAATTGGTGCCCTAGGAGACAACTCGAGCCTGACAGCATGAGTATTCAGCTCTATTTACAATAATAGTACCATACTTTACAGCATTGCTTTTTATTTTTTAGGATAAAAAAGTAAAATTGTTTTATCCTTAAATTTTATACTAATTTTAAAATACATCATTGAGTATCAAAACATAAAATTTTAACTCTTTGATTGCATATGAAAAAAAAAAAAATCTCTTCATCCATTCAGTTAATGGTCAAACTCGTATCAGTAAAAAAATATATAATAAAAACTAAACTTTGATGATTGAGATTAAAAAATAAAAATCAATTTGGTCACTAATTAAAAAAATAAATAAATTTTGATCTACGAGATTCTCATATATATTAGTACAACTTTACTTCTCCTCATAACTGCCCATGTCAAATAATATTTATACTTACAACTGAAATGCTGAAATTTTTTAATTCTTTTTTCCCCCAAGCAAATACGGGTAGGAGGAAATAGATTAGAGATGGATGAATATTTGCAGCTAAGTGCTAAAATATTGGCTTTAAGGGGTATCTGAACGAATGGAACTAAAATGATTAATTCTGGTTTCGTTCCGGCACTTACCGGAATACTATTTTTTTGTTTCGGTACCGTTCCACTATTTTACCATAATAAAACTGGAATAGAATTGGAACCAGAAATTTTGATTTAGCAAGTGGGTTTTTTGGAAATATTTATTTGGGGCATTAATGGGTCCAAAATATTTTTTTGGGTCAAAATTTTTGAAGATTGTTCATTTATTCATCATAAATTAACAATGTAAAAATTCATCCAAAATCTATATTATAAAATAAACATTTAAACAAATTTCATATGTTATACTTTATTTTGAACCCTTTTTTTTCAAAAAAAAAAAAAACCAGAAATTCCGGTAAATCAGTTCTGTTCCAATTTCGAAAATTACTAAAAATGACTTATGGTTTCGATTACGCTATATCTTGGAATCGGAACTAGAAATTTCAGTTCTTATTGGAATTTTTGCCTACCTCTAATTGGCTCTGTTTTTAGTGACACTGTATTCATTTTCTGCTCCTATTTAAAACTTTTTTTCACAAATTGTTTTGGGTTTACAGGCTCCGGTGATTTCGAGATTCCCAAATCCCCAACCCAAAATCTCGAATTTTCTCTAAATATTTGCAACTACACCCACAAAGCCCTAATTTTGCTTCCTGCTCGTTTCTCTTGTTTGTTTTCTAGAGGCTCAATTTATTTTTTAACTCGAAATTATGAGTTTACTCTCAAAATGATCATTGTTAATATATATATATATATAGGGATAAAACTATTATTTTGCATACCATAAATCAATTTTCGTTCAAATTAAAATGTAAAGTGTCAAGACTCTCGTAATCGAAAGGTTATTGGCTTTTGTTCACAATCGATATTTTGATTATTTCAATAAATAGATTAAGTTTACAAAATAACATCTTCAAAGACAAAGACATTTTTATCAAAGAGCCAAAAACAAGAAGTTTGAAGATCAATAAGATACAAGGAGCTCAAAAGTGAAGATTCAAGACTATAGGGTATAATCTTGTAACTCTTAATTTCACTTTTCACAAGGAATTGAAACACACACTTATATATTTTTTAAACCGTGCATTTTATATCGGTCTATGAGCTTTTAATAGCGGTCAACCGAAAGCTACAGTACCACTGTTAGCCCAAGGCTGATTTTGAGCTATATATTTTGATGATAACAAATGGCAAAACGCTTTGGAGCATTTTTAGGATATGTGGTTGTCAATCCACTATTCAATTAAGAGTACTCAATTGTATTTAATCATTATCGTTAATTCATTATGCCCTACATTTGATTTAAACACCATGGCTTGCACCTAAACTATGATATTTTTAATTGTAGGAGTTTTCGTGTTGAATTGAAAAAGATTGGAAATCAAAAAGTATTGAAAAACTCCAACTGCCAAGAAGGTATCGACACATAGGAAGCAAATTGTCAACACATGGGGGGAAGATGGTGTTGACACATGGTAAAAGAAGTGTCGACACATGCTATAGGCACCTGCAAGCAAGTTCCAAACTCAATGAAGTTGTCGACACATAGGCATATATATGTCAACACATATTGCAGGAATAATGTTGTTAAAAAATGACACTCAGCACGCGAATCAAGACGATGTGGCACTTAAGGCACCTCTCCAACATTTCAAAAAGGCCCTTTGGACTCCTTAAGACTGAAGACATATAAAGGAAACCTTATGGAGAGAGAAAAGAAGACTTTGCACACTTTTTGTCTCCCTACATCATCTTTGCTGACCAAGCTTTCAAAAAGAGAGAAAAAAACACAAAAGAAAAAGGCTGCACATTTTTCAAGAAGATCTGGTCTGTATTGCTGTCATCATCATTAGATCTTGTCTTGTAGCCATTCATTGAGGTTTGTTTTGTTAATTTGGCTTTGAGAGTTATTGTTTATTCACCCATTTCATTAAAGTTTAAGAAACCTTTGAGTGTAGGTTACACTTTGGCCTACCCGTTGTAAATCCTAGGATTAAGGCAATCCAAAAGGGGATGAATTGGGTTTCAAAACTTTTTCGAAACTCACCCTTTAGAAAGTGTTTGCTAGCTACAAGTCTCACAAAGAGAAATGATTGCAATAAAAGATTAAACACAAAAATATATATTGCAACTCAAATAGAGAAATTAAACTTAGAACAAGAAACTAGTAGCACAATGTAAGGAGATAAGGGAAGAGAAGCAAACACAAGATTTTTAGGTGGTTCGGCAAACCGCCTACATCCACCCCTCAAGCTCCTTTACCAAGCCATGAGGTTCCTCAAGAACGAGTTTGAAAACAAACCTCTCCAAACTCCTTCTTTTGATGAACAACCCTCACCAAAAGGAAACAAGAGAATCACTCTCTTAAAAGTGTATAGGGATAAACGAAAATGCCCACTAAAAACTCCCTTGATGGAATAGATGTTACAATGAGAAATTTCTATCTCTTAGGCTTCACACAATAACAAGGATGTGAAAGTAATGATTATGTGTGAATGATGTTTGAACAAGGATTGAAAGGTTTTAGATCACTCTTAGCCTTAGTAAAATGATTTTGGTCGTTCAACAACTTTTAAAAGGTGTAGAATGGCTTTATATAGGCCTCATAAGAAAAATAAAATAGCCGTTGGGAGTCGAGCTGTAAAAAAACACGACGAACCGGTCGACCGCTACATAAGCCGATAGACCGCTGTAGTTTACGTTACCCAACAGTCATAATGTCAGAGGTCAGAACGGCTCTTTTCTTCACTTTTCAAACTAACCGGTCGACTGCTATACCAAGCAGTCGAAGACCGGTCGACCACTTCACCAGCCAGTCAACCTCTTCAACTTAAGCAAATGATCTGTTGTTTTAAAACACGATTTTGACCAACTTAAAATATCCAATTTTAAAGACTAACTTCCCAAAAGTATATAAAAGGTTTGGAGTTTAATTGGGATATTTTAAAGCCATTTAAAACATTTTTAAAATCTTCAAAACAAGAGGTAAAACATTTCATGCAAGTTTTGAAGAAATATGCAAGTGTGTGGTTCAAATCCTTGTTAAAGATGAAGTCTTAGAGTTACAAAGATTACCCTAGCATCTTGAGTCTTCACTTTAAGAGCACTTCCATTGAAGGGATGTTGCTTGATCGCTTCGTGCTCATTTTGGATTCGCTTTGCTTCACATCTCAATTACTTCTATTGTTATCATCAAAATATTGATTGTGACTAAAAGCCAACAATCTCCCCATTTTTGATGATGACAATAAATTAATTGATCTTCTTTTGTTGATCTTGTCTCCCCCTAATTTTTGTACTTTGATGTGGGGTTTTAAACATTTTAATACCTCAATGACAAAATGTTAGCATATAATATGAAAGATTGCATATGAATAATAAAGAGCTTTCATATCATTGAAGCAGTACATCAAAGTTTCAAAGGGGTGCAAAGATACAAAAAGAGACTATTCTCTCCCCCTTTGTCATCATAAAAAGGAATACATAAAGAAAGAAAAATACATAAGTAAAGAAAAGTACAAAAGCAAAGAAAAATAAATAAGCAAAATGAAATGCATATGCTATGAAAATCATGGAGGAGGAAAGCGGGCCATAAAAGTCTTCATCTCTGCAAAGAACTGCCTCTGCTCCTCTTGCATAGAAGTAAACTCTCCTGAAGAACTTCTTCTATGCCTCATGCATAGCAGTCATCCTCACCTCGAAAGCAACGAATTGAGTATCAAAGGAAGAGGTAGGGTCAGAAACTCTGGTAGGTGAAGGAATAATGGGAGGATCATCAGCAGATCAGCATCGATATCAAACTCCATGCCTCAGCATTCACCTCCTCACCCTCAAGCTCATCCTCAGCCTCAGCCACATCCTCATCAACATCCTCATCCTCATCACTACCCTGACGCTTTGGCACCCAAGTATTTTTGGAAGTCCTTCTATAACTCATCTGGGTTAGGACCGCAGTGTCAAATTGTTCACACTTGGTCAAAGTGTCTCGCTCTCGAGAACTGAGTGCAACCCCCAAATATCAAAATATCTGGTAAACAGGAAGCCATATGGGAGATTCTTTTTAGACTCACATGCTGCTTCCATATGTTTGAGCATAATATAAGGGAGGTTGAACTTTTTCTCTTTCAGAAAACACTCAATCACGAAGACATCCATAAAAGTCACCTCCTCTCGGTGTCCACCCCGAGGAATTAGGTTATGGGTGCAAATCAAATGAAGTAACCTCGAACGAATGGTAATTGGTTGGCATGGATTTTCCTAGGTGCATCTTCTGCCACACCATTACCTAGGAGGTAAACTAGGGCTTCTCCATAATCAAAGCCTTTACACACAGGCCAAGTTTTAAACTCATAAGCCCGAATCCCGACATGTGGGATACCCAAAATATCACCGAGAATAACTTCATTTAAAATAATAAATTACTCTTCACGAACAACCTCCAGCTTCCCACCCAACAGTCAAATTAGCAAAGAAAAGCCTAACATATTTGGGAAACACTTCGGTACCCATATCCAACAAATTCCTCCAACCCTGCTTCACAAATGGACGCTCAATCTCAAAATCCGAAAGTGATTCTACATTCACTTTCCTTCCCAACATGACTTTTCTCTTTGAAAAGTCATTGTAAAACTTCTCAGCACATTTAGGATTACAAAAAAAATAATCAGGCTCACCCGAATGATCCGCTGAAGAACGAGATGATCCAGCTCGCTCATTTCCAACCATGGCAGCATGCTTTGTCCTTGGCATGATGATTGAGAGCAAAAATGAGAGGAAAAGGGCTGAAATGTGGAAATCTAGGGTTAGGTTTCAAAGGGGGCCAAAATCCTAAAAAGTAAATGCTTGATGGATTTTGATGTAAATCCACACAAAAAGAGAGGGTTTAGGCCGAATTTGATGGTCTGAAATGATTGGGATGGATTATAGGATAGCTTATGGTGTTTTAGGAAGGATTTGAGAGGGTTTGGGCGAAAGAGGAGAAGCGGTTCACGATAGGAGAGGGAGCGGTCGACCAAAATGTGAACTGCAGTATATATAGGCTCGACGAGGCGGTCAACTGCTTGGTATAGCGGTTCATGACCATCGACCGCTTGGTAGAACAGTTCTACTAACCGGTCGACCGCTTCGTGTAGCGGTTCCACACGGTCGACCACTACAGAGAACAGCCTTTGAAAAATAAGGTTTTAATGCCCAAAAATGAAATGGAATGATGCATTTGATGAATGTCAAACATGTAACAATATATAAGGACATTCTAAACATGTTTAAAACATCAAAACAATGAAAACCATGGAAATCAATAAAATTATCAAAGAGCAACATCTAAAAAAAATTAAATCATCATTTTCTGGTTCTTAATTAAAGGGTTTTGTGAAAATATCAGCTAGTTGATGCTCAGTACTAATGAAATCAAGTGAGATGTCACCTTTTTGAATATGATCTCTTAGAAAACGATATCTCACGTCAATGTGTTTAGTCCTTAAATGTTGGATGGGATTCTTAGACAAGTTGATAGCACTAGTGTTATCACATTTGATGGGTATACTCTCAAACTTCAGTCCAAAATCTTTGAGAGTTTGTTTCATCCACAACACTTGAGCACAACAACTACCAGCCGCTATGTATTCCGCTTCGGTTGTTGATAAAGCAACCGAGTTTTGTTTTTTGCTACTCCAAGAAACTAAAGATGATCCTAGGAAATGACAAGTACCACTAGTACTTTTTCTCTCGACTTTGCACCCGGCAAAGTCAGCATCGGAATAGCTTACTAGGTTCATGTGAGTGTCTCTAGGATACCAAAGTCCTAGGTCAGTAGTACCCAAAAGATATCGAAAAATTCTTTTTACGGCACAAAAATGAGATTCTTTAGGACATGCTTGGAATCTAGCACATAAACACACACTAAACATAATATCCGGCCTACTAGCGTCAAATAGAGGAGAGCTCCAATCATACCTCTATATTTGGTGATGTCCACCTTTTTACCTTTTTCATCCACATCAAGCTTTAGCGATGTGCTCATTGGTGTTTTCGCCACTTTCAAGTTCTCCATTCCAAAGCGTTTGAGTAGATCCTTTATATACTTGGCTTGGTTTATGAAGATTCCTTCTTTGGATTGCTTGATTTGTAGTCCAAGGAAGAAATTGAGCTCACCCATCATACTCATCTCAAACTCTTCATGCATAAATTTGGAAAATTCTTGACAAAGAGATCATTAGTAGCACCGAATATGATGTCATCCACATAAATTTGCACAATTATGATATCATTGTTTTTGGACTTGGTGAAAAGTGTTGTGTCAACTTTACCTATGGAAAAACCTTTTTCAACAAGGAAAGTTTTAAGTCTATCATACCAAGCTCTAGGAGCTTGTTTTAGTCCATACAAAGCCTTTTTTAATTTGAAAACAAAATTTAGATAAGCTTCATTTTAAAAACATTGTGGTTGTTCTACATAGACTTATTCCATGATAAATCCATTCAAGAAAGCACTTTTCACATCCATTTGATAAAGCATAAAATTTTTATAGCAAGCAAAGGCCAAAAGCATTCTAATGGATTCCAAACGTGCTACGGTTGCATATGTTTCATCATAATCAATCCCTTCTTCTTGATTATAGCCTTTAGCAACCAATCTAGCTTTGTTTCTAACAATAGTACCGTGCTCATCAACCTTGTTCCTAAAGACCCATTTTGTGCCAATAATGGTTTGATCCTTGGGTCTAGGGACAAGTTCCCAAACTTGATTTCTCTCAAATTGGTTTAACTCTTCTTGCATTGCCAAAATCCAACTTTCGTCGTTTTCGGCTTCAAGAAAAGTCTTAGGTTCAATTTGAGACACAAATGCAAGATGATTACAAATATTTCTAAGTGAAGCTCTAGTTCTAGTTCCATGAGAGGGATCACCAATAATTAACTCTTGAGGGTGACTAGTAGCATACCTCCATTCTTTAGGGAGTTCTTGTGAAGTACCTTCTCCTTGCAACGGTTGAATAATTTCTTCACTTGGAGGTTGAGCTTCCTTGTTTTGAGTGGGGTTATCCTTGATCTCAAGTTCTTCCATCTCCCCTCAATATCTTCAATATCTACACTTGCATTTTTCTCAAACGGACCATTAGTTTCATCAAAAGTGATATGCATTGATTCTTCAACACAAAGAGTCCTTTTGTTATAAACTCTATAAGCTTTACTCGAATTAGAGTATCCAAGAAAATTCCAACATCGGTTTTAGAATCAAATTTTCCAAGGTTGTCTTTGGTATTTAAAATGAAGCATTTACAACCAAAAACTTTGAAATAATGGATGTTGGGTTTTCTATCTTTCCAAAGCTCATAAGGAGTTTTTTCAAAGTGGGTCTCATAGATACTCTATTCAAAACATAGCAAGAGGTGTTGACGGCCTCAGCCCAAAAATATTTTGGTAACTTATTTTCATTCAAAATAGTTCTTGCCATCTCTTGAATAGTTCTATTCTTTCTCTCAACAACCATTTTGTTGAGGAGTTCTAGGTGTTGAAAAATTATGCTCATGCTATAAAAAGATTCAAACTTTTCATTTACGAATTCACCACCATGGTCACTTCTAATGGCCACAATGGTGTATCCTTTTGCATTTTGCACCCTTTTTGAGAATTTAATGAACTCATGAATGGCTTCATCTTTTGAAGCTAAAAACAAAATCAAGTGAACCTAGAGTAGTCATCCACAATTACAAAGGCATAGGACTTTCCACAAGACTTTGAATTCTTGATGGACCAAATAAATCCAAATGAAGTAATTGTAGAGGTCTACTAGTTGAAATGAAGTTTTTGGATTTAAAAGAGGTTTTCACTTGTTTTCCCATTTGACAAGCTTCACAAACTTGGTCTTTTTCAAAATTCAATTTAGGTAGCCCATTCACAAGATCATGCTTAGAGATTTTCAAAATTTGATGCATGCTTGCATGACCCAATCTTCTATGCCATAGCCAACTATCATTTATATTGACCACAAGACAATTATCCACACAAGCATTTTGATCAATGTCAATCTTGTACACATTTGAGTTCTATGGCCAATAAACAATAATTTTCCATCTATGACATTTTCAATAAGGCATCGAGAAGATTCAAATACAACTCTATAACCTTTATCACAAAGTTGACTAATACTAAGCAAGTTATGCTTCAATTTATCAACCAATAGGACATTTTCAATTAAAGGAAGAGAGTTACCACCAATATTACCTATACCAATGATTTTCCCTTTGGAGTTGTCGCCAAATGTTACATTTCCACCTTTGATGGTTGATAGGCTTGAGAATCTTGATGGGTCACCGGTCATATGTCTTGAACAACCACTATCCAAGAACAACTATTGCATTTCTTTTTTCTTGAATCCTACAAAACAAATCAAGATGAAGCTTTTGGTACCCAAACCTTTTTTGGGTCCATTTGGGTTAGCCATAGTTCCTTTGGAACCCATATCTTTCTAAGAGCTTTGCACCCAAGTTTCTTGAGAGGACAATCAAATATTAGATGTCCATTCTTGTTGCAAAAGTTACAAGTATGAAGAGATTCATTTGAGGATTTAGCTTTGACAAAGAATTTTTTGAAATATTTTTCATTTTTATAAGGCTTGTAGCCTAAACCACTTTTGTCAAAAACACATCTTTGATTGTTTAGAATGTTCTCAAAGCTTTGCTTCCTTAAGTGAATTTTTCAAGAATGGTGTTTTGACGAGTAACCTTATCTTTGAAAGCTTTGTTCTCAATTTCTAAAGTTGAAACTTTTAGTTTCAATTCCTCATTCTCTAGCTTCAAATTTCCTTGTTCATATTTAAGAAATCAAGGTCACTTGTAGCTAGTGAATGCTTCTTTTTCAAAACATTGTATTTGAGTTTAAGCTTTTCAAACGTAATGTATAACTCATCAAAAGCATTTTCTAATTCATCATATGAAGGTTTTGAATCTTCAAGATCCGAGAGATATACCTCATCATCTTCTAGAGCCATGAAGCACATGTTTGCGATTTCTCCCTCATCTTCTTCATCGGAGGAGCTTGAATTGCTATCTTCCCAAGTAGCTTTCATAGCTTTCTTTTTATATTTGAGAAGTGGGCAATCCGCCTTAATGTGACAGGGTTTCTTGCACTTGTAGCAAGTGATGTGGTCCTTCTTGTTGTCCATCTTTGGGTATTCCTTCTTTGGCTCTTCTCTCTTGAAATCTTTGAAGTTCTTCCTTCCTTGCTTTCTCTTGAGGAAGTTTCTAAAATTCCTTGTCATGAGAGCAATATCCTCATCTCCACTATCATCATTATCTTCTTCAATTTCAACTACAGAGGATTTCAAGGCTATGCTTCTCCTTTTTGAACTTTCCTCCTCATGTCCCTTCATGGTGATTTCGTGAGTCATAAGGGATCCAACAAGCTCTTCCAAAGGCAATTTGGTGAGGTCCTTTGCTTCTTGAATAGGGTGACTTTGGCTTCCCAAGTCTTTGGTAGTGATCTAAGAACTTTTCTCACCAAATCGGAGTTAGTGTACACTTTTCCAAGAGCATTTAAATTATTTACAATATTAGTAAATCTATTAAGCATGTCACCAATGTTTTCTTCTGGTTTCATCTTAAACAATTCATAGCTATGAACTAGCATGCTTATCTTAGATTCTTTCACTTGGTTTGTATCTTCATGAGTGATTTCTAAAGAATGTCAAATTTCTTTTGCACTAACACAAGTAGATATTCTATTGAATTCACTTCTCTTTAAAGCATAATAAAGAATGTTCATAGCTCTAGCATTTATAGAAATTTTCTTCTTGTCGTCATCGGTATACTCATTTTCGGGCTTAGAGACAATTGTCTCACCTACGGCTTTATAGGGTAGTGAGGTCCATTTAAAATACAAAGCCATAGATCAAAGTCAATAGATTGAAAATAAATTTTCATCCTTGCTTTCCAATAGGAGTAATCACTTCTATTGAAGGAAAGAGGTCTAAATGTTGAGAGTCCCTCAACATAAGAGTTGTTGCTTGAAGTTGTCATTCTAACTCAAGATTATTAAACCCTGCTAAAGAGAGCACAAGCTCTAATACCAATTGTAAATCCTAGGATTAAGGCAACCCAAGAGGGGGGTGAATTAAGTTTCAAAACTTTTTCGAAACTCACCCTTTAGAAAATGTTTGCTAGCTACAAGTCTCACAAAGAGAAACGATTGCAATAAAAGATTAAACACAAGAATATATATTGCAACTCAAATAGAGAAATTAAACTTAGAACAAGAAACTAGTAGCACAATGTAAAGAGATAAGGGAAGAGAAGCAAACACAAGATTTTTAGGTGGTTCGGCAAACCCGCCTACATCCACCCCTCAAGCTCCTTTACCGAGCCTTGAGGTTTCTCCACTACACCCCCTTCAACTAAGGGAAAGCTTTCATTACACTTGAGCTTGAGAAACACCTCTTCAAGCCTCAAGAACGAGTTTGAGAACAAACCTCTCCAAACTCCTTCTTTTGATGAACAACCCTCACCAAAAGGAAACAAGAGAATCACTCTCTTAAAAGTGTATAGGGATGAACGAAAATGCCCACTAAAACTCCCTTGATGGAGTAGATGTTACAATGAGAAATTTCTATCTCTTAGGCTTCACACAATAACAAAGATGTGAAAGTGTTGATTATGTGTGAATGATGTTTGAACAAGGATTGAAAGGTTTTAGATCACTCTTAGGGCATGTTCGTTTTCATCATTTTTGTAGGATTTGAATCCTACTTTTATTTTTACAATCCAAACATCATAACATACACGCATTTTTATACAACACTTTATTACTTTTTCTACACACACCAATCCCTTTCAACAACTTCTACACGCATTTTTATACAACTTTAACACCACTTAAATATTCACAAAACCATCAGTATCTTAAAAAAAAACATGAAAACGAACATGTCCTTAGTCTTAGTAAAATGATTGGCCGTTCAGCAACTTTTAAAAGGAGTAGGAATGGCTTCATATAGGCCTCATAAGAAAAATAACCATTAATAGCCATTGGGAGTCGAGCTGTAAAAAACCTCACGCTGAACTGATGGACCGTTACATGAGCCAGTCGACCGCTGCAGGTTTACGTTACCCAACGGTCATAATGTCAGAGGTCAGAACAGCTCTTTTTTCACTTTTCAAACTAACCGGTCGACCGCTTCACCAGCCAGTCAACTTCCTCAACTTAAGCACTTGATTCGATTGTTTTAAAAACACGATTTTCGACCAACTTAAAATACCAATTTTAAAGACTAACTTTCCATAAGTATATAAAAGGTTTGAGAGTTTAATTGGGATATTTTAAAGCCATTTAAAACATTTTTAAAATCTTCAAAATAAGAGATAAAACAGTTCATGCAAGTTTTGAAGAAATATGCAAGTGTTTGGTTCAAATCCATGTTAAAGATGAAGTCTTTGAGTTACAAAGATTACCCTAGCATCTTGAGTCTTCACTTTAAGAGCACTTCTATTGAAGGGGATGTTACTTGATCGCTTTGTGCTCATTTTGGATTTGCTTTGCTTTGCTTCACATCTCAATTACTTCTATTGTTATCATCAAAACATTGATTGTAACTAAAACCCAACACCCGTGAGGATAGAAGAAATCTCATAAGCTTTGAGATTTGTGGCGAGTTGAAGAGTGAGCTCGGGAAAATTGTTGTGACGGTTACTTAGCACCTGAAAGCTAACTTGTAGACATTATTGGATTATAGTAGAGAAGCCCAAGGAAAGCAATAGCCTTTGGGGTGGACGTAGGCAAGTCTTGGTCGAACCACCTAAAAATAGCAGTGTTATCTCTCTTCCCTACTCTCGTACTTATTGCTTTCATTTATCGCTTCTTATCATTATCAATTTACTATTTACCGTTTATCTTTAGGATTATCATTTAACATATTCAGATCTACATTTTGTTTGCTAAACCAAAGAGATATTTTTCAAATCTGAGTTTTAATCAAACAGGGGATAAATTTTTTATAAACTCAATTCACCCTCTCTCTTGGGTTAATTTTCAAACTCACAATTGGTATCAGAGCTGAGGTTTATTATCTTTACTAATGACTACTCTTGTTAACTCTTCGCTATATGAAGGTCAATCCACTAACCGGCCTCCTTTGTTCAATGGAACGTGCTACAACTATTGGAAAACAAAGATGAAAATCTAAATTCAAGCCGTGGACTATGACCTTTGGAAAATTATCATGAACGACCCTATACTTTCTAAAGTTGAAGCCGGCTTGCGTAAACCTGAAGCAGACTGGAATGAAGCTAATCACAAACTCGTGTCTTTAAATGCTAAAGCTATGAATGTTTATATTGTGCTCTTGTTTACAAAGAAATTTAAGTTCTTTAAGTAGAAGCAAGGTGACAAGAGGTACCTAACGAAAAACAACTTCAAGGGTGATAACAGTAAAAAGAATAAGACCATTTGCTTTGGATATAAAAAACCTGGTCATGTTAAATCTGAATGCCCCCATGCTGAACCACACAAAAAGTCAACAGACTTCAAGGATAAGAAGAAAGCATTCTTAGCCGCATGGGGAGAATCAGACGAGAGTGAAAGTGATAGTGAAGAAGAGGAAGTTGTAAACCTTTGTTTGATGGCACAGGATAGCGAGGATGAGGTACAATCTTCACTTACTCAATGTTTTTCATTTGATGAATTGCAAGATGCTTTTGATGAACAATATATAGAACTGAAAAGAATTGTTTCAAAATATAGTTCTCTTAAAAAAAGTTTTGAAAATATTTCAAAAGAGAACGATACTTTGAAAAGTCAAGTATTTACTCTTAGAGATGATATTGCAAGAATCAAGGGAGAAAATGAAACACCTTTTCAAAACAAAACAAGTCTTTTGATTGTTGAAAATGAAACTTTGAAATCGGAAGTTGAAACTCTTACAAATGATCTTGCAAGATTCACTCAAGGGAAGAAGAACCTTGATATTCTTCTTAGCTCACAAAGGTGTTGCTTAAACAAAAGTGGCATTGGTTATAATTCCTTTAATGATCAAAAATCTTATTCTTATATGATCAAAAAATCATCTACTTCATATAGAGTTTGCAACTTTTATGGTAAATCTGGACATATCTCACATACTTGTCTAACTAGAAAAAAACTTCTAGTGGTATCAAATTTGTTTGGATTCCAAAGGACAAGGTAAAAGAAAACGTTTCTAACACCAAAGGACCCAAAATTATTTGGGTACCAAAAATCAAGAAGTGATTCTTTTTTGCAAGAGTGCTTGAAGTCTACCGAAGTCAAGGATCATTGGGTTCTTGATAGTAGATGCTCCAAGTACATGACAAGAGAAAAGAGTTGGCTCAAATCTCTTTGTCCAAAAGAAAAAAGATCAGTTACTTTTGGTGATAATGGTAAAGGAAGGATTCTTAGTATTGGACATGTTGGTATGACTCATAACCCTTCTATTAAACGTGTCTTATTTGTTGATGGTTTGAAGTATAATCTGTTAAGTATCAGTCAGTTATGTGACAAGGGAAACCGAGTCATATTTGAATCACCAATATGCATTGTTGAAAATATTAAAGACAAGAAAGTCTTGTTTGTCGGACATTGACAAGAAAATGTGTATGTTGTTCACTTAGAGAATATTTCTTCTGAAATGTAAAATGCCTTTTATCTCTAAGTGACAAAGATAGTTGGTTGTGGTATAGAAGACTTGCTCATGCAAACATAGACCTTATTTCAAAACTAGCCAAAAAGAACCTTATTTTTTGTTTTCCTAACCTTATTTATGAAAATGATAAAATTTGTGCTGCTTGTCAAAAGGGCAAACAAACTAGAACATCTTTTAAACCAAAAACATGTGTCCACTTCTAGACCACTTCAGCTTCTACACATGGACTTGTTTGGTCCAACCCAAACGTCAAGCTTGAGTGGCAAACGATATGGTTTTATTATAGTTGATGATTACAATAGATTTACATGGATTCTTTTCTTAGCTCATAAGGATGAGGCCTTTGATGCATTCGAAAAACTGTGCAAGAGAATTCAAAATGAAAAAGGTTTTGCTATTTCTAGCATAAGGAGTGACCATGGAAAAGAATTTGAAAACTCCTCCTTTGCAAAGTTTTGTGGTGATTTTGGTATAAACCATAACTTCTCTGCTCCTAGGACTCCTCAACAAAATGGGGTTGTTGAGAGGAAGAATAGGACTCTTGAAGAAATGGCGAGGACCATGCTTTGTGAAAATAACTTGCTAGACTATTTTTGGCAAAAGCTATTAACACTAGCTGCTATGTCATGAACCAATGTATGATAAGGCCAATTCTTAAGAAAACTCCATATGAGCTATGGAAAAATAGAAAACCCAACATTGGTTATTTTCATGTATTTGGTTGCAAGTGTTTTATTCTCAACAACAACAAAGACAACTTGGGTAAGTTTGATATGAAAGCTGATGAAGGTATATTTCTTGGTTATTCTACTTCTAGTAAAGCTTATCGCGTGTTTAATAAGAGAACTTTAGTTGTTGAGAATCTATACATGTGGTATTTGATGAATCTAACTTTCTCTGAAAAGAGATGATGAGGATGTTGTAGATCTTGATAAAAGTGGTGAGAAACCATACTACAAGTAAAGTGAAAGAAGTCTCTCAACCACAAGACATAGATGAACATGATCTTGAAGAAGAAGAAATGCCTCAAAGCAACAACGATCTACCAAAGGCTTGGAAGTTTGTCAGAAATCATCCTATTGATCAAGTCATTGGTAATGTTGAGAAAGGTGTAAGAACTCAATCCTTTTATAATCAAGCTAATAATTTTGCCTTACTTTCTCAAATTGAGCCAAAGAATATTTCTGAGGCAAAAGATGATGAAAGTTGGATCCATGCCATGGAAGATAAATTAAAACAGTTTGAGAAAAACCAAGTATAACATCTAGGTTCTAAACCAAAGATCATCCTAGTTATTGGTACTAAATGGGTTTTTTGAAACAAAATGGATGAATCTAGGATTGTAGTAAGGAACAAGGCAAGGTTGGTAGCCCAAGGTTATAATCAAGAAGAGGGAATCAATTTTGATGAGACTTTGCACCAGTTGCTCGTTTAGAATCTATTCGCATGTTGCTTGCATTTGCGTGCTTTAAAGATTTCAAATTATTTCAAATGGATGTGAAATGTACTTTTCTTAACGGTTATCTTTCTGAGGAAGTGTATGTAGAACAACCTCCTGGATTTGAAGATGAAAAGCAACCACACCATGTGTTCAAGCTCACAAAAGCTTTATATGGCTTGAAGCAAGCACCTCGAGCATGGTATGAACGATTAAGTTCTTTCCTTATTGCAAATGGATTTTCATGAGTATTATCGATACCACTCTCCTTGCTAAGGAAAAGGACAATGATTTACTTATCGTTCAAATTTATGTTGATGATATCATATTTTGTTCTACTAACGAGTCTCTGTGTGAGGAATTTTCCAATGTCATGAAAGGTGAATTCGAGATAAGCCTTATGGTGAGTTGAATTACTTTCTCGAACTTCAGATTAAGCAAAATCATGATGGTATCTTTATTAACCAAGCTAAGTACACAAGAGACCTTCTCAAAAGATTTGGGATGGACAACTCAAAATCGATGAGTACACCAATGAGTCCATCAACCAAAATGGAAAAGATGAAAAAGTAAAGACATTGACCAAACAAGTATCGAGGTATTATTGACTCTTTACTTTACCTTACTGCGAGTAGACCTTGATATCATGTTTAGTGTGCATGTGTGCAAGATTTCAGTCATGCCCTCAGGAGTCTCACCTCCTTGCAGTTAAAAGAATATTTTGTTACCTTGGCCCTAAGGAGTCTCACCTCCTTGCAGTTAAAAGAATATTTTGTTACCTTGTTGGCACACAAGATCTTGGTTTGTTTTATCCCAACAGTGTTGATTTTAATTTATAAGGATACTCGGATGCTGATTACGCTGGTTGTAAAATTGATAAAAAAAAAAAAACACTAATGGTGCATGTCAGTTTCTTAGCCCATCTCAAGTGTCCTGGTTTTGCAAGAAATAAAATTTTGTGGCTTTATCAACCACAGAGGTCGAGTATATTGTTGTTGGTAACTGTTGCACACAAATACTGTGGATGAAACAACAACTGAAGATTTTAATCTTCATTTTTCACTCATCCTGATTAAGTGTGACAACACGAGTGCCATAAATCTTTCTAAAAATCTCATTCAGCACTCTAGGACTAAACATATTGAGATCAAACATCATTTTCTACGTGATCATGCTTAAAAAGGTGACATCATTCTTGAGTTTGTAAGCACAGATCTTCAACTTGCTGATATATTCACGAAACCTCTTAATGAAGATCGTTTCTACTTCATTCCAAGAGATCGGTTTCCCCCCGAATGATTGTTGTTTGATATGAATTGCTTATTACATCATTCATGTATTCGTTGGATGAAAGTTGAGGTGATTATATGTTTTCATGATTAATTGGATTGCATCATACATTTTTCTTTTTGAAAACATGTCATTTTACACATTTACATGTCATGTGTCAGCACTTGAAATCACAAGTGTCGACACTTTTGGACTTGCTTGACTGTTTTTATTGGAATATATATATATGTGTCAACACTATTCAACCATGTGTCGACACACTGTGTGTTCCTGGAGAAGGTTGTTGAGTAAGTGCCGACACATGTTTTCATATGTGTCGACACATAAGTCTTGTGCATGTGTAATGTGTTGACACCTGTTCCATATGTGTCGACACATGTTTCGAATAGACAGTTTTTAAAACGTCGATTCATTTGCATTCATTAACTTCTCTTACGTTTAATGAGTCAACACCTCATATACTTAACCTCTAAAAGCCCTAATTTCATTTCTTCCTCATTCTCAAACTTTTTCGTGCCCTAAACCTCTCGGCTGTGCCTCTTCCTCACCGCCGAACATCCCTATTTTCCTCTCTCGTGCCCTAAATCGCACCCAAACACTTCTCTACCACAAATTCTCATATCCTCTCCCTCTCCTCCAGATAAAACCTAAACCGTGCTTTCTAAGATGTCTAGTGGGGGAAGGAAGAGAGTATTTGACCATGAGGAATCCTCAAGGCCGAGGCAGAGACAGAGAAGAGACGAGGATGCTTCAGGTCCTTCAGAGGTAAATCCATTTCGTTCAAGACTCCATCAACATAGATTTCAGAATGATTTTCGTCATAAAAAGGTAATTTCGGGCCAATGGGTTTTGTTGTCTTGGTTTATGGAGAATGGGTTGATTTTCAAGAGTTATTTGATGCTTAGGGATGGTCCAATTTTATTAGTTTGAGATGTGAGTCATTTCCTTAGTTGGTGAAGCAATCCTATGCCAATTTTCATTTTGATATATCAGAGATTGCATTGAGATTTTGTGAAAGGAAAAGAGTTGGACTTATCAATGCATGGACTAAATGCTGTGGCCCATTCCCCCAAGTCAGGGGTGAAATTTTTTGAATCATATACTTGGGCTGGTTATGTAGAGCCCATAGAGATTCTTAGGGTTGTTATGGATGACCCTAATCTGATTGAGGTTGAGAACCATAGCCAGTGACCTTAATGTGCATAAGAGATTGTTACATCACATGGTTTGTAACATTATACTCCTAGGACGGAAAATTTGAATATGTTACTTTCCTGGATCTATTTGTGATGTACTGCCTGATTACGAGGCGCCAAATGAATCTTGGCCACCTCCTTTTGAACCACATGAAGGCAACATATGAGAAGAAAAGGCAGGGGCTGCCTTATGGTATGTTGCTTACTCAGGTATTTGATCTGCGTGATGTTGAGACAAATGGTGAAGAAAGAGAGAAACCAAAGGTCTCCAGGGAATACAAATCAGAAGACTCTGCGTCTTATAGGATTCATTCAGAATGAGGATGATGAATGGGTGAAGAAGGCAGTGGCAACGCCTTCTCAAGAAATTCAAGAGGAAGCAGCTGAGGAAGAAGAAGCTGAAAAAGAGGATCCAGAAGAAGTAGAACCAGTGACTGAGGACAGAGCAGATGAAGAGATTACAGTACCAGCCTCTCCACGTACTCCACATACTCCAGCTGTTGGCAGATCAGCAGCTTTTGGATCTCATGCTACTCGGCTTGCCCTTCTGGAAGCCTCAATTTCGGATCTCAAGGAACAGACAGTGATGATGCATTGTGACATATGGGCAGGATTTGATGAGATCAAGTCTATTCTAGCGTCTCACACCACTAACATGGAGATCATTACTTACAAGGCTTACTCTACTCAACAACATTACAACAATCTGATTACTATGTACAAAACGATCTTGTATGATTGGAGACAGTCCTTCATCACTAAGATGACAGAGCTGACTACGACTTGGAATCATATGACGGATTTGGTTTCGCGGACAGCTTCAAATGTGACTCAAACCTTTGATATTTTCATCAACAAGGATACAGATCTTCGACCTGAAGTTGAAAGTTGGGTCAAATGGTTCAGCCACTCTTACACTACCTTTCTTCGCAAGTATCGGATTGACCCTGGTCATTGCCCTGTATAGCTTAGCCTTACCCTTTCCTCCCTCTCTTTTTGATGATGCCAAAGGGGGAGAAGTATATGTACTTTTGTCGTATTCTTAGACTTTGAGATACATTAGATACATTCCATTTCATTGCATTTTCATATATATTTGTAATTGTTTGACTCTGATGGATATATGATTGCTTATTTTGGATGAATTTGTGTCAATTCTTTCTATCCTTACTTAACTCTGATTTGAATATGGTATCTTATTTTCTCTCATTTGCAAAGTTTCGTCATTTACCACAAGATAGTATTCCAAAAACTCTAAACTCCTTTTTAATTCAAAAATATTGAAGTGTCTGTGATCTGAAATCATATTATGGAGTTTGAAAAGTTTGAAGGATGATATAGAAGTGTTTCTATCAGGTTTATAAATTTTGGAAACCTCAAAATACAAAGGAGACTCTTGCAAAATTTTCTAAAAATCCAAAGCCCTTTGCAACAAACTATCTTGAAAAACCTCCGTTTGTTCTCAGGGGGAGCTTTTTGCTTTCATTGCAAAGATCTTTAAAAATGAATTTGTCATCATAAAAAAGGGGGAGATTGTTAGCCCAAGGTTGATCTTGAGCTATATAACTTGATTTTGATGATAACAAATGACAAAACGCTTTGGAGCATTTTTAGGATATGTGGTTGTCAATCCACTATTCAATTAAAAGTACTCAATTGTATTTAATCATTATCGTTAATTTATTATGCCCTACATTTGATTTAAACACCATGGCTTGCACCTAAACTATGATATTTTTCATTGTAGAGTTTTCGTGTTGAATTGAAAAAGATTGGATATCAAAAAGCACTAAAAAACTCCAACTGCCAAGAAGGTGTCGACACATAAGAAGCAAAGTGTCGACACATGGGAAGACGGTGTCAACACATGGTTGACATGGTGCCGGCACATATCACAGAAGCCAGACTATCATTTCGATAGTGTCGACACATAAAAAGCAAAGTGTCGACACATGTAAAGATAGTGTCGACACATGGTGAAGGAAGTGTTGACACATGCCACAGGCACCTGCGAGCAAGTTTCAGACTCTTTGAATGTGTCTACACATAGGCATATATGTCGACACATATTGCGGAATTGCTATTTTTTAAAAACGACACTCAGTATGTGAATCAAGACGATGTGGCACTTAAGGCACCTCTCCAACATTCCAAAAGGCCCTCTAGACTCCTCAAGACTAAAGACCTATAAAGGAAACCTTATGGAGAGAGAAAAGAAGACTTTTGTGCACTTTTTGTCTCCCTACATCATCTTTACCAACCAAGCTTTCAAAAAAAGAGAAAAAAAAACAAAAGAAAAAGGCTGCACATTTTCCAAGAAGATCTGGTCTGCTATTGCTGTCATCTTCATCAGATCTTATCTTGTAGCCATTTATTGAGCTTTGTTTTGCTGATTTGGCTTTGAGAGCTATTATTTATTCATTCATCTCATTAAATTTTGAGAAACCTTTGAGTATAGGTTACACTTAGGCCTACCCATGAAGATAGAAGAAATCTCATAAGCTTTGAGATTTGTAACAAGTTGAAGAGTGAGCTCGGAAAAACTCATTTTCCGGTTACTTAGAACCCAGAAGCTAAGTTGTAGTCACTATTGGATTATAGTAGAGAAGCCCAAGGAAGGCAATAGCCTTGGGGTGGACATAGGCAAGTCTTGGTCGAACCACTTAAAAATAGCAGTGTTATCTCTCCTCCCTACTCTCGTACTTATTGCTTTCATTTATCGCTTCTTGGTCATTATCACTTTACTATTTACCGTTTATCTTTGGGATTGTCATTTAACATATTCAGATCTCCATTTTATTTGCTAAACCAAAGAGATATTTTTCATATATGAGTTTTTATCAAAAATGGGATAAACTTTTGATAAACCCAATTCACCCCCCCCCCCCCCCCCCCGGGTTAATTTTTCGGACTCACAACCGCAAATCAAAAAATTCAATTTTATGACTGATGGAGCAATGGCTACTTCTAGCAGTCGACCGGTATATCGAGAAATGGTTTTAAACGAGTCTAAACTTTTAAAAATGGATAGTTTTCTTTTATGGCCTATATAAGGAATCTCTTAAGGTATCTCTATCAAGCTTTGAACGTCTAAACATTTTTTTTGTCCTTAAGAGAATCCAAAAGCCTTGATTTTCATATCAAAACATTTTTCTCATATCATTCACACAAATTACACTTTTTTATCTTTGTTATTGTGTGAAGCAAAGAGATAGAGCTGTTCATTTTATTATACACTCTTTGAGAGAGTCAAATTTCGTATATCTTCATATTCAAAAGAGGTGATTCCTTTAGTGAGGTTGTTCACTAAAGAAATAGCTTAGAGAGGGTATATCTCAAGTTTAGTTAGATTGTGAATGGTGCGCCCGAAAAACCACTTGGATTGGGAGTGTTGAGCCCGAGAAAGCACTTATAAGGTTCTCTAGCACCAAGAAGCTAGCGTGTACACTATTAGGAAGATAATGGCGAAAATCTCAAGGATTGAAAAGAAGCTTAAGGGGAGGATGTAGGCAGAGTTTGCCGAATTACCTAAAAATCGTTGTGTTTGCTTTTCTAACACTATTCTTCACATTCAACACTTATATATTTGTTATTATAATATTTTCTTAATAATTATTCTAGATTAGACTTTAATTTGCAAACACGATTTTGGGGGTTAAAAGCAAAAAGTTTAGAAACTCAATTCACCTCCCCATCTTGAGTGCCTTAATCTTGGGAACTTCAAAGGCATATAGTGTATTTATTCTAAAGTATTATTACTAAGTAGTTGGTTTGGACAGTTTTGAATTTATTTACTGACATCACTAGAGCATGCCCTGCGAAAAGTCTCCTGTGAACTACAATCCTAACTCATTAATTATCAAGTACTTCCTGACATGCAACCGGAAAGGAGGAATTCATGTGCAAACTGAGCTTTAATGGCAAAGATCTGGAACTACAATCCTAACTCCTTGATTAACACGTATTTCCTCCCAGACAACCTAGAAGGACGAGTTTCAATTGCACTCTGCTGCTGTCACTTTGCACATTTGTGTATTTGCACTCAACCCTGTGGGAGTTTCAATTTATGTATGCTTTTTCCATTTCTAATGAAAACTTTGCCATGAGAGGATAGAAATGTCTATGTCATGACAAGTGAGAATCCAATTAAGTATCAACCATGCCCTGCAAGACCAATGGGATGCTTCTCTTTGAAAGGGATGCATTATTGAGTTAGTAAGGCTTAACCAGGAAGTTCCTTGGTTAACCGATTTTTTTTATCCCTTTTGAGCTTCCCCTGTTTCTTTTGTTTTATGTGGTTCCTTGTAATGTTTTCTTCTTATGATTAAAAAAAAAAAGCCCTGCAAGAGGTAGTGGTATCTAAGCTTTGACATGCCCTACAGGAGGTAGTATTATCTAAGCTTTGAATAAAGAAGGATTAAGTATGTGTTGAATGGATCATCTGCGTACTAATTATGGTTTGATTCAGGTTTTGGTAGGATTTGTTGACACCTGATCCAACCTTTACTTTCTGCTAGTCAAATGGATTCCAGGTGACCTATGTGTGTACTGTGGTCGTTTTTAAATTAGATATTGTGGTTTATTTACCATGTTATCTCATGGATGCTTGCTTTTTCAGTTCCAGTAGCTCTACAAGGCCAAGCCTCTCACCCCTCTCGATGACCTTACTTCTATTTTGGAGATGCTCAGCAACTCACCTCATTTTCGTGTCCTATTTGAAGATGTTGTGCAGTTCAATAACCTACCCCTTGTTGCTTCTAATGCCAGATAATAGGATGCAAAAACTTTTTAGCTTTTGGCACTTCTGCATAGAAAAATGGAGACAGGTAAGACCCTGTAGAAAGCTGAAGGTCGTCCCCTACAGATTCATGCATCAAAGATGTCTATAACACCGTTATTTCAATTAAGAAAATGGTATGGAACACAACTTGTGGAATGGGAGCTAGAAACTTCTAGCAAGTATTGTACAAGAAAAAGTTACAATATATATCAACTTTCAGACTAAAGGAAATTTTGCTAGTGAGTGCAATTTGATTTGGGGCTCAAATTGAAATAATAACTTTGTTGGCTTTTGACATATATGTCTTTTGACTTCGAAAGGATTAGTCAAGGTTACTCTTGAATCTCTTTGAACCATTATAAAGTCTAATTCAACCTAGTAAGGTCTTAATATGAGTCTTGACCCTTATAGAACTCATATCTCATTCGTTCTCTTTGCTGACTCCAAGTGAAATTCAGAGTATCACAATCTCCTTCTTAAATCCTTGAAGTCTTCGTCAAGGCCAACTAAATCCACATTAGTGGTTACTTTGACCACTCTAATACTATTTGAGAATGTTCATATAAATTGGCATAATTCCCATGGGCAAAATAGTATTTTAATAAATGTATATTCATTTTAGAATGAATAAAGCAACTTGGCTAGTCTATGGAGGTTTTAGAGGCTTAAAGAGTTTGCAAGAGGCTACTAAAAGGGTGTCTTAAAGATCTGGAAAGTATGGAGTGTTTTGCAGTAAGTTCTAGAGTATTTCAAGTGTTATATCAGCCAATGGTCAAACCGAGGTTAGTCTGACGAACTTTTTAACAGAATTCGTTTTAAGTCTTAAAACTTCACCCAAACCTCCAATTTTATCCATTTTACCTTCCTACCCCTATCTAAACACTTTATGATGTGAATCTCGCCCAAGGATGAGATCCAACAACGAAGAGGAACCCAAAGATCGTTCTACGAACAGGATTGAATGATAGACCTCGACCCATTGTTTCGACAAACAAGAACCTTGGTATAAGGAAGACACCACAAACAGTGGTGGTAATCTATTTGATAAGTCGTTGGTGAACGCCACGGGAGATCCCGATAAGTTCGAATAGTTCTTCAAAGAACCGAAGAGAAAAATATTCTCACCAATTTTTGCTTAATAAAAAATGATCTGCCCCTTTCATGGTTTAGGCGCCTATATAAAGGCTGGCCATTACAAGGAAAATTCCTAAAATAGCTATCCTAATTAAAGCTAAAATCTGTAAAGAAAAAAATCTGACTTGCCTAAAAGAAAAAGACAATCAACCATTTTTATTGGCTGATCTTACACGCCCATAAAAGTCAAAAAACAAGCAAAAGGAAAGTAAATGGCCGTGCAGTCAGACCCAAAAAGAGTATTTTAAAACATGCTAATTTAAGCTTAGCCTTGACCAGATTCTTCTAGAATTTGAATCATGTTGATGACTCTTTGTGGCTCACGTGTATCATGCTCAATGGGCCTCCACGAATTTGCTTGAGTCCATGCCCCTTGAATCAATCCATTGAGTGCATCTTTAAACTTCCTTGCTCGTGCTCTCGTAACCGGCCCAATTGGAACTTAGACTAGATCCTTTGAAGTTGTATTATGATTTGCATCACTTTATAAACCTATTCCTAAGCCTCAGCCATTTAACTACGTATATTGAAATAGCTTACCTCTCAAAAATGCTCTCTAGACCATTTGTACTCAGTTTCTCTCTCTAAGCCAAACACGTTCTATTCTTTGATCTGATTGTTGGAGAGAACTATTTCTTCCCTCTGGCTGAAGATCGCTATTGTAGGATATTGACTGGAGAAGAATCAATAGTCCTATGTGTTTCTAAGAAGAACATATCACGAAGACTCAAGTTTTCTTGTAAGATTTCAAGAAAGGTTGTTGTTGAATATTGAGAAGATTGAAGGGCTGACGAGTTCGTCAGTATGCACTGCAGAACAGACCAGAGTTGCTGGTCGTTGATTGTGTGCTGGGCACCAACCCAAGAAGGATTCTTGGGTGACTTTTCAAAGAGTTTGGGATCTGAAAAGTGACGGGGTTTTTGCTTTGATCACCATCTTATAAAGTATGGACGTTCTTAGTTGATTGATTGGTGTAACCTACACCCGAAGTGTTTTTATCTTTTGAGAAAGTTTACCTCATTAGATTTTCACTTCGTAACTAAAATTTTTGTGTCTTCTTTGTCTTGGTTACCTGCTGATATTGCTTGTGTTGTTCTTGTAATTTTGTTAAATATCTTTAGTCATCTTGATTGTTATATTAAATATATAGCATCTTAGTTAATCAATTTTAGAGATATAGCTATTTTTGTTATAAATTGTGTTGCTGTAAAATTGTTGTAACACTAAGATTTTACAAATTTGTTATTTTCAATTGACTGAAAATTGTAGTGATATTTTTCTGTGAAAGGAAAAAGGATTGTTAAATTTTTAAATACCTATTCAACTTTTCTCTAGGTATTGTATTGGATCTAAATTTTATTTTCATTATTTATAACGATCCAAGTAAAATACTATTCACATCTATTTTAACTTTAAAATGATTAGTCAAAGTTACTCTTAAAACTTATTAGATCATTATAAAGCTCAATTCAATCTAATAAGGTCTCAATGTGAGACTTGATTCTTATAGAACTTAATCTAATAAGGTCTCAAAGATTGCTCTCCTGGAATTCCGGGTATCACAATTATCTTCGTATTTTTTATTTTTTATTTTTTTGTTAAAACGAGGTTGTTGTACCATAGTTGATTAGATGCCTGTACTGGAGCAAAAAAGCATAGTACATTTTGAGTTCTCGAGTTAGTACACAAAAGAGGGGGTAGTACATAACCATCTTGTTCAACAAACATTTGTTAGTACTTTGTACATGTACGACAACCACTTCCTTGCCGTTGTGGGGTTATATATGGTGCAAACTGACAGCTGCAATAGCCAGAAACAGGACGCCCTAAATGGTAAAAGAAAGTAGAGGCAGTTTCATTGGGTGGGAGATTTTGTTTTGACAAGCTGAGGTGGCGACAGGCACTCGGTAAAAGGTGAGTTTGGGGGAGGAAGAGAAAACAAAGAAAAGGGAACAGCAAGAGACAAACATAGACAGGGAACGAGCAGAGCATGGATGGAGCTATCAACAGAAAAGCTTCCTGTTCTGGCTCTACTCATGCACTGCCTCTTCCCTGGCTGTGCCTCTTTTCTTTTCTCTCATTCCTTCCTACCTTCGTTTATGTCACAGGGTCGCACAAACACACGCACGAATTTAACTTGTTTATTTTGCAGGGGCCACACACATATAAACAACTAGCTTTTGGTTTTTTAGTATTTCTCTGACGCAGATCATTCATATTGCCCTTAAATGTGTTACTTCTTCAGTGTACTCTGTCATTTTATAAACTGACCTTATGTACCCAAGTAACAATGTCTTCAGAGTCAAATAGCTTCGATTGCAGTTAAAGAGGGGTATGGGAACTGAAAACTGAAAAGTTTATGGATTTTGGGCTTCAGAAGAAATGTTTGTATTCGTTTTAGAATGGATCTTCTGAGAGAATATGGCACTGGAAATGCGCCTTTAGAAGTTTGTGGATTTTGGGCTTCAGAAGAAATGTTTGTATTCGTTTTAGAATGAATCTTCTGAGAGAATATGGCACTGCAAATGCGCCTTTAGTGATCAGAAAGTAGCGGCGGCGGCGGCAGCAGCACCAGGCGTCTACGCGCTTGCATTGCATAAACAATCAATTTGGGATCTTTTTGTAGTTTTGTACCGCGATGTCTTGGACAAATTGCTTGTACAAAATATTGTGGAATGAGAATCATGGGCTATCCAACTCTGGTATGATTTGGTATATTGTAAAGCTATGCCTCGTGCTTGAATTTAGTGGTTTGTCCCCAGAACCATCTGACATATGTGTGAAAGATTTTAATCTGACACACAACAAAATTGGAAATGCAAGATGTTAATAAAAACAGAGGATGTAACTACATACCTTTTAACTCAGCCAAAACGTGTACTAAAATGGACGCGCAGGTCTACGGTTTTCACAACTGGTATCAGAGTCTTGATGCAGTTTTAGGTTAGAATTTTTTTCTTTTACTTCAACCATATCAACAAAATTGTCATGCCCAAAAAATTTTACAGGCCATACTGTGGTTTGCTGTTGAAGCAGGGCCAATCAATACGTGTTTTGAGTCCGAGTTGGTAAACTCATTTCTGCAATCTACGGTCTGGAAGCTCTCTTTCCAGCTTCCTAGCAACTTCAGCGAGTCCTTCTATCCGTGTTTGCCAATTGCAGGTTCTCATTGGTTGCCTCAGCAAAACTTCTGGTAGAATTTTGATCTGATGCAGTAACCATAACCCACGGCTTTGTTCAGGCAGGTTTATATATATTCTCACGGAACACGTTTTGCATAGATCAGTTTATATCCAATCGAACAAGCAATCTGAAATGGAGGAATTAGAGAATCAGAAACCAGAAAATACAGCTTGAATCACTTTTTTCAAAAAAAAAAAACGACTAGAATGAATCAAAATCACTTGAATCTGTGTAAAGTAAAGCTAACTATATGGGAACTAATCCGGGTCTGCAGGCCTCAAGCAAAGATTTCAGTGATCTATTACACGCAAACGATCACCTGCATGCCACATTCGGTATCCAACAGCATTCAAATGCTCATTTATGGTCTGTTCATCAGATGAAAGAATTCTAGCAATTCATTCTGCAGATCATTTCTGGTAAAAAAACTCCGCAGTTCCTGATGGACGAAACAATTGAGGGTTCAAGCTGAAGGCTTCAACTTTGTTTGAATTCTCTTTCCATTTGTTCAATTTATACACCTCAGTGATTAGCTACCTCATCTATTGAGCATATCATAATTGGGAAACAAAATCATGGCGAATGTAATTAGAGAAGTGAACAGTTTAAGAGAGAAATCTTTAACTTCTGGGCAGAACATCAAGAGTTCAACGACATGACTCATTGAGCTTTTGAAATGAAACATATTTCAGTAAACATTCAAATAAAGCAGACAGACGCCAGTCAAATGTTGGAACAGAGATTTTTATTTTGCTCGATATTAAATGTTCCATCCTTTTTGTTAGAAAATGATCCCTTTAGAGCTATAAGATCACTAAACTATACTTCACCAGCCGCTTCTACTAGTGTTCTTCATCTGACCACCTCCTTTTTTTCTTTTTCTTTTTTCTGTCACGCCTATTATGCCTATTTTCCACTTCTCCTACTGTAGTACAATGAATTTCTTATGTTTCCTCCTCCCAATGCACTATATGTATATAAAATCTTGGTATAATACCAAGATAGTCCCTTGGATTTCAGAGGTTATGAATGTCGTCCTGTATCAGTTGATCACATTAATTTTCTCTATCCTTTTCCTCCATTGTTCCTCAATGAGTCAACGTGATGCACTTGTTGAGGAGGTAATGACAGACACACAAAAGAGAAAATACAATCTGATGCAGGAGTATGGTTACTCTTATTGCAAGAGTTCTGCATTTTTTTTTCTTTATGAATAATGCCATAAGGCTTCCATTTCAAGAGTTAGAACCACAAGGATAAACATACATGCCTAACTTACACCAGGCTATAAAAGAAAACTAGCAGGATCTAAAAAAGGATTGGTAAAACCACTATATGCTCTGTGCTAAGCAAAAAGAGCGGTAGTCAATAACGGTAGACGTAGCTACAGAGACCTAGACGAGCTAGTAATTAAAGCGCTGAGCACAGCAAGCCCCATCAGAGGACCAAAGAAACCCACCAAAGGAGCCGAAACAACAAGAAAATAAACAAACAAAGGTCAACACGTGCCGAAACAAACAGAAACACAGCCTAGAACGAGCGGAGTAATATTCATTTCCGAGCGAAAAGCTGTAAGATTGAGAGGGCAGACCGCGTAGTATACCTGGTTGAGGAAGTGAAAAAACTGAAAAAGACAATGGCCTATAATTTCACTTGAATTGTTAACCCAGATGGGGCAGGATAGAAAAGCAGGACCGATTGCAGCTGATCCCGACTAACTTCACGTTGTCTTTGTTTAGTTGAAAATGGGAACGTTTGCGACATAAAATGACTGGATGTGTCATTGAACGCGCTGCTTCAAGAATCAGCACGATCTAAAATAAAACTCCAAGTTGGATGAAGAATTTTAACAATTAAAAAATTAAATGATTAATTTCACCTTTACCCGTTAGCTAAAGTTTTTGGAATAAGCGATGGTCCAAGAAAGAATGCATTCTTAAAACTTCAATTTTGCCCTTGACATATGGTGAGAAGATGATAGACCATAGACCAAAGACCAAAGGAAAGAAGTGGATAATTCCCTTGAAGACCAAAGCAAACCTGGGTATCTCTTTTCTTTCTAATCTTGATGAGATTGTTGCAGTCATTAAGACAAAACTATGATTCATGAATATGTGGAAGACGAAAAGAAACAACTTGAACATGCAACAAGGCAGAACAACATACTTGTCATCTTCATCACTCCAGCATATGGATTGAGCGGACTCAACATGAACACAAGGCTGAGCTTCCCCCAGTTTATTGTCCAGCTCACCGGATTCAATAACCTGCAAATCCTCCAGAAGGATCACATAATGTTTCTGCACATCCTCTGCACTCTTCTTGCCTCCAACCATGGCTGCAACCACTTCCCACCGATCTGGGTCCTGTTCATCAACCACTGCCAAAGCCTGCTCAAACAATTTGTTCTCCTCCCAGCTCCACCCACACAAAAACTTTGGAAAATCATCCATACCACTAGCACTATACCACACCCTTGTTATCACTTGGATTCTTCGAGTACAAGAAGAAAGACCCAATAATCTAGTTACATTTTGGTATTCATCGAACAAAAATAAATGGGATGAGAATCCTTCATTTTACCAAGTGTGATTCTCCCGAGCTGACCCTAACACCCCTGAGTCTTTGGAGGGGGTGTCAGATGTCTGTTATGAGCTGCAAATCTTCTCCTTATGTTTGTTTTTATTTAGGAGAACTTTAGTGTCAGAGACAACAGGCCCTCCATGGATCAGATTGAAAACATATGAGCAACTAAATATATAAACTAATCGTGGAATCTTTGTATGATATTTTGCGAGTTGATCCCTGAGGGCCAAAACTGGAAACCAGGGATCATAAACAGACAAAACCCAATACTTTAGTAAACAGCTCTTGCAAGACCAAGAATCTCTTTTCCTTATTCCCTTTCTGCTTTCTTTGCCACTTCAAGCTTTGGATACTAAAAAAGTAAATAAACCCCGGGACTACCACATGACATGTAAATCTTCACAGAAGATTAGAATTTCATGAATCCAATAATGGAAAGGAGCCGACAGAGTTCATCACACTGCCAATGGATCATCTCTCGAAGCTTCAATGTTTCTGCCTTGTAAGAAAAGAAAGAGACTTTTGAGGGTGGGATTACATAATGCCTGATCTTTTCCGATACAATTCCAGAGCCATCTCCATTTTACGATCGCGTCACTTTCAAGGACTTTTTAGTGGGTAGAGAAAGACTTTAAGAGGTAAAAAGATGATGAACTCAAAAGATATAGAGGAAATGTCTCTTTATTTATTTTGATTAGTTTTTTATGGTTGGATATGGTGGTGAGTGAAAACAACAGCAGCCCCACCTTTTTTATTTTTCTTGTACGATGGTTTTCAGGGTAAGGTATCTTTTTGTTAGATATGTTCAAATGTCTCCTTCAACTCGGACAGTTCTAGATCTTGGGGATTCGCATAATATTTATTGGCTTTCATTGTAATCCTATATTTACAACCTAAACCTATATTGTTAATGTGTTTCTACATCTCTTATGTGTCCGTTGTGTAACTTCTTGTAGGTACTATTCACAATTAAAATTAGTAAACTGATAACAATATCAAGACTTGGACAAAAACTTTTCACACACACATGTAATATATATATATATATATGAAAAAATATGAGTACAAAAATCCCTATTTACTAAGTTACATTTAGGAGTTAAATACACTTTTTACCCTCTAACTATTAATTTAGGATATTTTGCACCCTCCTTCAAAATTTTCATGATTTTTTCATGTGCAAAATAACAATTGTTCTATAATTTTTTTTTGGCAATGACTATTTTATGAGGGTAAATTGTAATTTTATAGACTGAAAAATAAATTTCCTAATTTTGTCCAAACTGACTGAAAATTTTTAATGGAATATACAAAGTGTCTGAAATCAATAATTGATAGGTGTAATATGATAAAAATAATAAATATAAAGTGTAAAGTGTCAATACCTCTAAAATTAAAGAGTACAAAGTATATTTATTCTTTATATTTAAGTCTCAATTATAAATTTTTTAGTCTGACTAGAGTAGATGCTTATCATTTTTCTTATTTCCTAGCTTACGTAGGATAGAACTTGTGAGGAAAAGTGGAAACATTTTTTCTACGGCGACTTTGTGCCCCACAATTGATCTCAGCCAGCCTAGACAATCCAATCTCATGGCCCTCTCTCTCTCCCTCGTCCCCACCCGCACTTTGGCGGATCAGCTGCTACCTGACAATTACTTTGCTAGAAGATTAAAGTACTAATCAAGACTGTATTATCTTTTATGTTAGGATTGCAAGACAGCAATCATGATGCTATCTTCTTCTTGTGTGTGGGGGCACGCCTTCTCTTGGATGAATTAGATGAGAGGACGATTATTAATACCATGGGATAAGGTTGGTGAGTCAGGACTCTTGAACCAAAAAAATTCAAGCATTTCAAGTGCTCCCCATAGAACTTCAAAGCAAATGATGAAATGCCAAAACTGAACAGCAACATTTACGTCTCAGTCAGTAACCCCTCCCATTACTCTAATGCCAATCGGTTTCTGCGTCAAATAAGCCGGCACCAAATCCCAGAACCCTGATGTGAAGCTTCGGCAATATTTCCGACCTTACGTCATGGCCTGCCAGTATACAGAAATCCTTCTGCAAGGTATAAAAGTATCTATTGATGACTCGAGAGAATAAAGAAACTTCACTATTAAATTGCACGATCAAATATGTCTCCCTTATAAACCAGAGATTCAAGGCAAATGGTCCCAGAAAGAAGTATATTCAGTTCCAGTCTCACTGACCCCTCAAAGGGCAGTTGGTGACTGAGTCTAAAGCTGTCGGAATATGTAGACTGAACTGGATATGAGGAGTTACTTAAAATGACTCTTGCAAGCGGCTTTTTTTGTTCCCTTTGGATGTCGGATAGTGAATGGTGATAAGCCCACGAAACCACATGTAATGAGTCAACATGAACGTATACCTTAAAAAATTATGAACTCTCTCTCTCTCTTCATAACTGAATGGAAAGAGTAAATTTCAATTGAACATACAATGAATGCAATGTAAAGAGTACAAAAGTTATGGTGTTACTATGATTAAAAAAAAACAGTATATAATTAGCACCAGTTGAAACTCCATGGAACTCTACCAGTCAACTAGTATTCAATGGGAGGAACTAAAAGATGCAATTGCATCCATTTCCTCTTGCAAAAGAAGAGCATCAACGAAGACATCCAGGTTTTCTCCCTGCATCACCTCATCTATGGCATGATGTGTGATGCCAACACGATGATCAGTGACACGCCCTTGAGGAAAATTGTATGTACGGATGCGCTCAGATCTGTCCCCACTGCCAATCTGTTAAAATCGACAATCCCTATATCAATCTCAAAATAAAGGCTCAAACAATCAAGCCTAATATCAATGTCATACTCCCTTGTACCTGCTCTGATCGAAGTTTTGATCGACTGATCTGAATTCTAGACCTTTCCCTTTCATACAGCTTTGCACACAGAACCTTAAGTGCCTTGGCTTTGTTCTGACGAAAAACCACAGAAAGAATAAAAGAGACTATGAGGGATGAAATAATGTGACAAAAAGGGAGACGAGGATCAAGATCAAGGCCACGAAGGAACAGTACATAGAGCTCCCAGTTTGCATATTAGTTTATACTGCTTACTAAAATATAGAGGTTTAAAGTAATCCAACCGTGCTGCATGTTACCTACATTGCCAATAAATAGAGTATACCAGTCTAAAACCAGAGCTATGTAAGACTATGTCATAAAATAATCCAACATGTTGTTCCTTTAACACATACTAGGGGCTGCAGAAACAATAGTCAGACAATTTGATGTTGCTGAAGACAGCATCACAACATTGATAATGTTTAGAAGCTATATTTCTCTAATCATTTAGTTGCAAAGAAAACAAACTATCTACATTAGAGCATGGTCTTTAAAAAATATTTACCAAACAAAAGCAAAAAGGGACATGGCATGAGGAAACATGATCCAACCATGGCCATACTACATGATTTAAGAGGAGACTTTCATTTACCCTGATAAATTCATCACTTGCTAGTAGAATTTATAGCAAAACTAGGTAAGGAAACTAAAACTAGCAAGTCTGTGCAGATATGTTTAAGTAGTAACAGTTTCTGAAATACAGGAGAAAAAGGGCAGTTATGTTCAAAAGCTTTAATAGGTAAGAACGCAAAACAGTTGCAGAAGTTCAGAAAATAATACCATATGCTGAGATCGCTCATCTTGTATGGCCACTGTCATCCCAGTTGGAATATGCGTTATTCTAACAGCACTGTTGGTGGTATTTGCATGCTGCCCACCAGAACCTCCAGATCTATAGGTATCAATTCTCAACTCTTCATTTCTCAAATGGACATCTACCTGCAGAATCCCAAAACATGTATCATACTTCCCTTGTATGAAAATATAAACATCAAGAGAACAATAGATCAAACTTGCATCATATTACAATATCGACAAAGAAGCAAAGAAAAAAATACGCTCTTTAACTAAAAGAGAAGTTCCACGTAGAAAATAGAGACAACTCTCCCGTATTGCTGCATTCCACAATCATTTAGATAACATGTCACACAACATCAACTGAAAAAGTTGGCACCTCATCAGCCTGAGGAAGGATAGCAACAGAAACAGCACTGGTGTGAACACGTCCAGACTTCTCTGTCACTGGGACTCTCTGCCAAAAGGAAAATTTCAGTTGTTGGCACTTGATATCTGAACTGTGAGTTATACAGGTGGTTACGATTAAGGAACCTGAACTCTGTGAATTCCACTCTCAAATTTTAGTTTCCCATAAACCCCAGCCCCTGAGATTGCCGCACTAGCTTCCTGGAAAGGCAAAACACAAGTCAAAGCAAGGACAAATCACAAAAGATGAATTCATCTGTCAAACAGAAAGTTCAAAGACACGGACTACAGATTATCTAATATTTTTTTATGTTCCATCAATTCATGAGCATTTTTTGAAGTTCAAGAAAGGGTTAAAGTTCATATTCGATGGAGGAAGGAGGATGCACCTTGTATCCTCTAAGATCAGACTCCGTTATATCTAGCACTTCAAAATTCCAACCTTTCTTCTGTGAGTACTTCTCATACCTGTAGCAATTCAAATGGGGTAACATCTCGAGTGAGAACTTGAGAATATTTACAACTAATGATGCCAAAATTTCTTCTGGTGACTTACACTTTAGATACGTTTCCCGAACTTACATTTTAAAAATGTCCATTGCGAACAAAGAAGCCTCTTCTCCTCCGGTTCCTGGTGGAAGGTTCCATCCATTATACAAAGAAAAGCAACAGAAACTATAGGCCTGAACAAGAAAAAAGAACAACACTTGGAACATCTTGACACCAAGGAAATAGGTCTGAGGAACACTTGGACTTAGATGTCTACCTTCCCAGGTTTGTTACCTGCTCTCACCTCCAAGATAGAGTCTCTCTCATCGGCATCATCCTTTGGAAGTAAAGACTTGAGCAGCAAGCTCTGCAGCCTTTTCTCTTCTTCCATTGCCTGACCTAACTCCTCAGTGACCATATCGAGCATGTCTTTATCTTCTGGACATTCAGCCATCAGTGACTTCAAACCATCAATCTCCTGCAGAAAGGAGAACAGACAAAGATGAAATCACCACCCTAGCGCCCTAGCCAATGAGCTAGTCAAGAACCATCAAAACACAGCAAGCATGGACATGTTGATATTTTTTGATGGTTTGAAAGACATAAACTGAGTGCATTGTCCTTGATGGTTTGGAAGGCTTTTACTTTTTTCAATTGCAAGTATGAAAATAATCACAAGCCGAAATTTTTTCTTAAACAAAAAGGTTTATGCACCTTCCAGAAAAAGGGATGATGAGACCAAGGTTGCAAAATGAAATACTAAAGACATGACTTGTTTTGCTAGCTCTTACAGCTGGAAGAATAAAACAAGGATATTGGGAACATGATGGGCCTCAAAGCCTGTGACCTCTCCCACATTCTGATTTCCATTTATTATTGATACTATGTAAGCAGATAATACCTACATTCTGAGAACACAATTATCAGCAATCATGCTCCAAGGCAGACCCATGGTCTGGTCCGTATCACGGCAATAGCAGCACACAGTAACGCAATTAGACATGTGCAGTATCTACCCTAAAATCCCATCAAGAATTTATGCACGAAATTAGACATCAACTTTCAAGTAGAATTTTCACATATTCACAGTTGGAAATAGCTCACGAACACTTCCAACAAAAGAACAATAAAATTAAGACGCTCAGCAGTACGCAGCAGCAATTGTTTAACAGACTATAGTAGTAGCAGTGGCGGTACCTTCTGCTGGGTCCTCAAGTCAGCAATAAGGTCCATACAGCCACTGAGTTTCCTCAGCTCTTTATTGGCCCTCGCATACTCTGCCGGTGACGCTTCTGGCTGTCTTCATTCAAAACCACAAAATAACAACAATTTCTTTGTAAATGTTCTTTCAAATTTCATAAACTCCCTCTCCAATACCACCACCAAAAGAAAACACAGAAAGAAAAAATAAATGGAAGGCCAATAATTATCTCCACTACCGTGATCAGGATTACCTGGTTGATGAGATTGAGTAGAGAACCGGTCCTATGTTCTATAGCCGACAGCCTTTGTTCCATTATTCTAATGAGGTCCGACGATAGCTGAGGTTGCCGCATTTCTGTTATTTTTCACATTTGTTCTCAGCAACCTCCATGTATTTAACAGATGCAAATTCTTTGCCGGGGAAAAAAGGAAAGGCAGAAGAAGAAACAGAGAGACAATGGTACCGTTTGAATACGTGCGAAAATATGTTGCAATCGGAAAAGGAAGAATACGGGGGAGAGGTGTGAAGCGTCGTGAAGTTCGAGTCGCGGATCCTAAGTGTTCCAGCGCCCTCACCAGGTTCCGCCACGCCAACCCTCCGTCCACTCTCATTCTTTCTTCTTCGGCTGAGGCCGATATGGTTATTACCGTCTGAGTGCCGCCGCCGACGCTGCTGCTGCTTCTTGCTTCACCGGCGCTCGTGTTTTTTCATTGCTCATCAAAATGAGTTACGTAAAGGGCCCAGGCCCAGGCTTGCAACAAAAGCCCCCTAGGTGGCATTTATTTTTGTAATGTGGGCCAGTTAGGAAATGGGCTTGACCTAAGCCCCTGCTCTTTTTGTTTTTTTCTCTGACTTGATTCTCTGAAGTTTACTGTTCCAAATTAAATAACTAAAACTATATAATTAATTATCAATTAATGTAGCGCCCTGCAATATTCAATATATATTATAATATTATATAAGCATGTCATCGGGTAGTTGGTCAATATTTCTCATATCACGAGGTAATTGAAGGAGAATGTTGTGTACTCAGCCAAATATACGTATAAAATTAGTCATAATTTGACTAAACTTTCAGCAGTTAGGTATTTTTTTTTCCCCCTTTTTCTGGATCATCGTACTTGGAATACATTGTATTTTTTTTTTTTGTACACATTTTTTTTTTTTCTGGACTCAACGAAAAGAGCAAATTTTTTTTAGTTTTATTTGTTTTCTTGTGAATTGATAGCAAATCTACATGCATGGAAACAAAGACGGACTAAAGAATTAACATACAGCACTCTGACCACAAATAGCTGCATGCGGTTAGCCATATAATTATGCAATATACTTTGTTATCTAGTTTTAACCCTCAAAGCATTAAGTAAACACCATTAGCCACTCCTTGCATGATCATCTTTAACATGAAGAAAAAAATTAGATCAATGACATCTCTCAAATTAAGATCATAGTTAAATGTGTTGTCTCTGCTGCTCCCTAGGGCCTTTCACTCGCCAGTCACGTACGTTCCTCCACTAGCTCTTATTGCATGCCCTGATCAGTGTCTTAACCCGAGCATGAAAGGAGCTCCGGTGGCCTTCAGCCAAAGGTTCCCTTGGATGAAAGGACCGACGGTGAATTGAAGAGCCTCCCTCCTGCTGATGGCTCTAACACCCTTCCACCTAACCCTCCTATTGGTGTTAGCACCCGGGCCTCGGTTCGCGTACTCGAGATAGCTACAGGTGTCGAGCGCAAAGTTTCCTGCCCATGGCAGAAACCCAGCTGGCTGGACAAAGTCAGCCAAGGTGGACTCCATGATGACTGTCCTAGAGTACTGCTTCCATGGCCTGCCCAAGTATGTTCGGATCTGGAACCTCGCAGGGAAGAGCTTCTGCTCTGGGACAATCCTGCAGTTATGGATCACCAATCCTGAGGTCTCACGCTTGTCCGCTCTGCCTTGTGCGGTCACCGTGTTCTGCTGGTTGTCCACGGGCTTCCTTACGATGATCAAGGAGTTCTGGATCACGACGGCAGCATCACCGAAGATGAAGTCCACAGTGCCGGAAATAACGCAGTTGCGGTAAAATTGTCTGTGTGTTTGGACGTACAGGGTGTCTTGATACCCATCCATCCTACAGTTGAAGAAGGCCGCCAAATCAGATTGTACACGGAGAGCCACAGCTTGGTGTCCCTGAGGTCCAGCAGTGTTTTGGAATCCAATTGACTTGCACAGGAACCCCGGTCCCACAGCCGCTGCATGCATAATGATGATAGTTAAGCAAATTTAACTTACGATCATGATTAAGGTAGCTGAATAGAATTGGATTGGTGGGTGTGTAAAAACTTACAGAAGCTAGCAGTCTTGAAGGTGGAGAACCCATCACGGTTGCTCTTGCGGCCAGTGACAATGGTCTTTCTTGGTCCATCACCGTACATGAAGACGTTCTTCTGATCCTTTTCCACTGTAATGTACTCGTCATAGACTCCGGCCTTAACATAGATGATATATCGGCCTCTGAGGTTCTTTGGGTAAGCGGCAAGTGCTGCAGCAATGGTCTTGAACTGTCCGCTGCCATCTTTGGCCACAACAACGTTGGGTCTGATCGCGCCCTGGTTCTGCGAAGCCAAAAGCTTACGGTCTGAGCCGGATAACCATGTTGGATACCCGTCCTCGCTAAGGAGTCGACGACTGCTAGGCTTGGCATTGAACTCCAAGCCAAAGAACTTCAGGATATCGGAGATTTCGGTAATGATGGCGAGAGCATTACTGGTGAGTGAAGAGGCATCTTGAAGTTTCTCTTTAACGACGGTATAGTATTCAGGTGCCTCCTCAAGCCCATCAAGGCATGTTTGTTGGTACGAGATGACAGCACTCAACCAGTTCTTGAGGTCGGCACTGATCTGGTCATTCACGTTGAGATTGTTTTGGTCCCCCACTGTAGAGAGCGTGTCCTGGAGCTCATCAATTGCGAATTGGAGCAAGTCCTTGCAATCCTCGACCGACATTTTCACTCTTGGGCTACTGGACACATTTTTCACGAGGTTATCGGAGAAGTTGGACGCTTTGGCCACCTCGTTAATGGTTGCTTGGATCGCAGCCTTGATGAGTTCCTTAGGGTCTGTTTTTCCTTTTTCTGCCACAGGGCCGAGGGTCTTCTGGCAAATTTCCTTGTGATCCGTCTTACTACAAATCTCTGTGACAGCCTTCATCTGTGGTGACAAGTCCTCGCCGCCCTTATTGTGTCCATGGTGGTTAACTACGGCCACCACCGCTACGACCACACCAACAACAAGAATGACAGAAACAATCGAAACAGTTAGTTTGCGTACCATCTCTTCTTCTTCTTCTTCTTCTTCTTCTTCTTCTTTTCTTTGATTCGCTGGGGATATCTCTCTCCCACCCCGAATCAAAGCAGGCACTCTGGCTTCCCCGCTAACGCCAAAGGAAATTGGTAGGCTAGGGGGGTCGGAGAGAATTATGCTTTGTACGTATGACAAAGAGTGATAGCTTCCTCTCCTTGTCTAATAGGCCGTTGAAGGAGGTAGGCATGCATATACCATCCGAAAGGTCTTTATAGGCGTTCCAAGCTCCTTAAATTAGGGTACTGACTTGCTAGTCATGTTCTGTCTTGCGTGCATGGACGGTAGTAATCGTTGTTACATGTTTGAATGGCTGACCGGAGTTTGAGTGGATGAGCTGTGCGCTACGGCTAAGGACGAACTCACGACGCAGAGCTAAAATTAGTGAAAACACAGACAGTTCACCCCCACTGTCATTCAAACTTCTTCATTGTGGTTCCTTGGATTAATAGGCTATATTTGGTGGGCTTTGATGGCTCTGCGTTGACAGAGGAGATCTTGGAGTACTAATGATGCAGAACCTGCGGGTGGAATTCTCCATCTTGAACCAGCTCTGAGATTGCAGTAGACGTTATAACACTTTCTTTAGTTAAGCTCCTAAAAATATGATTAGACTTCCACCTCCAACCTCTGGTCTCTTGTCTCTTGCTTTTCGGCCCCTGTTGGATATATAGCAGCCATCATCTCATCATGATTCATGCGGCCCTATATTTCCTATAGGATATATGTGCTAGATTTACTAAATTCACTAAGCTGACATGATCAGAGATTGTTCTTCAGTCCTAAAAGAGTTTCCACCTGTCCAATTCTACATAGTTAATTAAAAATTAATCCAATAGAGACAAAAGTTCAAAAAATGTTTAAAGAATCTTTACTTCACTTCCAGCATCAATATTCGCCATTTAATAAAGTCGTATAGTTAGAAATGTAAAGAAAATTAACTATGTATAACACAGTATCAACGGATGGTTAAACTGCACAGAAAATAGACTATGTGGTCAGATATATATTGACTGTTGGATCATATAACATAGCAAACATTGATGAATTTTAATAGCTTTGAAGCTTAATGTGACAAAATTAAAAATTTGAGAATTCAAAATGATATTTTGCAGTGATATTTTTTCAAAATAATTTTATCCTTACTTTTCTCCTCAAAATTCTTTTCTGCGAAAGAATCAAACCCCCTCTCCACCCAAAAAAAAAAAAGAAGAAGAAGAATTACACATGTAAAATAGAAAAAAAAAAAATAAATAAACCTGAATAATTTATTGAGTTACATATATAAATATACTCTCTTGCACAAATTTTTAGGATATATAAATTTATTGAGATACAATTATGTATATTTATATAAAAATACATAAATGATCTCGTTGATAGATATATATCTACATAATACAAACGGGTCCGATCGGAGATATATAGTGGTTTGATTTTACATATAGGCACTCGACATCTTCAAGCTTCAAAAAGTAATGGTATATTATACTAATATATGGGGCTTTGGCTAGGGCTGTACAAGGTTCGGGTCGGGTCGGTTCCTGGCGGGTCTGCGTGTCACATGTCGGGTAATTCGGCCCGACCCGTCTCACCCGAACCGGACGTGATTGATGCCTGAACCCGATCGAATCGGGCGAGTCGGGGTTCGGTCAGGCTGAATTTCTTTTAATTGGGTTTTACTTTGGGGCTTTGAGATAAGCAAGTTGGGCTTCACTTTTTTGCTTTGTTCCAAACTTTTTTTTGCTTTGGGCTTCCCTTTGGGCTTCATTAATTTCCTTCCTTAGTTTAATTAATTTCTTTATTGAAGAAAGGTCAATGTCTATACAGAAGGAACTTTGCAATCACCATGATGCTATGGGCTTCTAACTCCACCGTACAAAGCTCTCTCCTCAGCACTCTTCTTTGCCTCCCTCTTCGCTCTCCTCTCTACCCTTGCAGAAGCATTTGCCTGTACTTTCTCCATTATAGGTACTGAAACCAGGAATTGTCCGGTCCAATTTGTTGTAAACTTTGACGCTATAAGGTTGCAGAAAATCTTATACAACCTCTGCAAGAAAAGAAACCAGAAAGGGTTAACCAGATTATAAAGGCATGTGTACTAAACAGACCTAGACTTCCAAATAGAGAACCCTAAAGGAAAGGATTTAGGCCAATTCCAATGGAATTCCATTATACTTATTCAAACTTGACAAAAAGGGAAGCATTTGTCATATCAGTCATGTTGATTAAGCAAGCAGAAATATCAAGTAATTGACTCTTACATTTTTCTATTTCAAGAGTATACGCAGGAACATTTGAAATGGTATCTGCCTCCCATATGAAAATAACATTAGTTTGATTACTAGTTCTCAGCATGCAAACAACATTTGAAATGGAAAAGGACTATAGCGAAATAAACCATTATGAAACAAACCATTGTGCACAACAAAAATTGGATTCCAGCAAATCATAGCTTGAAGCAAGATAAAACCAGTTTAACTGATGATCATTATATGCACTTAGCCAACAATCCGTAGTAAACAAAAGACAAAGCTTTATATTGCACACACAGCACATTTGAAACACCTTCAGGTTGCTCAAAAAATAAAAAACTCAGGGTTGCCCATCCACCACTCCTCATGATAACTTCAAGAGGACAACAACATTAACATAATGTACAAAATATCCAGGAAAAGGACTATAGCGAAATAAACTTACAATCATAGCGTTGATAATTGACTAGGATTCCCAAATACCGTGACAATCATTGGAGCTTGTCGATGCAAGCTACCATGCCTTGACTAGGATGAAATTTCAAATTTTGAATCTTCACCAGAACAACTTGAAGCATTAGCAACTATAATCCTTCACAAAATTACAACCATTACAACTATTGTCCATAAATTCTCAAGATATTAAAAAGTCTCTAAAATAAAACATTAAAGAAAATCAACAGAAAAGTATACCATTCACAACTACAACTATTGGTGAAAAAAGATTGAGACCTAAAAACAACACCCTACCCAAACATCTACAGCCTAAATAAAGGACCTGTAGTAGAAGATTAGTCGCATCATTTCGAAAAAGTGAAGAAAATAGATACCCGTAAAAAATAAAACGAAACATTATGAATCTCTAAATACCCTCAACTAATGAAGAAAATCAGATTGAAACCAACAATATCCGAGTAACCTTGAAACCAAAAATCAAGATGTTGATGTCTGTACCCATTTCGTGATTTAGCAACCGTACCCATTTCCGAAAGAAGGAAAGTAGAGGAATCAACAACAGTAACTAAATCAATTTGTTTTCCTTCTCATCCTCGTCCTTTCTCAGAGTATAAATCTCCCTTATTTTCCTTTTCTGAAAGTGGGATACCCAGAGATCCTTTATCATCCATAGTGAATCTCCCTTAGGTCGAAGCTAGATTTCAGAGAGGATTACTTTACAATGAGACAATTCAAGATTTGAGAGAAAGGAACAATCGTGAAGAGAAGAGAAAAAGAGAGAGAAACTCAACAATCGGGCTGAAGGAGGCACGAGGAGAAGGAAAACGCTTAAGGTTCGCCTCCAAATAACGTTTAGGAAACGGCGGGTCAGGTCGATTTCGAAGCCCGACCGAATATAGGCGGGCTCCAATATTCTGAACCCGCATCTGTCCGGTCTATGTATGGCCGACCGGATTCGGGTCGATTTCGGGCGGGTGTGTCGGTTTTGGGCGTGTCAGGTGCAGCATGTACAACCCTAGTTTTGGTCATATATTAGCGATGCCCCGCCCTACTAAGATGAGTACCGGAAATGGATGGAATCGGAATAGTCAATTCTGGTTCCGTTCCGGTATTTACAATAATGTAATTTTTTTTTTGTTTCGGTTCTATTATGGTATTTTATCGAAACAAGAAATTCCAGTTCGACATGTGCTTTTTTTGACATATTTTTTTGGGCCCTTAAGCTAAAAATATTTTTTGGATCGAATTTTTAGAAGATTTTTCTATTATTCATCATAAATTAGCAAAAAATAAACATTCAAACAAATTCAGTGCTCATCATATGTTGTTTTTTTTTATTAATACTCATCATATGTAATTTTATTTTGAGCCCTATTTTTTAAAAAAAAATCGAATAAAAAATTTCGGTATTTTTAGTTGCTCATCATAAATTAACAATAAATGTAAATTTTCCTTCAAAATCTAGATTCTAAAATAAATATTCAATCAAATTACATAGGTTATACTTTATTTTGAGCACTATTTTTATTTTTTTTTTTCAAAAAATCAGAACTGAAAATTCTAGTAATTTCGCTGGAATTTCCAGTTCCGATTCTGAAAATTATCAAAAATGACTTCCGATTCTAATTTCTGTATATATCAAAATCATAACCGAATTTTTCAAAATCAGAACCGTAAATTTCAATTCTTACCAGAATTTTTTCTCACCCTTATGCATCACTGCAAAAATGGGAACAGGCCCCTTCACTGACATGGGCGGCGATCGACTTTCAGTATGGTGTCCGTGGCAATTAAACAAGTGACTTTGGACGGTCCTAAAATTACACAAGAGTGAGGTGCGCAAAATAATTGGTTTACTAAAGGTTTTTTTTTTTTTTTTTTACTTTTTGAATTACGAATATACTGTTTCAATTAATCTAAAATTGGGGTTATGTAAGTATTTGTCAATAGATTTTTACCTATTTTTAATAAATAGTTCTTGAATTTTTAAATAGATCATGAAGGCTTTGAATTTGAATGTTTTATCAAAAGAGTTTCTATCTATAAAGTTAATAGGTCATTTTCAATCATAAGTTTGATTAAAATCATGTTATTTTAAAAAATAAAAAAATTAGTAAAAAAATTAGATATGAAATGTGAACCATTAATTTTAAAAATAAAATTATACGAGAATGAATTTTTTTAACAAAAATTATAAATTTAATGATCTCTGTTGATCAATATGAAAAATTAAGACGATTTGTTAAAAAATGTCAAAAACTATATAAATACTTAGCTCTAAAAATTATCATAATCTTTTTCATAAACACCAATACAACTAAGTGAACTCACTAACTTTTGCACAAACTACGATAAAACTCTAAGCTACTTAAATATACATACAATTATCAAAAATCCTAAAAAATACTAAAAAAAACAATTACAAGCAAACATAACCTAAGAGGATGATCCTCCAAGTTGCCTCTTGGTATCAACCTTCAAAAAGAGATGTTTGAGTCTTAAAATTTTCATTATAATAAAATAATTCTCTAAAATTCTTTCCCTTCTCTCTTCGTTAAATTACCAATTTTCTCATTTCTCTTTACTTTTCGCCGTCACACTGAAATTTTTACCATCATCAATTTTTACGATCAAACGTCGTTGACTCTCAACCACCCACCTGTGACAGAGTTTTCAGACCAAGACTTCCCCCATATAGAAATGAATGTACTCAGGACGTCATGAAGAAAGACAACCCTTCGGAAATTTCAGCATGCAGGGGAATGAGGCCAGGGCCTTGCTGGGGTTCCCTTCCGATTCTCGACCTACCCTGTCTCAGGTACCATGATTCATACCTATCTTCCTCTCTCCAATTCAAACGGATCCCGTATTATTTGTTTTTCGCTTATGAGGGCTTTTGTCCCGTGATGACTCATCTGAATTATGTAACGAGTTTGACTGATTTACGGATTCAAGTTTGTATTTTGGGGTGACCCCTTTTGACTTTGAGGTAGACTGATCCTGAATTACTGAGTCTGGGTTGGTAGTTTCTAGCTCAACTGGGATTGAGTTAAGTTGAACTTTTGAGATTAGGCAGGATGCACAAGTTGTGGTTTTTGGTGCCCAGAAGGTTTTGTTTTTCAATATTGTTTGATTGATTAGTAGGGCAATCATCACGGGGTGAGTAATGATTGTAGGTTAAGGCAGCTTACCGAAGGAAGGTGTGGGAGTCTCATCCTGATCTTTTTCCAGGTCAAGAAAAGCGTCATGCGGAATCTAAGTTCAAATTGGTAAGAATACAGTGCCTTCACAAAACAAAGCGTAGGTGTTTGTAATATTTTTTTATTCCTTGCGTTGTCAGTTCTACTATTGTTACATGTATGTGATATGCCATTGTATGCAAGTGTTTTTGCCGAGTTTAAACTGAGTTTAGGTAGCTCCAGGTCACTTATCCACAAAAAATCTGTGGCTGCTACCTGATTTAAGCGAGGTGACTTAGCATGGGGCATGATTACTAGTGAATAGTGATCAATTGAAACATCAACACTCGATGGAGAAGAGGAAAATGGAGTAGTGTGTTTTTTGTGGTGATGGAAGGATGTTTTCGTTCTCCAATATTCTAGAAATAGAATAAACTGGATAGGTGAGACAATCACCCATTCACTCCATAGAGTTTAACACTTAGTCCCACGCAGCAGGGAAATGCCAGTTCTTGATTGGATAGTTGTTTTCTGGCTGCCCAAGAAGTTTTTCGGGGTTTAATATCGATACTGCAAAGCCTTTTGCAAATTGATGTCCTAGTGATAAATTTTGGGCTCAGCTAGAACAAAGAGAGACACTTGTCCTGTCTCTACATTATCTAGAGCATGTTTATCCTATCTATAGCGTCTTTAAAGTGTTGGCTTCACATTGAATAAGCCGAAGGCCCTGAATTACCATTTTGACTTGAGGATTACTGCAGTGTCATTATTCATCGTGGAGTATATAAGAAGATATATTAATTTTTGTTCTTATCTGTTTTAGCCAAATGTAGACATATAAAGTATATGGATTTCTGAAATCTTGTATTTGCTTTCACATATATTGTGGTTTCACATATATTGTGGTTTCATTTGCAGTCATCGAATAACTGACTTCAGTATGTGAATTTGCTGCAGATTTCAGAAGCATATTCTTGCCTGCTGTCTGGTAATTATCCTATTTTAAGAAAGACCAAAAAACTATAATAAGTCATGGTTTGAAACTCTCAAATGGAGGAAAAGGTTACTGGACGAACTTGACTCTCTTAACTATCAATCTCATAATGTGGCATAAGGCTCAAGAAGTTTCTCTTGTACGTCTTCTTAGATTCTGCTAGAAAGATTTAGAATATATAGGTATAAGATGTTTTAGAAGATCCTTTACAATGAGAAGGAGCAATTCGATGGAGATGAAATGGACGAGAATGAGAACAAAGAAAAGAGACCTGTGGAAAGGGTTACAGCAGTTGATGTGGTTGTACATTTGGATGTGAACCCTGCAGCTGGGGTTGCAACCACCAATGATTATCCCCCGATTTTATTGCTGTTTATCTATCTGTGTCTCAGCAAATTCAGAGTAAGCAGTATGTATCGAGATGCAATAAATGCTTATTGACGAGTCGTCTGATGTCACTGAAGACCAAAATTTCAGTTATTTGTTGTTTGGTATGTCAGTCATTATTACGGTTTTCATTGCTACTAATTTATCAGCACAATGTTCCAAGTTTCCCAATTCCTCAGTTAAAATCTATCTTTTTGGTACGTAAATATATTTCACTGCTGGCAGTCCACTGCCACTGCCCATACTTGATTTTTTGCTTCACGTGCTCATTTTCCTTTTGGATTCAATAGTTTATATGCTAGTGCCTATGATAGTATTGGGGCGAGTTGTAGAGAGACCTCTTTATTTGTTGATGCTGCATATGCCCCTTGTATGCTAGATAATTGCTCATTCTACAGTTTGTAATCTAATGTGTGTATTCAATGTCATTGCTCAATTGAATTCTTCTAATAAGGTCATTTATATATATGATTGTACCTCTGCTTCCCATAAATGTATACAAGTGACCCGCAGTCCTGTTCTGTTTAATAATATTTTATGTTCAATTTAGTTAAATGATGTCTGAGTCAGTTACAGTTCGTCCAATCAAAATCTACAAGTTTATTTGGCTTGAGCTTGCAAATCATGAAAGTAAAGCTGATCGCCTTATTGGAAGGATAATGGTGGATAATACTCGTAGGAGGTTATGGCAATAATGATTTTTGTCCAAATAAGAACATCCACGCCCAGACTGATAAATTAGAAAAGAAAAAGAAAAACAGCTCTGACAACAAGGAAACAAAAACTATAGTATGACTAGTAATTACAGATTCTGACATGCTAGCTAAAAATTTCATGTGATGCTTAATACAGGTGCAAGAGGAGAAGGTTCAGCCTCAGGTAATCTTGTTGGAATAGTTGTTATGTATCCTTTCTTATTTCCTTCCTAGCTAGTGAGTCTTGTTAGTTCTATGAGATGTAATGTATCTGGGTTAGGCACAAATACAAGAGTTGTCAGAACCGGAGTTCCAAGGGCGCAGGGCGGGAGGGGAAATCCTGCTTTGATTCGAGTCCCTTTCCTTTTTATTATTCTGGGAACAGTTGGACTTGGGGGATTAAATGCTGCTAGGTGATTAACAATCTCAACTATGAGGATATAGATTTTGTGTGTTGGAAATATTATTTCAGAGGGCTCAAATGTTGTTATATTTTCTTTGTTATTTGCTTATCAGGGCTTATAAAAAGCAAAAGGAAGAGTACCCTTCTCACAATCCTTTTCTTCCGTGATCCCTCCACCCGATGTGATCATGCTTCCTTCAGTGTTCTGTAAGAGTAATCAATGTTATGAATTAACTGTATATTACAATGTGTCAGTGCAATTTGAAAAAGAGCAATTTGTTGCAGGTACTCCCTACCATTGTGTATCGGTAGTGTGTTTGTGTGTGTATTTCAGATCTTTTGTTTTTTGTTTTTTTTGGCAAGTTTCTTCATTTGCTTGTCTAACATCTTATTGCTTTTGAACTGGATTGGCTTGTGATGGTTAAGTTTCGTTTGAGAAGGAAAAAAAAAAAAAAAAAACTGGATTGGCGGTCAGAAGACAAAATCCAGATTTATGGACGTTGTGATAGTAGTTTCAGGTTAGATTTTATTCCATATGTTGGTAGTGTAACTAAGATGCCGATATAATGAGAAGAAAAGAAAAAGAAAACAAAGGGTGACATTTTGTCAATTTTCTATAAATTTTTTGGTGGGGTCTAGACCACAGGGACAATTTTGGATGCATCTTTCGGTCTTCCTTTTTGGGTTTATGAACTCGGGATTAAGATCTTTGTAATTTTTTACTTGAATTGCATGATACAATTTAGAGAGAGATAGACACAATAGTTGGACTCTCTATTATTTAATGTTGTCTATGTAAAGTTTCAAGCGGTACGTATTTTCTAATGGAATTCACACTATCTTTATCTTTTCAAATTGTATGATGTAATTCAAATAAGAGTATAGGTGAAAATTATAAAATATCCTGGTCCATACAGTAAAAAGTAATTGAACATGAAAAAGAAAAGGAAGTGGTAATTATTCGGCACTTAATTTTATTTAGTATCCTGTCTTGCAGTGAAAACCCAAATAACTAAGACGAATAAAGCCATGTGGTGTGTTAGATACCATGTACTCGTAACTCGCACCCCTATTTCTTCTGGTTACTTTTGTCACACTCCTTGGATTCTGGAGAAGAATCAACTGCAAAGCTATTGTACGAAGTTTCGATCTGGAACTCAGGCAAGAGTCGGGTTGTCTCTAGAAAGCATGGCATCAACCGTCGTCCACTAAAGTATTCTCTGGAATTTGCTTCATCAACCGTCCACTAAACTATTCTTTGCAATTTGCTTCATGTTTCTGAGAATCTGGAAAGAGCTGCGTGTTCTCTCTGCAATGTAAAACAAAACAAAAAAGATAGCAATTTTTCTAAGATAAATCAAATCAAATTAATCCATGCTGAGCACAGATGAATGAGCTTGCCGGATTCGATTCTAAACCAAAGATTAGTAGGCAATTATGGAGTATATCATTTCGTGTTAGAAAGGCAGAGGCCACCAGGTTATGCTTCTTTATAGCTCTTGACTGGGCTTCACACTAGTCTTTCATTCGTTACAAAACGCAGAGATGATTGAAACTGCAAAGTGATGAAGAGGAAAATTCCAGTCACTCGTATACGTAACCTTTGGAAAGAATAGCTGTTCAATAATCCACGAGTACCTTGTGAAAGACTTGTTCGGTCATCTTTCCCTCTTCTTTTCAAAAGATAATTTACAAAAGAAAATGGAAAGAGAGTCCCACCCAAAAGCGCAAAAGCCACTTGTCTATAAAGTTGCCGAACAATCAACGACTCTTTAAAGTTAAGACGAAGGGTCAGGCGTAAGTGCTGGTACATATATTATCCGCTTGGCCACGCAAATTATGATCAATTCCAATGGTACAGCTCGGAGCATGAAGCAAAAACCCAATTCAGGAGTACCTGATTTGGAAGCACATGGGCGCACCCAAGGGGTCTTCGGATCTTCGGAAGAAAATGAAATTTTCACTCGCAGAATGGAGAAAGTTCAAGCAGCACATATATTAGTTTGACAGATATTAAATGCAGACCACAACAACCAGGTCAAACTTTCAAAGCTTGACAATATTGACTATTTGCCTGCGGCTAGCGTGCACAAAATTATAAATCTTTAGAAGAGACGGACAGATGACATAGACTCACACGAAAAGACACAGAGCAGCAGTATTGTATGAGTTGAATTTCCCATTTATTCCAGCGAACAAAAGACAGACAAATGGGCACATAAAAACTCGTATTGCTAATTGCCCTTTACCCGAAATAGGGGATAAGACAATAAAAAGAGAAATGAACAGAAAAGGAACAGCCACCACATCCAATTGCGAGCACACCCATTGATGTTAGGTTCATGGGACCATGCCAACTTGTTGCCAGATGTTGAGCCAAATACAACATGCACGCTAACTGTAAAGAGGAAAGCATATATTCCCAAATAAATAGCAGCAGTGTTCTTCTTCCTAGAAACCTTTTTTTTTTCCCTTTCCCTCTACAAGCAAGATAATTGATACAAATAAATCAAAAATAGAACACAAATAATGCTCTCCAGCTTTGACTTCCTACATTGAAGCAAATTTATTCATGATCATACAATCCACGATCTACATATAATAGAAATAAGCATATCCAGTGTCTGCATAAATCAATGCTCCCTCTTATACTTCCAAGATCAATAGAGACACGATCCATGAGGAAACTCTTGAGTTGAGCATACCTTTTTTACAGTCGCTTCAATCTTTCCTCTTTTGACTTTCCTCCAATCCTTTTAGTGAACCGATAAATCCCTCCACATTAATGCAGGGGCCATCTCAAAACCCTCCAACAGAACTATGGGCAGATCTTCAATAGCACCTGTAACAAGGGCCCCTATCTCAAAATAAATTGGCATAACCTGTCGTACTGGCGATGCTACGAACATTACTCATCTGCGGCTACGAAATTTGCTTACAACTCTCTGTTCTCAACCAAAAATTTAACTCTTCCCTTGTGCCTTCCCTATGATAATCTACCTTCTGATCACAAGGCATAGAAACTAGTAACTCTTGCAAAGCATTAACTGGCAAGGACCAAATATCTAATGGTTAGACTTAATCTGATAGAAATCTTGTCGAACACGCACAAACCTTTGAAGTGTGTAGGGTGCAGAAAGTAGCTTATAGCCACCAGACTCGGGCAGAATTATGATAGTCTAATAGGTAACCTCACCAAGAGTGAGTTTTCATTCTATAGACACCATGTAAAACAAATTTACCTAACCTGACTTAATCCACAATCTAAAAGTTCCACTTACCTTAGTTTTTTAGATTTTGTAGTTCTTTCAAATATGACCTGTGTTCCTCCAGTCAGCAAGTTCAACTCAATGACGATAAACTTGAACCCTTAACGTTCTTAAGGCCGATTGTTTTTGCACCAAAACTGAGCTTGATATAATCAAGCACCAGTTTCAAGACTTATATCAGTTTTAGTGTCCGGAAGAGTAATGGTAATGGGTTGCCATCCTGAGTGATGATGAGTAATCCATCTCTTCACAGCAATGACCATGTTCAATATCTGGAGTACATCGCCCAAAGCAAGATCTTCTAAGCATTCTTTCCTTAAAGTCAAAGCTGCTTCATATCTGCAGCACAAATGCAAAGCAGAAATCCAATAATTTAGCTCAGGGAACTCACTAACCCAAGAAAATAAAATAGCAAAACATCAAACACCTCCACCTGCATTGAGAAGCCATAATCGCTGATCTGCCAGCTGAGGAAGAAAGAAACTTCTGTATGCCATCCCATGTTGCTTTTGGATACTGCATAGGATTACCTCCTATAGGATTCACGCACTTCCATAGCCTCTCATTTTTACCAACATATAACTGCAGTGCGCCTAAGTTCTGTTTCACTACCATATTTTGCTCAATTGCACTATCCAAGGCCTTTCTTACATCAGTATTGCGGTGTTTCAGATCTCCATAACGTATGCAGTCAGTTATGTTTGCTTCTGTAGGCATAATTTTTTCATTTTTCAGAGTGTTTAAGGCAAGTAGGATAACACCGATAAGGCCTTGCACATACTCGGAAGGCGGTGGATGTCCTTGAGAACCCCAGACACCATTGCTAGAAACAGCATTAGTAACCATTGGGGAGGATGAAGGCTGGGGAAATTCAGAACCGCGTGGATACCTATTGTTCATAGTATCATGATGAAATGCTTGGCCACCATGCATAATATGGCCTTTTTGCTGTAAATTAAGGCGAGCTTGATATGGAGATTCAGTAGAGCTTGGCCTATATTCTTCTCCACTTCGGTGATGGCCATTTGGGGGACTTTGCCCATAGCTGGGGTATTCAGAGATATTCAGCCTACCCAGGTCAGGCATATTGGTGTCTGGAGCTGAAAAATATCTGAAACCAACAGGTCTCGGAGGAATTGGCTGAAAACCATGACTATGATGAGAGTTAGGATGATGCAAATTCTCCGATCCAAAAGAGGACGGCATATGGGGGTTGTTTGGCCTCAGAGGAAGAGGATATTGATTTTGCAGATTTCCTACAAAATTATTGCTATTACTTCCTGAAGTGTCAGAACTGCCAGGGAAGAAATCTGGACTAGACCGACTTACAGAGACTACAGGGTCAATACCAAAGAATTCATGGGGGGCTTTCTTAAACTGCTTTGCTTCTGAATGTTCTGGTTGGTAAGGGTAATCATTGCTTTTACTCTCTTGAGTAGAAACTGGCATGCTTGAGACTCTTGAAAGGCTTGGCTGATTTATGTGTTTTCGACTATATTTCCCTCTGGATTTGTTATCGCCACCAACCCTTCCCATACTAGAAGGCCTTTGATTTCCCAAAGCAAGGTTTTCAGAATTGATGGCCATCATCGATTGGATTGGGTGAATAGGTTCAGAAACTTCGTATTGCAAAATCTCATGATTAGAAGTATGGTGACCATTGACCAACTGCGATGATTCACCACTTGAAAGTGGGGATCCTCCGGCTGAGAGGCTTGTCCAAAGCCATACCGTCTTCGCTGCAGCAATGAGGGGCACCGATGCTTTTTGTGGCTGTGCTAGAAGAATATTATATCTTCTCATGCGCAGCTGATGAAGCGCATTAGAGAAATCCCTGTCACCAGAAATTAGCATAAAGTTTGCAGGTGCAGGGTTGTCTACAGCCCAGAACAGCATATCAACTAAGATCTTCTTGTCGCTTGCATCTTTCACACCTGTTACAAAACCAGAAGGCATCAGCGAAAACAAATAGACTATCGAAAAACATCACAATCTTATTATCTCCCAGTCCATTACACTTGCTACTCAGAGAAATATATAACTAAAAATAGGTTTGCAAAAGCTGGCCAAAAGAGAATTGCCAAAAGAAACAATCAAGAACTGCATAGTCAACGTTATTGTCCTCGATGAAATGGACAAGCAGTCACGAATATTATTGAAAAGAATTATGGAACATATCATGGGTGCCTGAAAAGCAAGAAAGGGAATAATTTTTAACAGTGTGTATGAACAAAACTTAGGATTTTCTGAAATATTAGAAATAACAAATCTTCTATAACCTCAAGCTCCCTTGAGGACAACTAAAAGAAGAAACCGAAAAAAAAAATTTCGCAAATTGCATCGATAAGATGAAAAACTGACGATCGACGCAAAATACAAACCGTAACATGCAACATCGGTCTTCATTCATACATGAAACAAAAGTGCAGTTAGCACTTCTCGACTCAACCGTAAAAAAACATATCCTAAGATTTTGGGATAAAGAAGTGGAGTTAAAAGCTGAACCTACACAAAAATAGGTAGGTCTATCAATATCAAAGCGGCAGAAATTCTCAAAACTTGCGTCATGGGTTCTAAATCTACAACACTCGCAGTGGATTCTGAACTCAAAAAGGCGGACATAAATCAAATTCTTACTACAGCAATCAAGATGGCGAAAGCCAATCAGTGAACAAGAAAATCCAGATCGGGAATGATTCGGAGAAGGATCGTGCTCCACAAAGTATTCGCATAGTTTGTAGCCCTAAGTAAGGCAAGCAAAGAGGAAGAGTACCGGCAGGGACGTGGTTGAGGGCGATGCCGGTGCTGGAGAGCGCGTGCTGGACGGAGGCTGGGATGCGGTTGGTGTCGCCATAGGCGGAGATGGAGACGGGCCCGCAATAGTTCATCTTGACGAGCGCGGAGCTTATGTTCTGCGCGATCGAGTGCGGGTCGCAGCCCTTGGGCACCTGGCAGTTCTCTATGTCCCACCACACCGACGTCTTCGCCCCAACGTACTGGGCCTCCGCCAACGAGGACGACGTCGTCGTTGCGCTGGCTCCGCCTCCGTTCGCATCTCCAACCATCCTTGGGCGAAAGTTAGCTGGCGGCGCACGATAGCATCAACCGCTTTCTCCTCCTTTTCCCTTTCTCTTTATTCTACTCTCTCTCTCTCTCTCTCTATCTGTGTTTCTCTCTCCGTCTGTCTATCTTCCTTTCGGCGTCTGGAACTATTTCTCTCACTCGGGGTGGAGGAGCAAAGAGAACGGTCCTCTATGGCTGGGCCCCACGAGGAAGACGCATCTCTCGGGCTCCGGTTAGTCACGTAAATAATGGAAACTACTCCTTAAGAGTCAAATTATATAGAGCTTCGGAATAACATTATTTAAATATATTCGTTAAAATAATAATAAATAAAATAAATTTTTGGGTGAATTTGGTAGAGAGAGCTCTGCTTTCTTTCTATACTTTTTCTCCCTTGGCCGACTGACCCATTTCTCCCATCTCCTTCTTTAGTGGTGAGAGGTGCTTCTCTCGCTCCTATCTTCTTCTTTTCCTTGCCTTCTGTGACCGGAATTTTTAATAAACCCCTAATTGTGGGTATTTTTAAGGATTTTTTTTCAGCGAATTTGATGATTAGATCTATATTTTTTTGGAGGTTTTTGAAGACCACGATCGGCAGGGACGACATCTACATCAACTGGAGAATCTTTCTGCACTGACCAGCCAGCGACGGACGGCGCTTGTGATCACACCCGCACGCCATGCGCACGTGTGGATCTCACACGCTCACCCCTTTATCTTCATTTTTCAAGGGGTTAATGTCCTCTTCGGTATACACACGCCAAGTGGTTGGCATCTGGACATCCAAGCGCTCCTCGTGGTCATCTCCGATGACCCGGGCGGCGCGTGTGGGCCCATGCGCGCGTGGATCTCACGCGCCTCCACCTTTTCCAATCTGGCCGGTTTGTCGCCTCTAGCTGCTGGTCCTACCACCATATTCCGCCATCGGCTTTCCTTTTCCTGGTCGTCTCAGCTTGCTGCCCTTCGTGGGCTTTTCACCCTTTATGGGTCTCTACCCGTCCTTTTGGGCTTGGGTTTGTAAGGTTGTTCGGCCCTTTGCTTGTTGGCCCGTCACCTCTCTAGAGGGTTTGACACGCCCCTTAGAGCATGTACTTGAGGTTTTCAAACCTCCTTGATCTTAATGAAAGCTTACAATTCTGACTAAAATAATAATAATAAATAAAATAAAATATTATTCTCTACGTATTCATCGGCCCTGTCTAAATTCTGTGCCCAACACAACTTACGTTTTAGCAAAAGTATTTTAGGCTGAATGCAATAATTTTACAAAATGAAGATCTAAAACATTAAAAAATTATATATAAATATTAATACCTTTAACACAAATTTTAATAATTTTTACATAAATTCTAATTTTTTTTTAAAAAAAATTAATCTACATACTTTTTTTTTTTTTTAATCAAACTCTAACACTTTTTTATTAAAAATTACATCAAATCATCTCTCTCTACACCTTTTTATAAACTCCGATAAAAATTAAATATTTTTGAAACTTTTTACTAATTTTTACACAAAAACTTATAAAACTCCAATCTACATTAAATATTCACAATTTTAAAAATCTTATAATTTTTTTATAAAACAACATACCCTAGAGTAACGAGGCGGCGAAGTGGGTAGGAATTAAAATTGTTGTATAATTTTTTATCTGAATTTTATTATAAAGTTCAGATAAGAATATACACAATATTATATGTTATTTAAATAATATATAATTTATTTATTATATTTATCCCCTTTTAAAATAGAGAAGATCCTTTCTAGTTTTTATGTAGTTATTATTTACTGAGAAAAAAGTGTTTTATTGAAGCTACAATAGGTGACTAAATGGTTAAATAAAGGTGAAATTACACCTATGGTTTTTCGATATTCGAAAGTTACCATTAAGTCTAGAAATAATAAATTAGTCATTTAGCTCTATGAGGTAATAATTTTGAAAAAAAAAAAGCTTTTTCGTCGAGTTTCATCTCTCTTCCTCAACGATAAATATTGACATGTTAATTAATGCTACATTAATCCAATTAAATTGCGCCACGTATCCAATTAAATGTGTTAATCTACAAATGTCATGTCAACACTGATCCAGTAATCACTTACACCACAAATATATGCTACATCAATCAAGCTTAAAAAAAAAAAAAAAACTAAAATTTTCCTACCCTCCATTCACAGTTAAGATTTTCTCGTTAAAATCTCAAATTCAATAATAATCCTACCTATCAACATTTATTATTAACAAAGGGGACGAAGGCAGCTGCCCTTTTTTCTCCGAAATCATTACCTCAGAAAAAAGCTAAATGTCTGATTTGTTTTGCAACTTTTGAATTCTGGATGTGAGTGCAATTTTGCCTTAAATAAAAGGAAATGCTTAAATCGAATTTATAGTGCTGGTATTACGTGTCCTTTTTTGATTTCCTTTTCCTTTTACAGATCGTTGAAGTCTACAGGGAACACGTCCGTGATTGGGGGTTTGCAACCTGGAACACATACCCACTATCTTTCTTTGTGGGCACATTATTATTTCTTTATTCTCCACTCTTCTCGCCCCCGACCGCTCTTTGGTTGGTGGTGTTTTAAAATTTAAATTTACTCCATACCAAACTTAAGTTACACTTCTGCCCCAACCACCCCCCCCCCCCCCCCCCCCCAAAAAAAAAATACACCCCATAATTTAAATTACCCTCGAGTTGATTGTAAATAATATGTAAAGTTGAAAAGCAAAAATTACTCCGTACATCTTTGGAGTTTGACTTTTTTCTAGTTTGGTTCTCAGGGTTCGATTTCCCTAAGAATATCCCTGAGGTGAAGATCTATTATAAAATTGATTTTGCCGTCAACTCATTGGATGAAAATAAACACGTGGCTAACGGCTTACACGTGGGAATTGACAGCTCCATTAAAAAAAAATTTCGGCCTAATCACAATGTAACACGTGGCAGAAAAAATAAAAATAATAAATAAAAATAAAATTAATAAAAAAACATAATTAAATTTTTTTAATGTAAAAAAAAAAAAACCCAGATCGAGGACCCCTGATCCTTTCCCGATGGAGGCCCCCTCCACCAACCGCCGGGGGAGTCTGGCCGCCCAGAACTGGGTGGCTAGCAGAGGGAGGAGGAGTCCCCCTCCCCCAGAGCACTCGGGGTGGAGGAGGATTCCTCCTCCCTCCGCTGGCCGCCCAGTTCTAGGCAGCTAGACTCCCCTGGCGGTTGGTGGACCCCTCCACAGGGAAAGGATTGGGGGTCCCCGATCCGTTTTTTTTTTTTTTCAATAATTATATTTTTTTGTTACTAATTTTAGATTTATTTTTTTTTAAAAAAAATATTTTTATCTTTATTTTTTTTTCCACGTGTAAGCCGTTAGCCACGTGTGCATTTTCATCCAATGAATTGACGATAGGATCGATTTGGTAATGGATCCTCACCCTAGGGATATTTTTAGAAAAAATCGAATCTTAAAGATCAAACTGAAAAAAAGTTAAACTCCAAAGACATACGGAATAATTTAACTTTAAAAATATAAGAGACGAAGTACAAGTTCTGTTTCAGAAAAAATATTGCATTGTGAAAAAGGAAGAAGCTCCTTTTTCTTTTCTTTTTTTCCTTTTTATAAGGGAACTTCCACGAACTTTGCTTTGGAAAACTTTGGCTTTATATCACCTTTAAAAGTTGGTAGAGAGTAAGTAATTTGGGATGAATAGGAACTTGACAAGAAAGCCCTCTAAAACCTCCAAAAACAGAAAAGGTTTAAAGCTTTGCCCAACTTTTCTGTCTTAAATAAAAGTATCTTTATCAACCCCACAATTTCTTTATAGTTAGGGACAAATGCACATATAGTGACAATAGGGTCCTATGAAAGTCGTCTCCTTGGGTAAGAAGCACGGCTGCACGGCAGAATGGAAAGAGTATATGTTAATCATGGCGAGAAGAAACATAAAGGCAGATATTGAGTTTTCCATGGAACGTGTTTGATACGAGGGAAGAAAATCTTAAAGAATATATAGCATAGGTTTCTCCTTAGCCCTTCCAGTACTTGAAGGAGTAACGACCGAACAGGTTGGATTCATTTTCCACAACATTTTGGGGAGGACAAAAATTGGGTTGGCGTAGTAGAATACCCACCTCCCTTCTTTTGTCTTCCTTTTCTTTCACAACCACATAGAGACACACGAAGAGACGGGGGTCTTTTGGATGAAACTAAACGTTGATTGCACGCTCATACTAGTCTCTGCAACAAATCAGTTCGCAGTCATATATAAAGATGGTGGCGACAAAATTTATGTTTGTATTTTTGGAGACGAGAAAAAACGATGTAAGTTTTGACGGGCTACTTTTTGCAATGCTTTTCTCTGTCTCTACGCTGTATGGCTACTAAGCTGTCCTCTCCCCAGATGAGACATCCTCAAGGGAGGAATTAAAGCATCTTCTTCATCCACATCTGCAACAGAAATTGAAGCACTCCATCCAATCCTTTCACCACTGCTGCTGTTCACATCATCACCGGGGACATATACATCAGATGATTTCTTCTCCATTTTCAACTCCTGCAATATTTGGATAAAAATAATGTTTTGAAACGATAAGCGAACATTCCAGAACTACTTTATGCACAAAATAAAAATACTTCTCCCTTCATTAAAAAAAAAAGAAGTTTTTCCGTAGTGATGACTATGGTTCCACAACTTAATCAGACTCTTTTAAAGGAACTTGCCAAGGTAAAGCCGTTCAGTTGGATATCCAAAGTTCTAGAAGGGATGGAATATTCCAAATGAGAATCCTAAGATTATGCGCTTGCTCGTAGGCAATAGCCCTCATAACATTGTCTAGAGCAAGGAGGCTCCTCACAAGAACAGACATCAGATTTCTACGAGCGCCATACGTGTCATGGTTACTGAGCAGTCAGGTCGAATGTTGGGGAAATTCTGTATCCTATCTGAGAACAACCCAATTTAAAAGAGCATGAATGCTAATCAGCATAAGATACGATAAGACTAGCAGAGAATATTGACCTTTACAGTTCTATCTGGGAGACTTTCGGCAGGTAGTTGAGATGGACGAGCATCCCTGACCTTCAAGTAGTTATACATGATCACACCACATAGAGCTGCAGAAAAGATACAATCATTTCTACAGGAGAGGTTCCAAAAGCTATTGAGTTGATAATAATGACAGACCAAAAACATACCTATGGCGTAACCAATTATATTGAGCCCAGTTATCACAGACTCAGGAAATAGAACGGTTGAAAGGGCAATGAGTATCCAGTCTTTCAAAACGCCAGCAACACGGATAGTTACAGCTCCGGTTCTACCAATTACTAAGAAAATGGAGAAGTTCAAAGCCAGAGCGCAAAGTGCATTTGAGAAGAATATCCAAAAATTGAACTGAATCTGTGAAACTTCCATTACAGGCTTCTCCAGAAAATACCACGGAACAAATAAAAAGACAAAGCTGCACATGACAAAGAATGAGAATGAGCTATTCTGTTGATCAGAGCAGATATATAATCTTACCCGCAGATTGCATATGCATTGATTTATCTGGAACCATATCCATAGCAGTTTTTAGTTTTCTTTTCTGACATTCCCTAAAAATTTATTTCCCAGAAGTCTGGATTTGGCTTTCTTCTGAGTTCAAAGAGAAGTCTATGCTGCCCAAAGAATGTATGAGAACTGAGAAGGGCAAAATTTAAGGGAGTGTCAGAAGAAAATTAATTCAATCATACCATTCCCAGTATAGTCAAGTCTTAGATGATAGGTGAAACAGATCAAAAGGACATAAGGTAAATTACCATCAATCAATGATTGAAAAGGTCAGAGATTCAGGAAATAGTCTTACAAAGACCTACAAAAACACCATTAAAGATGAGGGATTTTAGTAGAAGAACCTAAAAGGGGCTGAGAAGGCCAATCATGACATGGAAGCGGTTAGGAGCGGCACGATTGTCAAGGATATAACAAAGACTAATGAAAATTACTTTGTATAGAATCAATTGCAAAAGAAGATTCATAAATCCCCCAGGTAGTTGGGGGTTTGCAGCTCAAAAAGTTGAGTTATTTAAAGATCAGAACCACAGGTCTCATGCTTGAATCACTGCACCAAACTCAGAAATAGAACTATTATTTCCAGTTCCACATATGTGAGAATAAGATACCTGCATGGTGCAATGTAATACAAGCTGGTGATGGGATTTAGAGTTAAGCCCTTCTTTTGAAGAAGAATTTGTGTTAAGACCAGCCTAAGTGCTTCTCCGAACATTCCCATGACTTGATAAGCTGTACCCAGCACATTAAAATGAATTTCTCCATATGAAGAAACGACGACTCCAACACTGACCAGCACCATGTTCAAGAACACATCACACCTTAATTTGTCAGTGCCACAGACAACTGAAGTAAGGAATGTCGCCACCGGCACTTTGAAATTCAAATTTGAAGTATTGGTTAGCCATTTGTCAGTGTCCCAAGCAATACCAATGAGACACAAATACACAAAAAAGAAACATACTCAGGGCTTTAAGCATCTGAATGAAGGCCACAGAAATGTACAGATAAGCAGTGTTGCCAAACCTGTATAGACACAAAAAAGGCATTAATGATTTGGATATATATGTGTGTGTGTGTGTGGATTAACATGTGAAAATCAATATGGATTAATGCCACTGTGGATATGGAAATCACAAGTTTCACATTGACAGCATTGTTAATTCTGCTAACTCTACATGATGAGGCAAAAACAAGTATTCAGATCACAGACACAAATGGATCAAAAGTTTATTAGAAACTTGTTCTTTTTCATTGCAGAAATACATATACTGATATAGGAGGATTACTAGTTATACTTAAGATATCCGCCATCTACATGGGTACATATTTTGATGACAGCACGGGAGAATATACACTTTCAGCCCCACAATAGCAAGAAAGCAAAAGATCAATTTTACAATTCAAATGAAGTCAACTAAGCATTAATTCCAATAAAAAAGGACCGAGATCTACCAATGAAAACTGGTGAATGTCAATACAATAGCAGCCGTTTCCGCGTAACGTTGGGAATTCTCAATATGAACCACTTCAAACAACTTTCCTTGTGGTCCACGAGAATTAGGTAGCATCATTTATAGTTTGATGAGTTTAAAGTAGCATATATGTTCAAAGTCCCAAGTAGAACAGCAATAAAGCAAAACCGGCTAATATGCCACAAATTGTGGCTTGTTTTCTAAACATGTTGCAATAACTTATCAAAAGACTCAAGTTAGCATCTGGGGATTTTTCCCAGCTATATCACAGAAGAACATGTACATCAGTTCATGTCTTTACTGAAGACAGGAACCCAATATCTGGATCCAATCTAGGCGTCTAATTGAACGGTGTAAGTTACTTACCATAAACTGGACGCGAAGAAGGCACTTATTGGAACAACACATGTTGCATATCTGCAATGCTAGAGAAATCACTAAAGGACAGAAATTTTTTATGACACAAAAACCAAAGTGCATGTAACAAGCTTACATTTTGAATGTCATTTTAATAGGAGAAACAACCTGCACCCATTAAAAGTATTAAACTGTTTAGTGTTTCGCCAAAACACAGTTGGATTAATGGAAAAATAATACGGGACAGGAAAGGTATGCTAAGGCACAGAGAACAAACAAAGAAGGAAGAACAAAGTGAAAAAAGGAAGAGGGGTGATATATAATCAAAGAAAAAACATTTCAGAAAGAACAGTACTTTCTGATTGCCATTTATCTCTCGTACCTCCTTCCTAAACTAGCATCTTTTAGGTGGAGCGAGATCCATGTACAAGTACATCTGCATATTTCTTTCTCATATCTTACCATAGATCATCTCTTGAATGTCTCTAAGCAAACCCTACCTAGGATCTCAAAGTAATTTCAAGATGAAGAGAACAAAAAAAAAAAAGAAAGGGAAAGAAAAGACTTACAAAAAGAATATAGACAAAACCTCATATTCAAGCCAACTCCACTCAACTAACACTTAATCCCATCAAATTGGAGCAGAAACATGTTTGGGGCTTAGTTTATGATATTGTTGATGCACTGAAGCATGCTAATAGTTGTTAAAGACAAGAACTTGTGTAAGTATTGTGTATCTTTCTGCTTAATCTTCCAATTAAGGATTAGGGATCGAGAAACTTTATCAGAGGCATTAAATTAAAATGAAAAATGAGTTTCAAAGTAGTAAGATGGGAATGAAATCAAGAGGCACAAATCCTCTTGTAGTTATCCACTAAAGCTACAATTGTTTCTGTGAATTCTACGTCCATTACCCTACTTATGGTCAGGCTAGCACATAAGGTCATCACCAGATTGTTTTTTTTTCCCTTCAAACCTCCCTATAATCATCCAAAAAAGGGAAAGAGTTGGGGCGAGGAGAAAATGGAAGCAAGTGAAAGCATCACAAGTTTAAACAGCATCCTACCTTGAAAATCCGGATGAGAAAGAATGCCACTGCACCAGAAAATCCCATATGAATCATAGTGAGGGTTATTGGATATGGAAAATTGAAGTATTTTGTTGAGAGGACCCACTGCAAATGAATTCGAAGGGTTAATATCTGCTTTTTGATCTTGTAGATGAGAAACCAGAACCCAATATAAAAGAAGACAAAAGGAGCTGAAAATGGTTCTGGATCATGCAATAGTATCATACAATGCCTCACCTTGTTGTACAAAATAACCCCTGATGAAAGCAATATGTAAACAAGAAGGTAGATATAGGTCAACAGATGCTGCCTGCCGATCATCATATCTGGTATAGAGTCCTAAAAATACTTCAACAAGTAGCTCCCTGCTTGCATCAAACAACAGAAGCTTTGCAAGCAAAAAATTAGGCTATCCACGCATATCTCCTCATAAAACACACTGTAAATATCCCTGTTCAGAGAGAAACTCCCCCGGTGCACCAACTATTGTCAACAAGCCAATCATCAATACAAAAGTCCCGTCAGTGAGATTTCAATATCCATATTACTAAAAACTGGTGAAAGGATGACATCGGTGATGATAATGCCATGTGGTTAAGCATGAATTGCAAGCCTCCAACCACAATCTTTTAAATTTCCATTAAAAGCAAGTGAGTTTTGCAAAGCCCTTCTTTAAAGTTATATTCAAAAGCAACAAAGCAGGACACTTACTAGGTGATTATCAGCGATACATTTCTGTATGACTACAATATCTTACATTCATAGCGCTTTTGTGCAGTGTTTTAGCAAATCAAATTTCAGTTAGAACTATAAGACACAAATTAGTATTAACACCATCATCTTCGGCATTGAAAAACTAACATGACAACTAAAATCGCTAATTATTTTCCAAAATTTTAAAATTATCACCATTATAGACTATAAAACAAAGAACCTTTATAGTAGCCTTTACAAATTCCATAGGAAAAAATTGCTAATTACTCGCGCAAATTGAAGGCATTTAATAAATGCACTTTCCCGGCGCAAATGTTTCTTCAATTTCAGTGACAACCTAATTCATTTCTATGAAATTAAGATCAACAGCTTGAAAGGAAAAACGTACAAAATGTAAATTAGGAAGAGATTAAAAGAAGTAGCTTACTCACGCAGTTACAGCAACGAATCTAATTCGAAATCAACAATGGCGGAGTTGGCAAAGAGAAAGAGTGAACCTAGGGACTGAGAGTGATTTCTCATACAAAACTTATCTATTTTCCTCTCTTTTTTCTTGGAGTATTATAGGGTTCTTTCCTCTCTCTTTTTTTCTTTTTTTTTTTTTGGTGCGACGCCAAAAATGGAAGTCGAAGAGCTCCGGAGGGACGAGAAAAGCACGCGATTTTGTTTAAGCGCTTTTATGGTTTTACTTGACTTATAATAACGGGAAAAATTGATTCATAGGCAAACATATACGTACACGTCCCCTAAATTAAATTTCAACATAGATTTCAACGGCGTGGTCATCGGTAGGCGGTAGCGATTCATGACGTGCATTGACCCCACAATACGTACGTCCCCTAAATTATTCTAATAACGTGTATAAAATAGTGTAGGAATTTATTTAATATAAATATGCCGTTAGGTTTGATACTTTTCATGTAATCACAGGAGAGGCAGGTTAAAAATTTAGGTTCATTTTGAGGTCACATCTAGAATTTTTGATTCGATAATTATTCAATTTATGTAGAATAAATAGATGTAAGATTAATTGAAATGTACATAAATTGATTCGGACATTTTATTATATAAAAAAAAAAAACTATGTTAATTTTGTGTGATACTTTACTAATGGGTCGTCTTTTATCTTTTGGTCTCAAATGCAATAACGAAAAGATTAAAAATAAAAACAAAATATTATATCAAGAATATATTGCGATATATTAAATATGCAAGAATATACTAATTGTTTCTAAAAAGATGTTTTTCGGGATTTATACTATTTCTTTTGTAGAAGTAGAAGTAGGTATTTTTTTTCTTTTCTTTTTTTGCCTTGTTCTTTTCAGTGTGTTTAAATAAAGTTGCACTTGCTGGATTCTAGAAAGAATCAAACTCATTGGACCATGTAAATAGGCAGTGATTCCACAAGAAATAGTATAATAATTGGTTCACCAGATAGCAGTTTGCAGACGAACCAATTATAGCCTTGATAGAATCAACAAGACTAGATGCGAGCTCGTAGACGGACGTTGGCGACTCAAAATTCACCGCGGAAAAGATTCATATGGAGACGGAACACACCATGGATCCATGCTGCGGCTTGAGAACTTATAAATTTTTTTTGAATTTACCGGCGATGGATGAGGAAAATAACAGGAAATTGACGGGCATAAGCAGCCTCTTGTTTTGTTTCTGATCTACACGCATCAAGTTGGTTTGCCGAGAAAAGATGCCAGTTTCATAGGCATCCGCCACCTTTTTCTTTTGCGAGCATGGTTTTGCGCGACAGGTGTTTGTTCTAAAGAGCAAACTACACGAGTATCCAAAACACTTCCACCGACACTACTAATCTATTGCGGGCAAAACGAGAAAGAGAAGACTAAGCTGAGCACATTAATTTAAGCAAACATGGCAACCAATTTCGGGGAGAATGGAAGATAAAAATATATCACAAAGAATTAGAACTCAAGGGTTATTCCATATGAGAGAAAGAGTAACTCCAAAAACTATGAACAAACCACTGCTGTTATGAAATGAAAGCATAAGGAACCTCCTTCAAACAATAGACGACCACTTTCCGAAAATTTTTTTTTTTAATAATATTTGCATACTCTCATGAGCGCACTCACAGGCACGTGTGTGAGAGAGAGATATTCACAAGCTTGGTGATTCCCCAGCAGGTCCAGGCCGGGCATTTAACAGTGGCTGGAGGGCTTTGACAACGATGCTCATGTTTGGCCGGAAGTCAGCTTCATATTGCACACACAAGGCAGCAACAGCAGCCATCTGTAAATCAATACAAATAAAAGGGTTACTGTAGGTGAATGTTTCGGGCACAAGAAAAGGTTTGATCTGAGAAATATTATCAAAAGGTTTAAAAGTTCGCAAAAGAGGCAGGCAGGAATTAGAAGTTTACACCACTGTACTCTTTTCGTTCTCTATTCTCTTTATTTGGATTTTGTTTTTTTTACTTCCCAACTGTTCTTACTCAAAGCCGAACAACCAGCTGCATAACTGATACTCCTAGATCTACCTTATATCTCTTAGGCTGCATGTGAGCAATGCTTTGCTTGCAATGTAGACATGTATAACCGTAACTCCAATGCATGCAGAAAAGAAATGCTACTTCTTTAACTGTAAAAAAGGAGGGATAAAAGTAACTACCTTTGCAACTGCCTTGGGAGGATATTCTCCATTAAGTCTTGTATCAACACACTGCTTAACCTTGTCTTCACTCAGTTTTGGTGTAGCCTAACAAATTTCAAAAACTTCCTGCGATCAGCTTGGGTATATGCACAACATGTAAGAAGACAATGCAGAAGAGCTGGACATAAGAAGAGTAGTGCAGTTTTAGTACCCATGTAACCAGACTCTGCTGTCCTCGTGGTAGAGTATGATCAACAGGCTTTCGGCCTGTGAGAAGTTCAAGTAGGACAACACCAAAGCTGTACACATCACTCTTGGCATTCAGCTGTCCAGTCATTGCATACCTGCCAAACACAAGTACAGAATGACAAATGTTCACTGCTCATGGAATGCAGTCTCAATCAGGCAGAGAAGAAAACTAAAGGAAGTCTCACGTCAAACCCTAAACATAGAACACTCTTGTGTTCAAGGTGAAGAATAGTTCAAATGCCAGAGAGGCAAGTAAAAATTTGCGACCCTCTCAAAGCAGGTTGGCCTTGGTAAAAATGCCAAGGATTCATTTCTAGTCAGAAAATCTCACCAACCAAAAGGAGCACTAATTGAGTAACATGAAGAAATCCAAATCATGGTGGTTCAATTAAATCTTTGGCAGCCAGTTTGATGCGAAGTTAAGTAGATTAGCTTCCCTCATGATCATGTATCATACTTCAAACAAACACAGAAGGGACGTGGAAAACGAATATGATGCAATGATAAATTGCTTACTCAGGTGCATGATAACCAAAGGTCCCAAGAACACGAGTGGAATGAAGGCGTGCAGCCATATCAGGAGCTTGATTTGACAAATCAAAGTCAGCAATCTTAGCGACATCATCATCAAAAATTAATACATTGCTGGACTTGATGTCACGATGGATGATGTGAGGATTGGCCTTTTCATGCAAATACTCGAGCCCTTTTGCAGCCCCCACAGCAATTTTTACTCGTTGTGCCCAGGAAAGAACAGGACCAGGTTGTGCTCCTTTAACCCCCTTCCTTCCTGCATAAAAATTTCATAACACAAAAACTACTCAGAAACTGTAAATATTGCAGCTCTTCACCAGCTTCACTGCATCCATGATATATTAGTCTAACTTGTCAAATCACAAGAAAATTCCCTGCTTTGGCATATAAAGTAAGCTAATATATGAACCAAGATAATGGAGCTAAAGACAATACACATAGCATTAGACTTTCAACCTTTTACAGTTTCAGCTCTATCTTACATACCATGTAGAATATCATGGAGAGACCCATTAGACGCAAACTCATAAGCAAGAATCCGGGAACTCCCGTCAACACAGTAACCAAGCAACTGAACAAAATTTTCATGCTTTAGCCTTGATACCATAGAGACCTGTAAAGTAAAACACTAATTAGCATAAAGCTTAAGCCATTAAAATGACATGACAAAGTTGGAAAGTTAAGAGTAATCGAAACCTGGGCTAAAAATTCATCGTCAGGCTGTTTGCTGGTATCTAACTTCTTAATTGCTGCGGACTGCCCACTTTTAAGCACCCCATGATATACTCTTCCATATGAGCCCTCTCCAATCAAAGCATTTGTTCCAAAGCTATCTGTAATCTCCTTTAGTTCATCCACGGGTAAAGCAGGAACTTCAATGGGCTGAACTTTCACAGCTTGCACACCCTTGGGTGCAGTTTCTGATGTATGATAACCTCCATCGTTTCCTGCAGGGTGGAATTCAATGTAGATTACAGTAACAAAAACATAATCAAACAACCAGGCTCAAAGAACATAAAAGTAAAATGCTGATGAAAACAAAAAAGAAACAACAAAGGGTTTGCTTAGGAATGCTGTGCTGTTACTGTGTCTGTGTGTCAGAAACTGGATTCAAGCACCATAAACTAGTGCAGCTATAGCTATAAAAAAAATCCAAGTCATCAATCAGCCCAGCCAAATGGATTTTAGAAAGTAACATCCAAATGTCAATTGAACGGATATATAATAGCGCCTCACTACGTAATTATGAATAAATTCCTGATCAAAAGCTCTAGCTTGGCCAACAGAATTACCTGCTGAATTTTTCGCAATGAATGGACCTCCACTTTCAGCAGGTTTATGGACATCATTGTCCGGACAACAACCGAAGCAGCTCATGATTCTTTCCTTCGCAAATACTCTTCTCTGACTGAAAAGTATTAGCTTAGATAAACCAAGCGGTTCTGACTTTCTAGTAAAATGTATGGAAGATAAAAAGATTGAACAGACCAAATGAAGTGCTTCACGAGAGGTTGATCAGCATACAAAAGAACCATTCTAAATAAAAGGAACAGAAAAAAAGTTGAATAACACTAGTAAAGCAATCAATATTTTCATCATCCTATGGAAGGGCGATGCAATGAAGTAATTATTATGGTTCAAGCAAAACAAGTGTCCGACCATAAACATGAATGCAAGCAACATGTTTCAACAAATATTCCCTTTAGGAAAAAGGAAAAAGAAATAGAAACCTACTTCGCTACCTTCATTTTTTAAATGAGCAAGCAAAATGCGCAAAAAGTAATTTGCTTCTTCATTTCTGAAGTCAGATTCTCCACAGACATGGGACATAGTTCTTCGAAAGAAATAAAATACAACTCAAGCAGAAGGCAAAGAAATAAAAGGGTTAAGGCAATAAAAAAACATGGGACTTCCCATCAACATTTTCCAATTATACACATTGTACACACTTTTTCTCCAATCCACTAGTTGCAATACTACCTTGGAAGTGAATTTGTAGCCCAACCCCACTTAGGTTTACACAAAAATTCACAAGATTTAACACTTTTACAAGAGCTTCTAAACAACTCTCAAATGAAATTCTTGTAACCAATCACAACTAGCCAGTAAAACGAATTCTCGAACAGAAATTGCTTTGTTTTTCCTTTTCTTTTTTCACTTACTAGTTTCTCCATGAAATTCTGAGTAACAAAAAGATGCACTGGCACAAATAGCCGGTAGACCTAACTTCTCATTGTACTTTTTTTTGGGCAAAAAAGGTGGAGGGGGAGACCAGTAGCCTACTCCCTCTAGGCATGACCATAAGAACCTCCACCCGCTGTAGAATATTCGGATTGAACTATATAACTACAGCCCATGGGAAGGGAGACCATCACCACAGCCCAACAAGAGTAAAATTGGTTTTGGAGGCAGGCAGTTTCGGTCCAGAGATCTCCAGCCCCCACACCTGCTCTTGGGTAAACCACATCCACCTCAAAGTTGACACACGCACACACACACACAATACCGGTGCCGCAGATAGTCACTTTGATTCAGAAATTAGTCATAATTATGCACACAAAGGTTTGATACAATCACTGTGCATGACTACTCCATATTCTCTAAGTGATAGCGTCCAATCAATCCACTTCAGCGATCATACACACAGATGCAGGAGATCAACACCAAGCACCACCAGCAATTACGACTAAATAAACATACACAAGAAACAGAAAGATAAATCTAGTGAAAATAGTAAGGAGGAAAATAGATCGACTCCATGCTGTCCAAAATAAAACTGATACTACTCAGAAGTTCTTCATCTATCAGTCCGAAAGTCAAAATTGTCAACAAAACGACTCGAATGGAGTTACGGAAGCAAGAAGAAACTGAACTTTGGGGGAGTTCATCTTTTTTCCTGAGCTCAGACTTAGGGAAGTTACAGAGACGGATCCGTACCTGAAGCCAGAGACTGGGAACCAGTTCTGTGTGTGCTTGAATCAGTGTGTGTGGGCGTCCGAACTAGGAGATCTGAGCTCCGAAGCCGGCGAAAAGGCGCGCAGGATAAGCGCAGATGATCGCGCAAAGATAAAGCGCCCCGACGGTCTTCAGCTCATTCTGTAGCTTTCAGACCCCTTTTAATTGAGAAACTTAAAAATCGGATTTTGGTTTGGGAAATAAAATCGGATTTTTCAAACAATACTGTTATTGTTAGAGGGATTTACGCAACTTTTATATAGTGTTAGTAATTCCAAATTTCGAATGGGAGCTAGGTAGCCAGGATTGACTTGACAACCGGGTTGAAATTTTGGACCGGTTATTGGAAGACGTGTCATGTGTTGATTGGTTATAAATTGGAAGGTTCTTTTACTAAAATAAATCTATCTCGTGCTGACATATTAATTTCTAAATTTTAAGAAAAAACTATGTTTTAAAATAATCAATCTCCTAATAATTAGTATAATTGCTCGTAAATAAAAATAGTGGAGTCGTAGTATTCCCATGTGATGGTCCAGGTCAACCATGGATTCCAGTGTGAACTGGAAAAAAGACCCAAAATTAAATTAGTGACAATTTGATGAGGACCATTATTGTGGAGGGAGAGAGAGCGACATTCCGGAAGAGGAAAGAGTCCTCGTAAACGACTCGGTTTCAACGATTTTAAGGGAGTGTTTGTTTGTCAAAATTTTTAAAGAATATTCTCAAAATTTTGGAAATCTTTATTTTATTGAGATTTATTAGGGTTTGTGAAAAGTGAGTGTGTATGTGTAAAAGTTAAAAATTTTAGAGTGTGTTTGTTGTGTTGAAAATTTTGATACCCTAAAATATTAGGAAAACAAACACTCCTAAGGGAGGCTGCAGGTTGAGTACTGAATCAAAATACCTTTTTGATTTTGGAAAAGAAATAATCCAATTGCATCTTCAATTTCGGAGAATTGACTAAAGGGTGGCTCAATGCGAGGTTTCGTCAATGGGAATAATTGGGACTTCTTTCTTTTTAGTCAAGGGATTTATTGGTCTTTTCAGTTTTTTTGCTGAGAAACCTTTTTTTCTAAAAAAAAAAAAAACTAGCATTTATATATTGAAGAACGGAACCAAGACAACAGTACAAACAAACAGAGAAACAAAAGCGACAAAGACAAAGAAAGGACAGAAAGAAAAATAGACGCAACCCAAAACAAAGAAAAATACGGAAATTCACGGAGGCTTCGCTCCATTGAATTTTCAAAGTCCATGCTGAAGAAAAAAAGAAGGAATATGTCCAGAGAAGGAATGGACAGTCGCCCAGACTGTTATTGAGTGAGTCAAAGATTTGTTAGCTCGAGAAATCTTACACACTGAGGAGAGGAAGGCGAGAAGCAAGGACTTGAGAGAGAGAATCAAAGAAGCTATACGCCAAGGCACCAACACGAAGGGGAAGGAAAGGTGTTGAAGGCAGTCCACCATTATTAAGGAGTCTCCTTTCAAAAGCAAATGGGAGATAGAGAGCACCTGAACATGGGAAATAGCGAAAAAGGCGGCCTCAGCTTCACCAACAAGCGGATCCAAAGACGGAGAACAAAGAGACCAAGCTTTGAGGATAGCACTGTTGGGGTGGTAAAGGACTGCGACACTTGCAGAGAAAGATGGACGGATAGCCACGTCAAAAGTCAGCAGGTGGAAATTACCCGTTAAACACCCAGAGGTAGGTAATTTTTTCATAATTGATGGGAGGGCTTTCCAGGCTTGGAGATGCTCTCGGTGACAATTTGTAACTGCTGCAACAAAGCATATATGCAAAGAAATCCGGAGTGAAACATGAACAAGTCGATTACGGGCCATCCAGACACAATCTAGAAGAACTGCGGCATAAAGCTGAAAATTATGGACGTCAGATTGCCCAACTGAGGAGCAGGATCCAAAAAGGATGTCAACCACGATGTTACTCCACCAGATTGAAAAGCTTCAATATTAATATGCCAGGGAGAGAGACGCCACAAAAGTTTAGAGTAGGAGCAAAGAAAGAGGAAATGGTGTAGAGATTCTTCCGCAGCCCCACACAGAGGACAAGAAAGCACTCCTCTAAACTGGTCTTGCATATTAAGAGCAATTTTCAGACGGGTAGGTAAAATATCTCAGACGACTTTCCAAAGAAGAAGCTTGAGGCGTTCATGCATATTTAAACTCCATAATTTTTTCCAATGTATTCGCGGGAATGGAGGGAGAGGTGATAGTCGATTAGAGAGGGTCAGTTTATAAGTCAACTTGATTGAGAATTTGCCCATAGGGTCAGGAGTCCAAATTTCTATACATTCAGATGGGGTGACTGGAAGATGAGTCTGCAGAAATTTTTTCCACTTAAGAACTGTCAAAAGTTCTTTCAACAAGGGCGCAATCCCAAAATCGTGCACCCGAGAGGAAAAAATGGTGCACCCAGGAGTTGCCGTCCATCTGTACCAGATCAAGGTAAGGGAGACACTACAACAAATTCGGGCTATAGCAGCAAGACAACACGTCGCTGCAACCCCCAAAAAAGTCGTTATAGAAAAAATTTGACAAAAATAAAAACGTCGCACCTCCGTCGCTTTTACCGCGTCACTATAGACATCCGGTGGCATTTTTTTCTCTCTGTTGTTACTGCAGAACAAATTGCGACTTAAGATGGCATTGCAAGAGGGCTTCCTCAAGGGTCGCTGTTGTGGTTACCCCGTTGCCATGACCGTCGCAAAAATGCTCATTCAGCAACGAAAACAGGGGTGCAAAAATGCTTGTTCAGCAACGAAAATCTGGTCTCGCAAGTGGCATATAATTTTGTGGAAGGTGTTGTTTTGCGACTTTCATTGAAACTTCGAAATTTCTACTACTTCCCATTTGTCACTTTACCTATTCAATAGATTAATTCAAACATAAATCTCGAAAGGGGGAAATGAGAAGGAAGAAATGGAAATTGTAATTTAGCTGCAGGGAAGAGATACATTCAGATTGATTACAACACACAAGCCTAACAATCTGATTGGTACAAAACAACAAATCAACGACGACAAATCAATATTCACATTTTTCACAAATCAAAACAATACTATCTCTCAACAATACCTAGCAATCAAAAACTCAGTACAAGTTCAAAGTGAAATAAAAAAGAGATCTTGACCGAGAAAAGCGTAGGATCCAAAACACCGTGAGAATACTGCCCCTTCTCCATCGCGTGGTGATCATGTTTTCGTTCATAACATGCTTCCATAGATTCAAAATATCGTGAGAATGTTACCTTTTGTCAGTCGCGAAGGTGTCATGGAAGTGGAAGACGAAATTTTCATCTTCATTTTGAGAGAGAGAGAGAGAGAGAGAGAGAGAGGGCGAGCCGAAAGATTTGGGATTTGGGTTCGCCAAGAGAGACGAAAGAGTTAGGTTTGTTGTGGGAGACGAATGACAGAAATTCAAAGAAAAGAGGGGAGGCGGCAGTGAGAAGAAGATAAGTTAGGGTTTAGGTTTAAATTAATGGTTGAAGCGTGTGTAGGGCAACAGTTATTGAAAGACAATCATGTCCTTGTTTGTTCTAAAAAATAACCATCTAATTAGGGGTATATAGGTAATAACGTATGAGTAAGAAACATTAATTACTAATTTACTCCACAAACCAACGGAAATACCTTTCTATCTATCTTTTAATTTATAGTTATTATGATATTCAAAAAATATATAATTCAAAAAATAAGTAGAAAATAGTTTCATAAATATAAAAAATTATAAAAATGGATAAAATATGAAACCATTTTCTATATTTAAAAATTATAAAATAAAGTAAAATTAGTTATATTTTATCTATTTTTTATAATTTTTATATTTATGAAACCATTTTCTACGTATTTTTTGAATTATATGTTTTAATTTTTTTAATATCATAATAACTATAAAAAATAAATAATAATATTATTTAATTTAATAATATATAAATCATTCAAGTGCGGCCTTGAATGATTTATATTTCTAAGTCGCGCACGGCCTGCGCGACATAGAAATATAATGCGCGGGGGCGCAAAATTCCAGTGCCCCCGCGCGCGGGCTAAGTCGCACACGGCCCGCGCGACATAGAAATATAATGCGCGCACGTCTCGAGCGCAAAGTTGCGCGCGCGGTGCTGGAAATTCCAGCCCCTGTTGAGACCTATTTTTAGCGACACAATTGTTTTGTCACGATAACACTTTTGGCGTGATGAATGTACAATTTCGTCGGTAAAAACTATTTGTTTTACCTTTTAAACGACGAATAATATATTTGTCGCAAAAGAAGTATTTTTAGCGACAAAATTGAATAGTCGCTGATAAAGTCGTCGCTAAAACTGTCCTTTAGCGACAAAATTGAGTAGTCACTGATAAAGTTGTCGCTAATTAAATTTATAGCGACGAAACAATATTTATGTGCAAAAGCATAGTTTTAACTACGAAATTAATTTCGTTGCTGATAAATTCATAGCTAAAGGGTAAATCTCTTGTAGTGAGAGGTCGGAACCTCAGGATTCTCGGAACCCATGGGTCCATCCATGTACATATTGAATCACCTATAGAAACTAGAAAACAACGTCCCTGATGGATAAGAGGATGAGATTGCAATAGCCTTTTCCACATCTAGGAAGCATATTGCTTCCTTTCAGTTTGAAGAAATTCAGTTTGTTTAAGGTATTTTGCCTGAAGAAACTTGGCCCAAGGGCGATTAGAAGACGTGGTCATCCAGCCCATCTTGGAAAGCAAAGCCATATTAGTGTCGCGCTTCAGCTTAATACCAATACCTCCAGCAGGGCGAGGAGTTCAAATTTTATCCCAAGAGTGAAAGTAGAGGTTACGAACTTTATCTTGCTTATATCCCCACCAAAATCAACAAAATATAGAGTCCAGCTTTGAACAGGTAATTTTTGGAAGCAGAAAAGAAGACATCCCATACATAGGGATAGCAGAAGCCACAGCCTTGATCAACATAGAGCGTCCAGCTTGAGATAATAATTTTGCCTTCCAACCTGAAATTTTCAGTCAATCTGCCGAATAATGCCCGCAAAAGCAGAAGACTTGGAGCGAGGCATAATCAAAGGTAGGCCCAAATGTAGAGTGGACGGGGAAAGTTTGCCAAAATTGAAAATATCACGAATGAGGTGTGAGGGTCCAGTACGAGTATTTTTCGTGATAAAGATAGTTGATTTCTGAGGATTCGGGGCTTTCCTAGACCATTGCAAGAAGAGCCAAAGGCAGAGTTGAAGAGTGATTGCCTCATTTGACCAAAAAGAAGAATGTCATCCGTATAAGGTAGATGGGAGATAGAAGGACCATTAGTATTCAAACTGATCCTTTTCAGCAAAGAGAGGTCTCGTGCTTTATTGAGCATTCGAGACAAAATTTCCATGCCAATAACAAATAAGAACGGCGAGAAAGGATCGCCTTGTCTCAGACCACGAGTTAGAATAATGAGGCCATGAGGATTGCCATTTAGAAGAATAGAGTAAGAGACTGAGGAAAGACATTCTTTTATCCATTGAATCCAACGGGTGCTAAAGCCAAACATTTTTAGCGCCAGGAGAATAAGGTTTCATTCCATCCAGTCCAAAAGCTTTGGACATGTCTATTTTTAGAGCTAGATTCCCTGTTTTACCTTTCTTGGGATTCAGAGCATGAAAGATCTCATGGGCCATAATTGAATTGTCTTGGATCAAATGTCCGGGAACAAAAGCAGACTGATGCTCCGAGAACATACGAGGTAGAAAACGCTTAAGATGAGTTGCAATGATCTTTGAGATGAGCTTAAAGTAGACATTGCATAAACTGATAGGTCGGTAATGTGAGACCTACTGAGCATTGTCGATCTTTGGAATAAGTGCGATAAAGGTGTGGTTCAAAGCTTTGAGCATCCAGCCTCCATTGAATAAGTCTTGGACAATACTAATAACTTTTGTACCAATAATGTGCCAGTATTCCTTGAAGAAAAGAATCGGGAGACCATCCAGCCCTGGAGATTTGTTTGAACCCATAGATTTGAAGGTAAGAAGAATTTCCTCCCCAGAGGGAATGGTATCGAGCTGAGCTGAATCTACTTCATCAATGATTGGGGAGATCAGATTTGCCAAATCAAAAGGAATACACGGGTTGGAGGAGCAGAAGAGCTCGCCAAAGTAGTATGGTCGAGCGACCTGAGATCCATTCATTATCATCCAACTGGAGAGAGAAAGAACAGAATTGCAGTTTCGTCGAACAACGGTGGAGAGGTGGAAAAATTTGGTATTCAAGTCTTTGAAGACTAACCATTCAACTTTGGAACGTTGCTTCCACAATAATTGCTCTTAGATCAATTACTCGTGGATAGCGCCATTTATGAAGGATTCAAGAGCCAAATTGTCAGAGGAGGAATCTAGGAGCTGAATTCGAGCGAGCATCGCTGTTGGTGTTCGAATATGGTCTATGATAAAACCAAAATGGATCCTATTCCAATTGCGAAGAGCTTTTTTAACAGCGTCTAATTTTTGAACTAGAATACAGGCAGAAGAGCAGTCAAACAGGAGATTCCAAGCTTTAGCAACTGTAAAGAAACTACCGAAGTCTTGAATCCATATTGCTTCGAATTTGAAAGGGCGAAAGCGGAGTTTTCCATGACCATCAGTATTAAGAATCAGAGGTAGGTGATCAGATGCGATAGCAGGGACATGAATAATAGAAGCATTGGGGAACATCACTCGCCACTGATGATTTGTCAGACCTCTGTCCAACCTTTCGTGAATGTTTACACATCCACCCCCATTGTTGTTCCAGGTAAAAGGGTTGCCACAGAAACCAAGGTCAACTAACCCGAAAGAATTGATAAAGTTGCGAAGTCCACCGCGGGAAGAGCAGGCAAAAGCATTCCCTCCATTAAAGTTGTCAATAATGAGCCACGAGTCTGACATAGAGGAGGCAAAACTGTCAAGTAGCTCCCAAAAGTAACGTTTCTCGATATACCGAGAGGGACTATACACTAGAGAGAGGACAAAAGCCTCAAGGAGACCAAAGTACAGAATTATAGATATCATATAATGATTAGAGCTCAACAAAAGTACAGGGATATTTGGGCACCATAAAAAGAGCAAGTAACCTCTAAAACCTACAGGTGGGACACAAAAAAAAAATCAAAGCCAAACTTATTTACTAGAGAAGCATTTTGGTTAGTCTTCAGCTTAGTTTCCATCGGATATACACAATCTGAGTTATGCTCTCGCGACTGTTTACACATCCACCCCGACTGTTGTTCCAGGTAAAAGGGTTGCCACAGAAACTAAGGTTAACTAACCCGAAAGAATTAACAAAGTTGCGAAGTCCACTATGGGAAGAGCAGGTAAAAGCATTCCCTCTTCTCTTTTTTTTTTTTCTACTAGAGAGGAGACAACATTAAAGTTGTCAATAATGAGCCACGGGTCCGACAGAAAGGAGGCAAGACTGTCAAGTAGCTCCCAAAAGTAACGCTTCTTGTTGTACCGAGAGGGACCATACACTAGAGAGAGGATAAAAGCCTCAAGGAGACCAAGGTACAGAAATATAGATATCATATAATGATTAGAGCTCAATAAAAGTACAAGGATATTTGGGTGCCACAAAAAGAACAAGCCACCTCTAGAACCTACAGGTGGGACAAAAAAAAAAAATCAAAGCCAAACTTATTTATTAGAGTAGCATTTTGGTTAGCCTTCAGCTTAGTTTCCATCAGATATACACAATCCGGGTTATGTTCTCTGATAATAGCCTTTAGAGCATGACCTACCAAGGCTTGGCTGAGACCTTGGCAGTTCCATGATATCGGTATCATAATTCCACTAGAGGCTTGTCAAGGCCAACCTCATCAGCCTGTGAATCCAGCAAAGCATGGAAAGGGTCCTCATGCAGCCTAGATTTTGCCTGCATAGTCTTTGATTTTTTTTTCAGACGCAATTGATTCCTTTTAAAAGTAGAGAGAGCTTTCTTCGATTTTTGGATAATTGCAAGTATAGGGTCAACCACTGTTGGGGGAACCATAGCCGAGACCAAAGGTGGAGGAGCTAAGATCACTTTCTTCGCTGCATGTTCTTCAAACAACTCCAAGCCAATAATTTTACGTTTGCCTTTTGCCTTCCAGAGGGCATCAGGTGAGGAAGTGACATGGGATGGAACTTCTAGAGTTTTGCCACGTGAAGTTGCTGAAGCATGGTTTGTAAAATGATGCTGACGGGGGAGGAGTGTGGAGACTGCGAGTATTTTCTGCAGGTGGGAGACAACCTGCCAGGGAGGGGTGCATGGGAGTCTGTCCTTGCATACAGAGATTCTTTGAACACAAAGTGGGGCCTTTGAAGAATCCAGTGAGGTGAGAACCCATATCAACTTAGTAGATAGACAAATGCGGTGGGCACACATATTCCAGGTTGCCAAACTGCTTTATTGGAGGAGATAGCTTAGAGGAGGTCTTGCTGGAACCAGAATGCTCTTTGAGACGTAAAGTGGTAGCTATACCGGGAAGATAGGTGTCGGGGGATGCAAGTACATGGATAATATCCAGCAAGGGGAAGAGATCAAAGAACCTGCACTCAACACCCCATATTCAACAGGAGCTGCAGGAGCTTCCAATGAAGATGATGGTGCACCAGAGCCGAGAGATATGTGCAAGAATATCTGCAAGCAGAGGTGAAACAAAGTCTCGAGGAGGGATGACCAGCTTGTCGAGAGAGTCCAAGAAGTCCTTGGTGGTGTGTTTGGAAATCCAAATTGAAGCTGATATAAGCATCGGGGAGATAGGGCCTAGGAAGTAAAAAACCAACTTTTAAGCGGTTGGGAAGCATTAAAGCTGACTTTTATACGAAAAAATTGCTTGCATATTATACCTGCAAGCAGAGGTTCCATATCCAATATTAGACGAATAAAAGTTCTAATATCACTAAGATTGCGTTTAGTCATTCCCGCTAAAGGAAGCCTGTGCAATTGGATCCAAAAGGTGGCCAAAGAGAGATCTACTTTGACAACAGTATTTTCAGGAGACCAGCTCTATAGTATAAGCAGATGTCCCTTAAAATTCCAGGAAGCCAGATTCAAAACACGAGCTCTATCTTGACTGCAAGAAAAATGAAACAAAAAAGTCAAATTTTCCATGACCTCAATTTTCAATCCCACTGCAAATTTCCACACAGCATAAATAAGTCCAATAATGAGAGCTTTCCCTTAAGGTTTGATGCCCACTAGTTTACTGATCAAGACTCTAGAGGAAGAGTCTTTTATAGAAGCCATGTCCAGAGAGAGACATGTAGGAAGGGATTCCCAAAACAGCGCCTCGGCTTGTCTCGTAATTATTTCAACGTTGTCCATCAAATCTATGTAAAGGGGGGAGAGGAAGTAGTGTGAAGAGAAATTAGAAGAGATAGACGTGTGGGAGACAGAAAAGGGGTGAGAGAAATGCAAGGCACATAAAAAGATGAGCGAGATTCATCACAACCGACAAAAGATCACGGGAAACGAAGCAAATTTGAGGCGCCATAATAGGTCAGAGGGATGGGAGACAAAGTGTAAAAGAAAATCCAAAGGCAAAAGGACACCTGAGCAAAGGGAGCGCAGATCTAGAGGTGAAAAAGTGGTGAAAGGAATTTGAAGAGAAGACGGCCAGAGGAGGAGGAGATGGAGGTGAGAACTGAGAGGAGTAGTGAGGTCAAGAGAAAAGGTGGGGCTAGCAGAAGAGGGAGGCAGTTTGGAGGACAGGGAGAGGGATAAGGAATTAATGGAGGTTAAGGCCAAGACCTAACTAGGTGAAGAGGAAGAGTGATGGGACTCTTGGAGAGAGAAGAGAGAAAAACTCTCGTGTGCGTGGTATAATTATGCCCAAATTAGTGAACTAAGCATGATCAATTTTTGCTGAGAAACTTATAAGTAAGTGGATTGGTCTAACTAATGAGACATTTTAGAATAGAATAAGCATACCGTCATTAATATACTATGGGGTGTTTGAGTGTTAAAATTTTGGGGTACGAGGTTGATGAAAAAGTGAAGATAGTTTATGAGAGTTAGTGAAAAAGTGAAAAAAAATAAAATCTGAATGAATATTATAATAAAAAAAAATTATTTGATGAGGAAAGAGATATTATTTTATATTTTTTTAATCAAGCCCTGAAATTTTTGAGTGGCAATCAAAAATCTATAGGATGCATAGGATAAGTGCCGAAAATAAACTTTTGAGATTTTATTAATTAATTATAAAAAATTATGTTTTAAAAATAATTTTTTTAAAAGATGAAGACTTTCAGCTTACCAAACATTACGTTTACACTCAATAGCCAGTTATTTATGAATATATATAATATTTGCAAGAGTTACACGGTGGTCTTTCTCTTCGCTGAATACGTTGGTTTGGTTATCACATGGGTGCCCTGAATTGAATTATTGAAGGGGGGTTTGTCCGGTGTACGCCATACATCTCTTAGGGATTGTTTTAAACATTCAAGATTCATTACAAAATGAAAAAATATTAAATGAATATATTAAAAAAATAAATACAATTTTAATCTTTATGACTATTAGAGATAATATTATAATTAATTTATAATATTTGAGATATTATTAGTATTGTCAATATCTCAAAAATTCAAGTTTAAATGTAAGAATATCATCTTATCATTATTTATATTTTCTCTATAAATAGAGACTTTTAACTTGTATTTTATATGACTCATGATTTAGTCCTTTTTTTGGGTAAACTTTTCAATATTGCCTATTATTCAAGCCCGATCACTTTCAGTTTTATTTTTCAAACATAATATTTTTAATATTCTTCATTTTGGATTTGAGGGAGGCTAATATAATAACATAATCAATTTAGTCCTTTTTTTTTTGGTAAACTTTTCAATATTGCCTATTATTCAAGGCCCGATCATTTTCAGTTTTATTTTTCAAACAAAATATTTTTAATATTCTTCATTTTGGATTTGAGGGAGGCTAATATAATATCATAATCAATTTATAATATTTGAAGTTTTAATGTGAGATATTGTCAATATTATTAACATCTCAAATATTCAAGTTTAAATAAAAAATATATTTTTTATCATATTTTATATTTTCTTTATAAATAAAGACTTTTAACTTATATTCTATATGGACTAATAATACAAAATATAGTCATAGAAAACTTTTACAGTCAAGCTAATTTTTTAGATAGAATCACTTATTATTATATTTGTCTTTACTTACTCTTTCTCCTCCTTTCTTTGCATTATGTTTCAGTTATGCATTTTTTTTTTTCAATGACAACAACCATCATAACAAAGTATTTGATTTTATAAAAAATTGTTGAAATTCCTTTAAAAAAATATTAGGATTTGTAAAAATTTTAAAAACCGTTTTTCCTGAGATTGGGAGTATTTGACTTTTCTCGGTCGCGAATTGGAAGTGGTACAACCGACATTTACCTGCTGGCGAATAATCAGCTGCCGGGTGGGTAACAACTGTTCAATTAAAATATAGTTACGGGGTTTTTGTCCTAATCCCAACATTTCCACAATACTAAATCGATTAAATCAGTTGTAATAGCTTCGGAAGATTTTTGTCAGCCAGGAGAGGGGTATATCTGTACGGAAGCCATGCACAGTGTGTGCCTTTTCATGTTCAACGACCGACCATGCACGTTAAACTGCATGCCGTCTGGACTAGGAAAATATATTCCTAGTAGAATGGATCATAAAGAATTGGTCACTTGTGAACAAAAGTTTTTCTTTTCTGCTGCGCTCCGATCTCCATTATTTTATGCTCCAATCTCTATTATTTTATTTTCTTCGTATATGCTCATGGCACTCTAGGGCCAACGAGAAACGCAGTAGAGGAGATTTGCATAATTGCATGGCTCTTTTTCGGTTGATTTGTGGGAGCCTACCATATGGTAGGGGTTTTTTTTTTTTTTTTTTCTGTCCTTTATTCATAAGGGAAAAAAAAGGGGGTGGGTTATAGAATATATCTGGTTGGAGAAAATTAAAGAAGATATGCTATGGTTCGGTTGGATTTATGGGCATGTGTCCACTACGCTCTCCATAACCCGCCCTTATAAAATATGAGGTATTGGGGATCCTATAATTGGTGTAGTTCTCACATCACATGATTATTAATCTAGTAGTGGGACTAAACTATGAAGGTTAGGTATTACTATAATGGACAATTTGAATTAGGTTAATTCAAGTAAATTAAAAAAATTACAATTTAGCCAACTAACTTATAAATTCGCAAAAAACTGACAATTTAATGTTTCAATCTCATCAAGGGAAACGTTAATTATATATAAGTTATAATTTTAAAAAGATTAGTCATTATTGCTCTTGAAATTTTTATGAATCATTATAAAATTTAATTCAAACTAATAAGGTCTCGAGATCATCCTCTCAATTTTTGTCTATCACGCTAATGATCATAACGCTGCAATTATAGCAGGAAATAAGCTGGCATTGTCGTCTCTAGGCTCCTGAATCATCCCCTGCCCATTTTTTCCGAGCAGAATTGGACAATTGGGCTAAGACATCAGGGAGCCAGGGCTTCCTCCAGCCCTGCAGCCCAGGTCCACCACAGACCTCCTGCGGGCTCGTCGAGTTGACTTTTTGTCAGTTTGTGGTTGGCCATCAGTTCTCGTGCTTTTAGAAAAGTAGAAGTATTGAAGTCAACGACTGTCGCTGAGTGGTTAGTCCGACAGGTTTTCTTCTTACTAGTGATGTTTGCTTCCAAACATTATTGAATAGATACATCGAATCATCCTCCAATGTCGATGCCCAGTAGGTAAATTGTAATAAAAATCCAAATGGACAACATTTGACAAACCCACCGTCTAAGTTATATAATCCCACGAGCAGTCCAAGAATCTAGCACTACTGCAAAGACAGAAACTGAATAGCCCATAATTGCAAGTGACTGTATTAGCCATTAACCATTGAAGGGGAATTTTTTTTTTTTTTTTAATCTAATCATACAATATAAGTAGAGCTTGTTTATGAAAACAAGACCTTTCACAAACACACAAAGCATAGGATACCTTTCTCTTTCTTCATTACTCCTAATTAATTACGAAAAAAATAAACTAATTTCCATATCTTAAAAGAATTAGGCCCTTTTAGAGACGGTGCATTAGTTTAATCAGTCTACTTCTTTAGTTCTAACAGAGATGAATTATTTTTTCTCTTCCTTTCCCCTAATTAGAAAAAACTTAAAAGTCTGATACAGCCACTCTAAGACCCAAATTGACCAAACTAGTGAATATAATTCAATCTAAAAGCCATCAACATGGACAGAGCCTTGTGCATCCTCGTGAGTCGTGAGTAAAGTGTTTGTTTTTTCGTTTTGGGATCAAGTAAATGGGACCATCAGTTGGATTGGGAACAATTGCCCCACTCTCTATACCCACCACCACCGGGCTTCACATAAAGCTTTTAGGGTCCTTGCAGACTCGTTAAGTGAATTGGCATACTTTGGCCACAAGGCATCGGACTGAAAGGCAAGATAGATGCCCCCCCCCCCCCCCCTTCTACGAGTAGGACATGCATGTGAGTTCTCATTTGGTCAAAAGGAAAAACTGATGATGATATGATGAGCCTTAGAGTGCTAATGAGGAGGCTTCAATTAATAATGTATGAGAATGAATTTTGCTTATAGATAGATTATGTAAAGCACCAACGCCACACAATGTGTCGGTTGTGATTTTTTTTTAAAATCATAATAGCAACACCTTTAATTAATAAAATCAAGGGGGTTGAAAAACCTCAGGAACACGCTCTAAAAGGCGAACCGGACACTTCAAAGAGTCGGCGGGCCGTGGCTGCCAAAGACCTCCAAACGAGCCGAGATCTACCCATGTACTCCACTGAAAAAGGAACCCCAACAAACAACTGAGAGAGGGGGGTTATTGGTGAGCTCGGCTATTGGAAAGCAAAACAGACAAGAGGGAGGGAGGTAGGAGGGGTTGGAGCACCTCCCGCCGCCGGAGGAGACGGTCGGAGAAGAACGAGATGCGAGAGAGAAGGAAGAGCGTGTGTTTTTAGAGAGAGAGGATATTAGCATTAATGCTCTTTTAGGCAATTTAGAAGTTGAATTTGTATAAGTGATGGTTGTGATTTAAAGAAACAATTGTAATGTTTAAACTTTAAACGTTGGCCACGTCATTTAATGAGGTGAGAAGATAAAATGTTGTAGTTAACCTTAACTTGGCTCATTAAATTACGTGGGCAATCTTGAAGAGACAAAATGTTGTGGCTAGCAGTGGCGGATTTAGGGGCGGCCCTGGGTAGCCGCCACCCATTGCACCGCCCAAAAAAAAAAATTATATGTAAATTTTTTTTTTTTTGGCCTAGACCTGTTGGTGCCCGATCCCCATTAGCCCAGGCCAACCCAGTTCTTCTTCTTTTTCTTCTCCTTTTCTTCTTCTTCTCTTCTTTCTTCTTCTTCGGCTTCAACGTTCCCTCCTTACTTGTTTGTGTGCATGAGTGTGTCACACGGCCAGACAAGAGGCAAGACAGACGGCAGGAGTGGACTTAGGATTCGGAAGGAATAAAGTGAAGATTGCATAATGTTTGAGAGTGACTAAGTGGCTTAAGCGTGTAGTAGTGATGGCAGGGCTTAAGAATGATGGGTTGGACTTAGTGGGCTGCTCATTTACGTGCTTGTTTCAGTAGCACTTACGGGTCCATTAGTAGTGGTTATGGGCCACATATTTTCTTTTCTTGTATTTTCATTACACATGTATTTCCCATTCAGTTAGTTTGTTACATTTGTTGAGAGAGCTGGCGGTTTGTAAGCAGCAAGGATTCCTTCTACAGGGATTACCGAACAACCCACATTGAACTTTCTATCTTCTTCCTGCTTTCTCTCAATTTATATGGAGGTTAGCCAAACATCAAATTTGGCTTAGTTATCAATGAATTTCCTGTGATTCAATATCCCCTTCTATTTGTCATGTGATTCTCCCACTATACCGAATCTCTTTCCTTCACTTTTATTTTTCTTTCACTTTGCCACTTCATAGAATTCACGTTTGACTCCCTTTTCCGTTATCTCAAGCAAACATACACTTTTCAAAAATCAAAGCCCTTAACTCAACTTCTTCTGAATATTGCAATTTAGGTGGAATTACAAACAAATTGTCACAAGCCTTACAACGAAAAGATCAAGACATTGTTAATGCTATGGGTTTGGTTGAAGTTGTGAAGAAACAGTTGCAAGAAATGAAAGAAATAGAATGTGATGGATTTTTGGAAGAAGTCAAAACTTTTTGGAAGATGATCATTTGATACTTAAAAATCAGCTTAATACCTATATTAGATATGTTAGAAGAAATGATGCTTTTCTGGGTTTCAAGATATTGGAGGTCTTGCTATGAAGATGGTTGAGACAAAAAAGAATATTTTATTTCCATTAGTTTATCGACTTATTGAGTTAGGATTGATCTTACCAGTTGCGATTGCAACCGTTGAAAGAGTATTTTCTATGATGAAGATCATCAAGAGTGATTTGCGTAATAGGATGAGAGATGACTGGATGAATGATTGCGTAATTGTCACCTCTCAGTTGTAGTACATAGTACGGTACGTCTATTATAATATTTTTAATGCTTTTAGTCTTTAATTTTTGATATTGTAACTCTAAGACAATTTTTTGCATTACGAAGGAAAAAAAATTTCTTGTCATTTCTCATTTAAAGTTCGACTCCCATGAATTTTGATCCTGGATCCGCCACTGGTGGCTAGCATTGACTTAACTCATTAAATGAAGTTATCAGATTTGACTTAGCTCATTGAATTAAGTAGTTAGTCTTAAAACTTTAAATTTATTTATTTAAATCACAACAGATATTTTATATGACTTTGCATTATTTGCCTTTGCAAAGAATCAATTTTTCATAATATAAAATGGCTGTCCAACCTCTTCTACCCCGCTTTTAATGGGAGCACATGTGAGCTTTCATTTGGCCTAGAAAAAACAACTATTACCAAAGCTGAAAGCTCCAATAACCTCAAATACAATATGATAAGCCGTAGAGCAATAAAGAGGGGGCAGGAAACATGGATAAAACTGACTGTCCTTTTTCAATTACTTAACTTAGGAATCTCATGTTGATTGATAAGTTAAAGTATATCTTCTTTTTAGTTAAAAGGGCCTAATTAACATCACTGTCGACCACTCAAATGGAAAAGAAATAAAAGAGAAATAAATTACTCAATATGCTTTTCTTCAATCCTTTCGGATCTACGAGGAACCACTTTGGAACATAAGAAAGGAAAAGAAAAGAAAAAAAAAAAGAAAAGAAAGAAAACATATTCCATCATTTCCAACCACCTTTTTTGTAAAAACCTTTATATTCATATTTAGATGAAAATTAGAATAGATAAATTAGGAAAAATAATTCTTCAGACTGTTTGATTTATTTTACTACACAATGCAAACGTAAATCACTATTAATGCTTGGAAAATATCGATTTTTTTTAACACAATGGAATACAAAAGGATTCATCCTAGAAGCATGATTTTTCTCTCACAAGAAGTCACCTATCGAAGCGGGGCGCGAAGCATCCAACGCTTTACCCATAACAGGAGGAGTTGGATTGGAAGTAGTACTGGTTTTTCTTTTGTTGTTTTTCGTCCTAGGCGGAGTAGTAGTACTACACACGACAACACTGGCACACACTGGAGGCATCCCTTTTATTATGCTGAGTGGGGTCGAGAGACACGCGGTGTGTACAGGTGGGTCCCGCCATTTCCTCAGTTGGCGCTACTGTTTCCTCTCTCTCTCTCATCAATGATCCTAGGGAGGTAAAAGGGACGTTTTTATTTTTTCTTGTAGGGGATTAACATTTTCTTAGTGTGTGCACCATACAATATCCAATACCATCTCGCCTCACATCATCATCACCGTCATCTTCATCTTCACCAATATCGTGTCGTCGTCGTCTTCATCATCATCGTTGTTGTCCATTCGAATCTCTCACCCACTAGCGTCGGGATTCTTTCGCTTTTCGGACACCACTGACCCTCCCTCAGTCGCCGCCGTCGATCTCCGTTTCTTCAGGAACCCACTACCACTGGGCAAGTACTTTCATGTATTCATTTTTTTTTAAACATTTATTTCGTTGCAGAACTTTTTGGTCTAATTCTTTTCTTGTAGCTCGTAAATTGCAAAAAAAAAAATTGGAGGAATGCTTACCTTTTTATTTTATTTTCTCTCTTTAGATGTGGAAAGCTCAGTTCTTGAAGTTTGGCTCATGGTTCTGGAGCTTTCTTTGAAGTTGATCTTGGAGGGTTTGGTGGTTAATTAAAACTTTATTTGGTTGTTCAGAGTTCTGGGGGCTTGCGCTTTGTTTAGTTGATTTTCGAGGCTTTTGGTGGTTTTTTAACAGCTGTTTTTGGTATGTGGGTTGCCCTCAATTGGAATCATGGCTGTGTCGGAGTACTGTTTCTGGACTTTTGGGGAAGAAGTGAAGCTGATTAGTTGAAACTTGGGGTTGATTCGATTGTGGGTTTTAAACTCTGGTTGTTTTGCTGGAATTGGGTTTGATTTGGTGGCTTTGTGCTGTGTTGGGGTTTGAAATTTGGATCTTTTGGGAATTTCGGGTTTGATTCATGGAGACTAGATTTGGAGGTGAAGCTCATCATTTCTATGCTATGAGTGCCGCAGATTTGCGGGCTGTGGGGAAGAGGAGTTTGGAGTGGGATTTGAATGATTGGAAATGGGATGGCGATCTTTTTATTGCCAGCCCGTTGAATCCAGTGCCATCAGGTAGCATGGATCGGCAATATTTACCACTAGGGTCTGCGATTCCGGTAACCGGGGGCTCATCAAATAGTTCATCGTCCTGTTCTGATGAAGTGAATCTGGGAGTTGAGAAAGGGAAGAGGGAATTGGAGAAGAGGAGGAGGGTTATTGTGGTGGAAGACGACAATCCGAATGATGAAGAGGTGGGTCGCCTTGCTTTGAAGCTTGGTGGACAGCGTTATCAGGTACCTGAAAGGGAAGTAGAAAACTGGGAAGGAACGAGCGGAAAGAAGACTAAGTTGGTTGGGGGCACTTCAAACCGTGCTGTTTGTCAAGTGGACCACTGTGGAGCTGATCTGAGCACAGCCAAGGATTATCATAGGCGCCACAAGGTCTGTGAGATGCATTCCAAGGCCACTAAGGCACTTGTGGGAAATATCATGCAACGATTCTGTCAGCAGTGCAGTAGGTAAGCATTTAGTTCTTGGTTGCCATGAATTATGTTAAGGGTCGACATCTCTATAACCACTTATCGTCATCACATAGAAAAAGTGCAATATTATTGATTACCCTTGTAATACGACACAACATATGTGGCTGTTGAATTTACTAAAGACCTCTGGAATATAGTGATTGATATTTTTGTAGCCCAAACGTTTTGAGGTCTACAGCTAGTTGCACAAATCAGCTCTATATAATTTTCTCAGGGCTTGCGTTTCTCAATATGTTGTCCTTGACGCTAATGCATGTTTCAGTCAGAAACAATCATGCTTTCTATATGATTTGTTGTGAAATTTTGTTCGTAGGTTTCATATACTCCAAGAGTTTGATGAAGGGAAAAGAAGTTGTCGTAGACGTTTGGCTGGCCATAATAAACGTAGAAGGAAAACGAATCCCGATGGTGTTGTTAACGGAAGTGCACTGAATGATGATCAGACTAGTGGTTATTTATTGATTAGTCTACTGAGAATACTTTCTAACATGCACTGTAAGTAATACTTATTTCTTGAAATATAGCTCAAAACTGGTTCCTTGTGAATTTTTCTCCTTGATACTTTGATATTGTGTGCTTTTGTTGCTTGGGGATATATTTTCTCCAATAATCTTCAATATGACTATGGATCCTTGAAATTTATTTTCTTCTTTCATAATTACTCTCATTGCTTTGGCCATAGTGCGAATAAACTACGAGCTGCTCAATTTGAATAGGACACCTGCAGGCCCTCTTTTAGTTTTGATTGGATATAGAGGAAAGGACTTTAATAAGAAGCTATGTTCTTCACTAATGTTATATTTTGGTCATGTTTGCATTCAAAGATTTTTAGAAAATTTTGGTGGTATTGTGAAAATTGAGGTAGATTAGAGTTTTATTGGATTTTGAGAAAAAGTAATGAAAAGTTTAAAGTATGTTTGGGAGATGGTGGAAATTTTTGAGAGTTTTATGTGAGTTGGTGAAAAAATGAAGAGAAAGATGATTTGAGTGAATTTTTTTTATTATTTTAAATTTCGGAATTAAAATAGAAAGAAAAGGAAAATTATTGTGGGTGTGAAAACCGGAAAAGTGAAAAATTTGTTGACAAAAATTTTGAGTTAGTTTTGTTTGGGATTGAGAATTTTGGCCAAAATTTTCATTTGCAAGGGTGATTTGTTTGAATTGTCTCGATATATCCTTTTTGTTATATGTATTTAGTCTGATCAATGGGATGAGTGTCTTTGTCTTTCATGAATTGTAGCCAACAGATCTGACCAAACGACAGATCAGGATCTGCTATCTCATCTTCTAAGGAGTCTTGCCAGCCAAACTGGAGAACATGGGGGGAGAAATATACCTGGCATCTTGCAGGAACCTCCAAGTTCTCTAAAAGGTGGGACTTCACTTGGAAATTCTGAGTTGGTGTCTACTTTACTCTCCAATGGTACGCAAGGCCCTGCAAGGCCTTGCAAACAACATCACTCTGTTCCTGTACCTGAAATGCCAGGGCAAGGCCTGAGTGCAGATGATGCTAGGGGTGTAGACATACAAATCACATCATCTTCAAAACCCTGCATTCTGAACAGCCCTCCAGCTCACTCAGAAGCGAGAGACAGTACTGCAGGACAGATCAAGACAAACAATTTTGACTTGAATGATGTATACATTGACTCGGATGACGGCATGGACGATATGGAGCGATCGCCTGTGCCTCCAAATATGGGGACTAGTTCCCTTGACTCTCATCAGTCAAGTCCACCTCAAACCAGTGGACATTCAGGTTCAGTATCTGCCCAGTCACCTTCAAGTTCGACTGGAGATACTCAGGTATGTTTGTGCTGCCGAACATGTGTTACTGTATGCAAATACCCAGTCTTTATCCCCTTCCCTTTTTGAACTCCATGGATATACATTGCGATAGAGGTGTTATGGGGTTATTTGGTGGTTGAGGTTCTGCACTTTGTAGATCTTTAAGTGTTATCACTGCATCTGTGCATGAAGTGCTGGCCTTGTGGTGTAGAACCAATAATGATGCGCCTCAGTTTAGTTGGCCGTGCATCTAGCGAGATCATCATTCTGGACTAGTGGGTCTGAGAACGTCCCAACTTTTTATACAAGGGGAAAGCAAAGCAAAGAAACATAGTAGATGTCACTAGTTCAACTCTTATTGTTGCCCTCCCTTTTTGGCCTGTTCATTATTGACTTTCTAGTTATTGTATAGAATCTGAAGTTCTTTAAATGGTCTAGATTGCTGATTCCCATACTTTTGTTTTCTGTTTTCCGATTGTTAATTGCACTGTCATAAGCTTGGCCTCCCCGTGTTCTCTTATGCTGTCATAGGACGAATTGGTACTTTTTCTCTATGCTGTCAGAATCTGTTCTTTTATACTTCTCCTCTGAAATGAAGCGTGTGTTTTTTGATTACTGTATGGCATCAAGAGGCTGCCATCTTCTAACTTCGCTTTCACCCCCATTTCAGAGCCGCACGGATCGAATAGTGTTTAAACTATTTGGAAAAGAACCAAATGATTTTCCTCTTGTACTGCGATCACAGGTAGTTTAAACTTCAAACTTTTGAGTAGATAAATTTTGCATTTCCTTCCTTTTAACTGTTGGATAATGTAAACTTTTTGAACTTCCAGATTCTGGACTGGTTGTCTCACAGTCCTACTGACATTGAGAGCTATATTCGGCCTGGTTGTATTGTGCTGACTATTTATCTACGACAGGATGAGTCTGCATGGGAGGAAGTAAGCTCTGTGTGCATTGAACTGCTATAGTGCATCTGCGTGCGTGTGTATTTCTTGGGCAACAGTTTTTGAACTTATTAAGTCTTGAATTCGCTTGTTACAGCTTTGCTATGACCTGAGTTCCAGTTTGAACAGGCTTCTGGATGTCTCAGATAACTCTTTCTGGAGAACTGGCTGGGTTTATATAAGGATGCAGCATCAAATAGCCTTTGCTTACAATGGTCTGGCACATTTAATTTGAGTAATAGGAGTACATATTCGTGACACAACCACACTTCATTTATCGAAGATTTTATCTTTCTTACCAAATCATTTGTGCTGCAGGTCGGGTTGTCATAGACACATCGTTACCTCTCAGAACTAACAATTACAGTGAAATAATAAGTGTCAAACCTATTGCCGTATCTGCATCTGGGAGAGCTCAGTTCTCAGTTAAAGGTGTTAACCTCACTCGACCTGCCACAAGGTATAATTATGAGTCTGGGAAATCTTTTTTGTGGCATACTTGAATTTAAATAATCTAGACACTGTGTTTAGGTTGCTGCTACAGAGCCATTCAAATTTTTTTTTTTCCCAGGTTACTCTGTGCACTTGAAGGGAATTATCTGGTCGAGGAGTATACTGCTGAGTCAACGGACAATCTTGATAACTTTGAGAAGCATGATGAACTTCAAAGCATCAACTTTTATTGCAGCATTCCTGCTGTGAATGGAAGAGGATTCATTGAGGTGCTGTTTGCTTCCGTTTCTTGTCGTCCATCCTGGCCTATTGGTCAATCCTCCAACTTATCAAAAAAAGAAAATATGGGTTTCTCCTATTATATATTGAATGGTGGATTTCAATAATATTTTCATTTGTCTTGACCTGTCATTATCCTGTACTTAGCAATTTTCTGTCCATCAACTAGATGCTGTTTATATGCTCTTGGTGGTGTGAAAAACTTGTCTTGTTTATTTCCCCACTACTGTTCATTGTGTAGTTAATTATAAAAGGTAGGGAGAAGTAAGGTTGGGAATGGTTTTGCTGTTGCTTCCTCTGTCTGCCAATATTATTTAGAAGAAACATCGGCCTAGGGAGCATGAGGTTCTATTTCTTGTTCAACTGTTCTTTCTATTGTATATTCTCTTAACAGGGCATATGGGAAGTCTATAAAAAGATTATGTGGCATATGTCTTGGTTTTTCTTCTACACATGTCTTCTTTATTATAGACATATACACAGACGTGTGTATTTACGTATGTACTGTACTCAGAGAATGAGTCATTTTTATTCCATGTTAGTTCTTTTGCCGTTTAATGTGATTTTGTACAATTCTAGCCATCTTAGTAGAAGATAAAGCCTCCTTCACAATGACCTTCTGATAAGCTGCTGTTTATGTTTTTCTTAATTCATCCAGATTGAAGATCATGGCTTTAGCAGCAGCTTCTTTCCTTTTATAGTTGCAGAGGAAGATGTTTGTTTAGAGATCCGTTCACTTGAGAGTGCATTTGACTTGACTGAAACTAATGCAGATTTTGAGGGGGGTGGAAGAATGGACTCCAAGAATCACGCCTTGGAGTTCATCCATGAAATGGGTTGGCTTCTTCATAGAAGTCAGTTGAAGTCGAGATTGGGTCACTTGGATCCTAATGTTGACCTCTTTCCTCTGAAACGGTTCAAGTGGCTGATGGAGTTCTCGATGGACCATGATTGGTGCGCGGTAGTGAGAAGCCTATTGGACATCCTGCTTGATGGAACTGTGGGTGCAGGAGAGCACCCTTCCCTGATTCTTGCATTAGTGGAGATGGGTCTTCTTCACAGAGCTGTAAGGAGAAACAGTAGGGCACTAGTGGAGCTTCTTTTGGGATATCAAGTTTCAGATGAATTGAGATCTCAAAACAAGGCACTCGTTGGTGGAGGCCATGGACGCTTCTTCTTTAGACCTGATGTTTTAGGCCCCGCAGGTTTGACACCACTTCACATTGCAGCTGGTAAAGATGGTTCTGAGAATGTGTTGGATGCATTAACCGAGGATCCCAACATGGTAAAGTTTTCTGTGACTAATTTATCTCCAAAAGATAAATTAATAGAATTTCATATGGTACATAGAATTTCTAGCATGAATGGTTACCTTCATTAGTGCTTTTATATGTTGCTCCTAATTCTGGACCGCCATATTCCACATGTATGGTATTTATACCAACATGGCTTCAACCTAAACTATAGGTTATTTGCAAGCTAAATTGTGTAATACAGACAAACTATTCAGTATTGATGTCAGGTCAGCTTTAGAACTTCCATTTGAAACTAACCTTTATATAGTCAGCATAGTCAATCCTATTGTGCTCCCTCGTTTAATCTGCCAACCACCTTTGAGTGATGTGGTGGCATTCCACTGCTCTCTCTCTCTCATTGGTCATGCTTCTTGGCGTCCAATGAATAACAAAATGAAGTATGGCGTTTGTCACTAGTGTCATAGCATAGTGTTCAAGCCTCTTTTATGTGTTTAGATAGGGAAAGAAGACTTATGGGTAGAGAGGCGGAATTACTAAATTGAACATAGCACGATCAGGTGTGTGTGTGGACAATGGTGGTGGATGATATATGGTGGGTCTGTTGCAGGTGGGAATTGAAGCATGGAAGAGTGCTCGTGACTCGACAGGTTCCACACCTGAAGATTATGCTCGCTTGCGCGGCCATTATTCGTACATCCATCTGGTGCGAAAGAAAATTAATAAGAGATCTGCAGCTGGTCATGTGGTGCTCGACATTCCCAGTGTTCACTCAGACTGCAGTGCAAATCAGAAGCAAAACAATGAGCTGACCACCAGCTTTCAGATAGGGACTGGATTGAGACATTTGCAGCAACAATGCAAGATTTGTGATCAGAAACTGGCTTATGGAACTGCAAGCAGGTCTCTGGTTTACAGACCCGTAATGCTCTCAATGGTAACCATCGCGGCAGTATGCGTCTGCGTGGCCCTTCTCTTTAAGAGCTCACCCGAAGTTCTTTACGTGTTCCGCCCCTTCAGGTGGGAACTGTTGAACTATGGGACAAGTTGAGGTGCGTTTACTTAAGCTGATAAAATATATGGCAAGTGTGTAATTGTATGCATTTATAGACTGTAAAGTAGAGATTTTCTGTAGAACCCATGCTTTGGGGTGGGTTTCGATTCAATAATACTAGTGACATACTCTTAGTGCTCAGTGTACTCGCCTCAGGCTTATTTAGTGGTCCTGGAAATAAGTGCGTTTTATTATCTCTCTCTCTCTCTCTCTCTCTCTCTCGGTTTCCCTGTGTATTGGTGACTGGTGAGGTTTTTTTTCCCTAAGGATGAATAAATGAGTAAAGGTACTTGAAAATGGAATTTTTTCTTTTCTTTCAGTGGAATCTGAATGATCCTCTCTCTCGGTTTCCCTGTATTAGTGAGGGTTTTTTCCCCCTAGGATAAATAAATGAATAAAGGTGCTTGAACATGGAGCCTCTTCTTTTCTTTCAGTGGAATCTGAATGACTCTCGCTCTCTCTCTCTCTAGCTTTTACTTGATGCTGGGAAGATAGCACTATATTGGAGGGTTGATGTGGCTGATTTGCCAAGATTACGCATTAGATTTAGTTTGTAAATGGAGGACGGAGTTATGGAATGAAAAACCTTCTCATGCTGGTTGATGAGGTTGCTCTCAAATTGGAATAAGCTTGATGGGTGGTGTCTCCAAGTTCAGTAGGCTTAGAAACGTAATTGAAGTTTTTATTTTTTTTGAGAAAGAGAATGGAACCTCACAAATTTATTAAATAGGCTTCACTTGTGGCGGAAGAATACCGTGGTAACAAAACATCAAAAACACCAAAATAAACTATCAGAACACATGTAATTTGAAGAAGGTTGAAATTTTCTATTGGAAGTGGTCAATGCCGAATCTCCTCAGTAAAGCTTCGGAGACCATGTAAAAAAAGAAAAAAGAACATAATTATACTTGTATGCAGAAATGAAGCAAAAGCCCCAGTGGACCCGCAGCGAGTTCGTAGATAGAACGTATGGCAGCAATAGGCTTCTGGGAAACTACAGGAGATTTTGCTAGCCGAAGTAGAGCGCTTATAAAAGGAGAATATTACAAGTTGATGCATGAGAGGAGCATCTTTACCTCCTTTGAAAGTTCAGCTTTGCCATAGCACATGCAAAAACAGATGCAGTGACAAGTGGAATTGCCGAAAGAACGAGTGCTACAGAACCTAAATTCTGAGAGTCATATCCATAGTAGCTTTGTAGAAAGGCATTGATTGCTTTGCGCTCTCCGTGTACCATAATTTCCCCCTCCAAATCACCGTATTGTGAAGCAAGGAAACCTTGTAGGGACCAGGCTGTTGGACAACCCCAGTAAACCCAAATCCACCATATCGGAATTTCCTGCATGAAAAAAGTTCACAAGGGTTGAGAACAGTTGAATTGAATGTTATTCCCAAGATTAAGATCCTATACCGTGAACTCCTATCGAATTTATGATTCCAAATTGGGTTCTCTAGCAAAAAAAGCAATGAACTCATGAAATTCTTGAGCAGTGTCTTTGGTAATTGGATTGTTGCACAAATTTTGAAGTTACTCAAGACATATGAGTTGTAAACTCAAGAAAACATAATGCAACCTGGTGACTTACAATTTACAAATGAGCTTTGCTTTGACAAGATGCTAGACTGAGTAAAAGTGAATGTCAAAAGGCAAGTAAAGATAGAGTTGGCTTACTGGTCCTGGTAGGAGGAACCCCGAAAACAAATTGAACATGGTGTACCAGAAACTCGAGAGAACAGAGGCCAAGAGGTAAGTCGGGGTCATTGAAACAAGCATCATACCAAAGTAAGTATAGAACAGGAGCGTACAAAACGCAGTGTAGAAGTACCAAAACACTTTGTATGCTGACCAATAGAAATTTATTGTCGGGTAGGTAATTATCAAGAACAAGAATGCTTGGAGGAGTACATAAGGAATTTCAACCATCACCTGTAACATATGGAAGAGCATCTGCATGTTAATGCCGATGAAGTTTAAGATAATGACTGATAGCATAAACATCTGTTGTAGGATATATTGTACCTGCGCAAATGAGTACGCCCACAAGGAGTACATTCCGGCAAATCTTTCACGGTACACAACTGTACGTTCAGTAGCTATATAGGGTTGAACACTTGCGCAATTACTGACTCCCACAAACTGCAGGAGAATGAACATCGATCCTACAATGTTGAAGATGTCCTGTTCATTTTCTCTACCCAAGAAAAATCACAATTTCAGCATTTGAAATTGTAAGGACAAAAATCTACAGGCTTCGAAGGACATAAGTTCAAGTTTGAAGTAAAAACCAAGATTACCAACAGGTTGCTTCTTGTTGAGAAGATCAGGGAGTGAATTGGGAGTTTTGTTGTCCTATGGATACTCCATGCAGATGAATGAATTACAATAAGAAACCACTGTAGGAATTTATACTATATATTCTTGCTTGCCGTACATAAATTCAGGATCTAGGATTCAGTACATATTTTTTGCTAATATAGACGAGTTAAAACCAGTGACCTTCATAAATGCTGATTTATGGTTTTGCTCATGCAGAAAATACTGTATTTTGGGAATTTTTGGTATCTGAGTGATAAAATATGTAATGATAGGCAGCTCTGTTCTCTCCAATTCATCATGTTCTGCTGCTAGGGAGAAGGGTGCTGAATCTACTTCCCCAAGCAAATGTTCAGAGTCTAATCCTGATATGAGGCTGAGTTGGTAAATTGCTGGGATGATGTGCCAAGCGGAAACATATGAGAAAATGGCTTTCTAGAATTTTTTTTTCTTACTTTGTTAATTGGTTTCAAAAGCCAGACAATAAAGAGCTAATATGCTTCAGTTCAGCAGCTGATTTGGAAGTGTCCCAAAAGGTCTAGTGTGCTTTCAAAACTTCCTTAAATTGTTTCAAGAACATAATTTATAATCACATAAAACATGGTTAAGTCTGTGAAAAGGGCTTACGTTTTCTTTCCTTTCTGCCAAAGAACTGCTCCAAATAATGAAGAAGATAGAGTGATGACTACTAAACGTGCCAAGTTATAATTGGGACTTCTCCAGTAGGACATATGTTGTTTCCAGAGGCATGCATTGAATTGTTCCCATCCTTTCAGTGGAAAGTGAGTAGAAAAATGTAGTTCCCTTGAATCAGGTTGTGGAGAGCTTAGTTTTTGTACTAGTTCTTCATTTTCCCTACATACAACATGAACAACATATATCACTTTGTTTGATATGGTTTGTGTTGCTGCAATAGATTTACTTGCTAATGATATGTCATTATGCTCTTTAATGTATCATAAGCATAATTTTTTGTTTCATTGATGGTTGTTATTCTTACCTGCACAAACTAGACTCTTTGTAGAGATTGGCAAAATCTAGTCCTAGCTTAGCTTCTGCAGAAGCACTAGTAACCTCTAACATCCATGCCGCAGGGTTGTAGTTTTCGTTGATCTTTGGGACCCCCGGAACACCCTGTCAAAAAAAGGGGGAAAGAAATGGACGATAATCATATTTCTGTCATTTTTGGTTGATGAGTAGTTGCTTTTGCAGAGTAGCTTTTGAGATGTGTATCTACGGCAACATCGTTTTCTAAATGAGGAAGGGAATGAGTTGATCCATGACACTACCTTATAAGTGACACTTGACGATAAAGAGAAAACTCACCTCCAAATATTCAATAAGCTTACTTGAATTCGGACCTAGCTCTCCAGAATACACAATACGCCCTCCTCTTTTTATCAACATTAACTGCAAGAAAGATCGGTTAATATCTGAAAGGAGAAAAAGTATTGGAAAATCAGTTTTGGCATCACTTGGCGCCAAAAGTGTCATGTCCGAGTATGCGCTAGTCAAATGAGCTACGAATACTCCCAACAGGATTAGATATGCTTAGGGCTCCCCACACTAGTGTATTTAAGCTCAGATCAATCTAGCATGTACCTGAGTCCCACCTCACATAAGTGCTAAGGTCAATCTGGACTGTATGAACAACTTTAGGAGGCAATTTATGGTAATATTCATTTTGGGGGTCAGGAAGATAAGGCTCACTCCTTGGGCATATAAGTTCAGGGTCATTAAAGTAGCCCCTCGATAGTCTAATACAAACTCCTTACATTTTATCGTTCCCTTGATTTCCCAGAATGAGTAGGCCATAGCACCTCAGCAAGAATAAACAGCTAGGATCTCTGAATATACTGACACTTAGTTTGGTGATATGCCACAATAATCTTTATGCAAGGAAAGGTACCGCTCATTTACCTCATCAAATGCTTCAAATATGTCAACACTTGGCTGGTGAATGGTGCACACGACTGTCCTTCCTGTACCAACAATATTCTTCACCACTCGCATTACAATTGCAGCTGCTCTGGAGTCTAAACCAGAGGTGGGTTCGTCCATGAATATTATGGATGGATTAGAAACAAGTTCTACTGCTATAGTTAGCCGTTTTCGCTGCTCAGTGGATATACCAGTAACTCCTGGGATGCCAACTAAAGCTTCTTTGATCTCATTAAGCTCAATCATCTGAAGAACTTCTGCTACAAATTCCTGCAAAACAGATAGGGGATTGAATCATCGCATAAACACTGGTATTCCATTGTTTATCGACAGCCTTTGGTTTTTTCTTTTTTAATTTAATGTATGAAAATCCCAGACGCAAAGAATCAAATTGTAGCACTTTCACCTACTTTACATGATTTCTTCTCGCTATACCTCTTATAGTGGCTTTTTGTTCACACCACGGGCACCTTTATGGGAACAAGTTTGATGTGTGAAACATAAAAATTTGTCCACTTTGTATCACTGAACAAATACTTTCATATTTTGTTCAGATTGGCCTTTAATTCTTAGAAGATTGCTTCCTAGATGATTTCTTAAAGTACCTTTTTTCATAGATACACTACATGCTTTGTAGCAAGTGAAGAGGCTCACAGTTTTTGTAATCTTGTCAATCTGAGCAGGCAAGCGCAACCAAGCTGAGTATGCCACGGATTCTTCTATTGAAAGCTGTGGAGAATGAATGTCACACTGCTCGCAGTAGCCAGATATTCTGGAGTATGTGTCCTGGACTTTTGGGTACCCTCCAATTCTTATCTCACCTTCGATGGCTCCTCCAGTTTTTCTTCCTGAAAGAACATCCATCAAGGTCGTTTTCCCAGCTCCAGTAGCGCCCATCAAAGCAGTGAGAATTCCTGGCCTGAATGCACCTGTGATATCTTGAAGAAGCTGTAGTCTTCTCTCTGTAATACCCTGCTTCCGGAATTCCTGGGAGATGCGTAGATGAAGTTTGATCAATCTAAATGCCATCCAACACTCTAGGAAACATAAGGAGTCAGTTTAGCAGACATTTTAAGTACCTTGGGGGTGTCAACGTAGTATCTCACATTCTCAAATGATATCGTTATGGGCTCAAAAGGTAAAACCACTCCTGTAACACAAAAAAGGTCAGTTGATATTGCAATTCCCCCAAAAAAGCCAAATGATCTGTATCTTTCCACGATCACAGAAACATATGAAATCTTGGCATCACTAGTATTTCAGAAATGTGCCAAATTCTAGAAAAATAACTAGTAAGCTTCTCACCCATTATTTTGGTTTTTCCCACAATTGGATGGGCATCAATTTCTAGAGGTACAGCACTCAAATTTTCTTTTCCCTTCAAAATAGAGAGCCTTTCATGTGAAATAAGAGTCCGGCATCGCCCTGGAGCTGCTCAGATTTCATTATTCAAGAGCCATAGATCAGAATGTGACGAATCCAATGGCAACTTACTTTTTGTCTCCATATTATAAAAAATATGAATTGGGGTAATAGAATTACGCTTTAAATATCCCAGAGCACAGGTGATTCCAATGTTGAGAACTATCCAAAATCCAAGTAATGCTCCTACTGATATCCAGTAGAAATAGTCACTGAAATTTAGGCCATGCCTTCTGAGAACCTGCTGTCCTATGGTGACATTTGAAGATGAAACCTGCGAATTTCTATGATCAGGTAATATTGAGTGTAAGAACTAAAGCTACCTTGTTCTGTGGAATTTTCTATCAACACTATTTAATAGTTTGGCCTTCACCTTCTGCCACCTTGGAGCAAGGAATTCGTTTACTGAAGCACCTATTTCAGCATATGTGAGAGGAGAAAGCCAAAATGCCCACTCCAACCAAGCAGGTAGAGAAGCTGCATTGGGAAAATTGCTTTTACTCTCGAGTGATTTACTTATTGTCAAAACTATGGGTGAAATCATAAAAGCCTCACGTTTCGGAATCACAAAGCCACCAAATAGATATATCACTATCATGGAGAAGAGAGCACAAGGAGCTGCAACTGATGGATTTCGGAAGGTGGATGCAATTAAGCTGAACAGTGATGAGGATATTTGATGTACAAGGAATAGGAGGAGGAATTGGCTGATGAACCTATAGCCCATTATGAAACCGAAAATGAGGAAGTGATCCAGTCCATGTCGTTGACATAATTAAGGGGTTTTAGTCTTGGAGAACTTACCTTTCCATTTCAGGACTGTAACCGATGACATAATAAGTACTACCTGTCCAAAGAAGAGCATCTAAAACTGAAAAGGGAATCTTTGACAGGGCAGCTGGAATGGAATAAGTCCATGCTGGATAAAAGTAGAAATCTCTTTGCTTGTAGAAGACAGCAAGTCTCGAAGGAGTCAATGCCAACTCTGGAATACCAGCGCACATGAATCTGATAAGGGAGTAAAACATGGAACCCATGTAGTAATTTGCATGGACCACATCAATTTTCATCCTTGTGTGTAGAAATACTGTCATCGTTATGAGTCCAATGACCATAAGCTGTATCAAAAAGAAAGTCCAGGTGTGAAACATTTGTTTTTTTCCATGGCTTCGTTAATAGCACATTTGTGAATTACTTGTCACTCTTATCCGTCACCTGTGCAGACTTGAATACATAAACAAATGAGTTTCGCTTAATAAGTAGCCATTCTCTAGCCATGCATGCTTTGAATAATTCCCATTTCCTCAAAGAATTTGTGTCAAACGACAATGCCTTTTCATGGAACTTTGAGTTATTCAGGGGGGTGGAAAGTTCCTCATCTAACTTCTCTCCCAAGTGATATTCCTTGAATGAACTTGCAAACTTGTTGACTGAGATATAACTATACGGTTTGTATGCATGGTACCAGTAGTTTGGTTGATCATTTTTGGATATTACCTACACAAGTAGAATGCAAAGTTAGAGACTAGTACAAACAAAATAGTGCTGACATATTTTCTGCCTTAAACAACAATCCATACCTCCTGGAGGAAGTCGGGTACGGCCTTTTGTGGTGGGCACCAGAAACCACAGTGCTCAAAGAACTCTAATACATTGTTGCGAGGCCCATGGTACACAATCTTCCCTTCTGCAATTAATACAATGTCATCAAAGAGATCAAAGGTCTCCGGTGCTGGCTGAAGAAGTGATACCAAAATGGTGGCCCCTGCTTCGTGTGCTAGATGTTGCAGACAGGTAACAATCTGAAAGACAGTGGAGCTGTCTAAGCCATTTGATATCTCATCCATAAGAAGTGCTTTTCTTGGACCAATAATCATTTCCCCTGGTGGATAAGAGCATCAAGGAAAGCTTGTTATGATGAAAGCCAAGAATGTTCAATGTATTCGAAAGCGGTCTTAGGTAGTTATCCCTAGTTTTTGAGGTTTTCGTCAATAGACTGTCATGTTTGAAATGTATTCTTATTTTGCTTATTTCCTGTTTGTATATCAACCAATAGTTTTCAGCTAGGCAACACTAGTACAAATCCACATTCTACAAAACCTGTTGTCAGCCTTCTCTTCTGGCCGCCTGAAATTCCTCTTTTCATCCTATCTCCAACAAGAGTTTCAGCACAATCATCAAGACTGAGGATCTGAAGAGCAAAAAATGACAATAGGATCACTATCAGTTACCATGAGGATAAAGCTGGGTAATTGGTCCTTCAGTCAAGAAATTACCTTCAAAACATAATCCGCTAGGAGAGTTTCTCTTAATCCTTCAATTGAAATGGCCTAATAATCAAGTTCTGTTATTAGCGATGCGTGTGATGAGAAGGGACTGAGTTGCCATTATTTCGGAAGCACAATAAAGTACACTTTTTTTGCTTATTGGTTACCTTCATGTAAGCGTCAATATCTGGTTCGGGGGTAATTCTAGCTTCTTCCTCCCTTCTACAAAGTTCTTTCATAATATCTTCAATGGCACAAGTCATATCATATAACCAATTGCATAAGAGCATGATTATTGTGGCAATAGTATGCAGAACAAAGTGTACCTTCTCTGCGCCCAATGCCCTGACAACGTGCTGAGAAGTCAAGTGTTTCTCTCACGGTCATTTCAGGAATGTGCAGGTCATATTGGCTTATATAAGCTGATGTCTTTTGAGGAACAAACTCATTGAACTTATAACCATTGTAGGAGATTTCCCCTGCGACCTGAAACTCATTTGAGCACATACTAAATATTTCATTTCAAAAAGTAGACAGTTTAGAATCTGTATCACTATAATCCAATTTAACTTGTTTCAGTTTTTCATTAATGTTGTGAAGTGATGACTGGTCTCAGATATTGTTTCTCACAGGAAATGGCGGGAAAATGCTTCAAGTGTTTCTCTCACGGGAAAATGCTTCAATTTGTTTCATTGGCAGGGTTTGATGAATTGGTAAAAAAAAACCTTTAGAGATTGATCTAGTGTCCCTGAAAGTGCCCGTAACAAAGTGGTTTTCCCACAGCCTGGAGGCCCAAGCAATAAAGTCAGCCTGCATGTGAAGTGATAGAGCTTATTAAGCCAATGAGTTGATGTTGTTCCATGGGATCTATAGCTCCTTCATCAATGAAAAAATACGAAGAAAATGCAAGTGGGACCGGTGTATTCAGTATCGACCTTGAAGGCTTGATGATGCCACTGACATCTTTCAAAATCCCTAGCTTGTTTGCTTGAGACTCGCACCTGGTAATGTATGTCAGACCCTGCTCAATGGTGGACATTCAATTACTATCAGAAAATACGAGCATTGTTACAAAACATTAAAATGATCATCATAAAAAAGCAAGAAACACTTTACATGACTTTAACCTACATGTTGCTATCCAGATTCCAAAGATCAGTGAAGTTGGAATCCTGTAGCAATACAAATGATTCCACTATCTTAAAGAGTCTTAACAACTGATTCTAAAAATAGGCTTTGCCTGTCCTGAAGCAAAAAGTAATGAAACGCCAAATTTGTTTGAATGGTTATATGCTATTTGACATAGAACGTTCATGCAGTTGATTCACAGGTATTCCAAGACTAGTAGGCAAAATGGTGGGTAATGCGTATAGAGAGAAACATGGAATTTATGAACAAAGTGAACTATGGCTGTGAAGAAATTATCCTCTATTACTCCCAATTTGTAGAAATTTCTTTCCCCGATTAATTTTTTGGTATGTTCTAAATTAAAAAACAGCAAAGAGTAACCCCCTTTTGTGGTAGAACAGTTAGCTTGAAGTCAGGCCTCATGCAATTCCTTCACTAATTTACCCATAAACTGAAACATACTTGAAAAAGACGGAGATCAGAAGCACTTACATCAATGATTACGTGTTTGAGCGTGTTCCAAATGGTGGGGATGGGCTTTCCATGAATTACCTCGCATTCTGCCTCTATCAACAAATTCTGGTATCTTATTTCTATGCTTGGCAGTTCCAGACCCACTCTAGAGAGCCAAAAAAATCGGTATAAACGGAATAGCACATGAATAAAGGCGCATGGTTGCAGTGTAACTGTGCAGCTATCTATTTATAGAATGAAGTGCTCAGATAGGAAATAATCTCGATCATTTGAGCATAGTGCAGCACCCTCCTTATGTACTCCAGAAGCACTGAATGTGACTCTTCCACTGCAGTGTAATCTTTTAATTTGTCTTTACTTCTGTTAAATACACAGTAAAAATGTTGTCTCACTAAAAAGAAGGTGATTAATATAACATAGTTGAGCTATCTATTTATAGAATGAAGTGCTCAGATAGGGCCTCGATCAGAGAGTGGGTACTCCAGAAGCAGAATGTGGCAGTGATAGGATTAAAAAGAAGGTGCTGAGCACCGTGACACAAAGTAGTAGATCCTCAAGTGGCCTATAGGATTGGGCTACCATTGGAGGGATCGAAAAGGGAAGCAAATTGTGCGGTCACAATTCACATGGTTCCTAAGAGAGAAAAAAAAAAAGCAGTGGTGTTGTGTGGTATGATTCACAAAAAAAAAAAAAAATTTACTTCCACTCATGAAAAGAGAGTGAATTTATGTGGTGATAGAGTCACATGCACGTGAGGGAGAGATTGTTAAAAAAATAAAAAACCAAAAGGTTTTCTATAGTTCTGATTCATCTTTTCCCCCTAAAAACCTGTATTTGAAACGCTTTCTTTTCTTTCTTTTATTTAATCTCTGTTTCTTTTCGCATCTTAAAGCGAACATGCATCTGCATGCTACTGCCCCTGCATGCGCGAATAATGCAGTACGGACTGAACAAAAATGAACAGCAGGAAGAATACTTAATCATGTCTTACCTGCCTATTCTTTCCTTCTGTTTCTTTAATAATCGAAGGTTGTCCTCCTCAATTTCCTTCAAAAGTTTCTCAACGAAGAAGTGCCGCTCTGCTGCTCCAAGCTTGGAAACATCAATTACTGTCTTACCCTTCAAATCTTCTTTCCCGTCGTTCAAATGCTCAGGATCAAATAATGACTTCTCGACTCGTTTGTACGTGGGTAATGTCTCAAATATTGCAGGCCTCTGTACCTCTCTTCCATCATTAGTTTCGTTCGTGGACCTTTCGTCTAAGTGACTTCCGGCACTCGATGCATGGGGAGGCAAAGATGACTCGATGCTTCTCTGTATATCTGCCATTTCCGTTCTGATGGACTCTTATGTCTAGAGGGAGAGATGATCGTAGCGAAAGAGCTGTGAAGAGCAACGTCAATGGCTTCATGCACCTTTTATAGGTTGTATCATTCGTCTGATCGAATACTCGAAGAGGCATGCAGCAAGCTATGTGATCTTGATAGATGCTTTAGGGGCATGATTTGAGGTCGATTTTTATGGAACCTGCATGATGTAACTATAATACGATTCGATGTTTGGCATCGTACGTCTAGCTTCTGTCCATACATATTTGCCTGATTTTGAACTTTATAACATATATATATATGCTGAATTTTGATATATAACCATTTTTCACAAAAGAAAAATATCTCCTAGATATAAACAAATCCAACGCTTTATAACTTCACAACATTTGCTCTTGATCAAGGCCTTGATATTCTACATTACATGTTTCTTTGGTTAATTATATTTACCAAAATGATCATTTTGCCTTCCGGTTTCCTGAAAGATGGCCAAATGGTGGTTTTCTGTTCTGCCATGCATTTAGATGATTGTCTTTTGACTATAAGAATAAGCCTTTTCATACTGCATTTATCCTTCAATTTATTATATAATTCGTATCAAGAAAAGCATTTTATTTCCTTAAGCCACTTTGTAGTACGTACGAACGTATACCTCTCCCGTGGCTGGGTACTATACGACGCTCTTGCATTAAAAAAAATTGTTTATTTTTTATTTTATTCCTCAAAATTTTAAAAAAAACTGAAAGAAATAAATAGTTCACTAAAATAGAATTTCAATATTTTTATTTAAAAAGCATTGTTATTATTTTTATATATGCTTTTTTATTATCTTTAAATTTTGTTTAATATTTTTATAGCCATTTTAAAATTTAGAAGGGCCAGATGGATTTTGAGCTATAATTAGGGAGCTAACTATAAGTACATTACCCTTATTTATTAAATTAAAAAAATGAAATTCTTTAAAGAATCTGTTTCCTTCCGCTAAGTATTCTTCAGAGAATCTTTAATAATATACAAAGTAATAGGAAGCGGCCTTTGGGTGCAGTACGGCGCCGTCGATGCTTGTCATAGTTACCTCGGCCTGCTGTGTCTCTTTTCTCATAGTTCCAATGTCAAAGGGCCAAAATGAAAGTCAGATAGCTTTCATTCTCACAGCCAAACGAGAGTGGTACAAGTAACACAGAGAGAGACAGAGACAGAGTTGTCTCCAACTCTTCCTTTTGGCAAGAGGCCGGCAGGAGTGAATTTAATCAGACAAAAAAAAAACAACTGCTTATGCTAAACCTCATTGAACAAAATCTTTCTCAGATTCTACTAAACCCGGTCGCGTTCGTGCATGATTAGGATTAAAAAAGGTGATTAAATTATTTGATTACCGAGTTTTGGACAGGATAGCATTCATCATTAGTCGGTCCATTAAGAAAGACAGACATAATAGGCTCCTTTGCTACCTCACTTACATACAATAATCAATCAAAGATATCTTCTGTATTTTCAAAGTACCTAAAGATCTCCTTTGAATAACAAATCTTAGGTTGAATCCTTAACCTAAAAGTTCAATGCGGACTTGGTTTTTGCTTGGAGCTGGGCATAAGTGCTTTCTGCATGAAGCTATACACCGAAATATGTGGTGTGTTTCATGCATGTAAGAGTTATTAATAAGTTCACCTACCCGAAAAGAGAAAGGAGTATTGGTAAAAAACTACATGCTTAATCCTATTGGAGAAGTACTAATGCCTAATATGGTGCTCTAACATGTAAGATGGGTGACAATTGATGTGTAGTCATGCCAGTTTAACCCAAAACGAGTAGGTAAGAGAGCACATAGAAATGGATCTTGTCAGTTGAAAAACAGAGACTGCATGTGAGAGGCCAAGTCAATTTTGTATAAAACAGTAGCAAATATATATATACTCTTTGGAAATTTTTCTGTTTCTTTGTTTTATTTTTGAAGTGACTGATAGAAGAAATTCCTAATCTTACAATTTTTTTGACAGCACAAGGAATCGAACCTATGAAGACTTTACTGCTGCAAGGAACGATCAGTATATTTTTTTTCTCTTTAAAATGGTTAATAGGATGGACACCATCTGAGTAACAGAGTGCCATTATCTTGGCAAATAGAATTCTCGCCATAACCAGACCTTAATTAAGCCCCATTATATAACCGGGTTGTTGAGGATCATCCCCCGTTGCATTTGTATATTTTTGTTTCTATTCAACAGCACACATCCCATCTTGTACGTATTCATAACAGGAATCCCAACTCGATCCTGTGATCCGAAACAACAATATATTAGCTAGTCTCCAGCGAAAAGCACACCACCAGTCATTCTACAAGAGTTGCTTATCAGAACAGAGGAATAGCCTTCTTCAAGTGCTAAACTTGTTCAGAGAAACACGACTGTATGATAGTTGGCGACTTGGCACGTACGGCACAATCAATCAGGCAGCATTAGCATTTAATCATAAAGACTTGAATGAAGAACAATTAATCCGCCCTCCATGGTTGATTAATCATTAAATGAATTCATCCAAACAGAACCCTTAGACACAGGCAATCATACTAATGTATATGTTGTACCTGTCTTTTCAATAACGTATCTGTCGATACTTTCAGTTTTATGCACGCTTTGGAATTTAAGTGAGCTGATAATTACAGCCTAAGTGCCCTCTCCCATCTAATCCAAGGATCAACTATACTGTTTACTGGAGGGCACTATTGGTGGTTTGTAATTAACCATCTTAAACGGATTCTCTGGTACCACTATATCTACCTCTCGACTGCGGATGCCCTCTTCACCAATCTCTCTCTTCCCCTCTCTCTCGGGGTTGATTGTCTTTGCAGTAACAGAAAAATGAAGATTGCTAGAGTCACGTTGGCGATGTTCCTTCCTCTGGCATTGGCTTTTCTCCTGTCTTTGTGTGCTTGCACCGGTGTGTCTTTCTTTTCACTGCTACCTAAAACTCTATTATTTTGAGTTTCTCAACATGCACCAAGCGAATTAGCTGAACCGTCTATCGAGTGCATGCATGCTTCGCATCCCTAAACCAAAATGATTATAGGGTGGTGCCCATGACAGTTCATGATCACCAGTCCTATGGTGTATGTTATTGTTCTTATAAATAAAGCAAAGTATATATAGTGCTTCTGAGGAAATTTCTGTTAGCATTTCGTGTCACCGTGATGATTGCAGAGTCATTGAGCGTAAGTCAGTGGATTAGTACTTTGTTACCCATAGACGACTCTGTTTATAATCTGCATTTCTGTCTGAGGGTTATAATTTTTCACATCTCTTAAGTTTTGTAATTCGACATGCAGCGTCAAGGATGCATGTGAATGGAAAGGCCATTAAGCTGCAGGTAAGTCTTCCAGCCATACCAATAGTCTCTTCAGTTCTAGAAATTAGCAAAACGCTTTAATTCTGCAGCAGAAGTCAAGCAAGGACTGCCAGTCCAGACAACAGCAATGGCCATTGCTTTTCGATCTTCATTCTTCAAGCAAGGACTGATTTCTCTCTCTTTAACTTGTAATGTTCTTCAGCGCCCAAGAGTAGTACCGAATAGTTGGTGCATTGCTAAGCCTTCCGCAGATACTGAAAAACTTTTTCACAACGTGGAATACAGCTGCGAGCAAACTCATGTCAACTGCAGTAGCATACAGCTTGGAGGTAGCTGCTTCCATCCAAACAATGCAGCCTCACATGCTTCATTTGCTATGAATCTCTTCTACCAGGCTGCTGGGAAGCACCAGTGGGACTGCCATTTCAATGGAACCGGTCTCGTCATCTTTGTGAACCCTTGTAAGTTATATCAACATGTCGTGAATTAAGCTTTTGCAAAAGTTGTCATTGAATAACGTACCTTCATCAGAGTTGAGAGATGATTTACTGATTTAAACTTGATTTTTCTTTTTATTATGTTTTGGCCTGGCAGCTTTTGACAATTGTGTCTATCCGGCTTGATGAGAGAGACCTCTGGATAAGAAGTTCAGAAGAACATGCTCTTGTATCAGTTGAATAAATAGGAAAGCTTTTCAGCAGTTACGTCGATATCAAATAAAGAAACAAAAAGGTAGAAGTGGTTTCTATTTCGAAATATTTAGATCCTGATTTCTGATGCTAGTAATGTTTGAACTATTTATATCATTATAAGGATCACAAGAACATTAAGCGAAAAGGAATTATTATAACTGAAAGAGAGACATAACCATAGTTGTAGCTAGTAGCAGAATGCTTGGACTCTCTCCCTCTCTCTCTCTCACATATTGTGGCGAATCTTGTCGCCACGAAAACGGCTTTTATTTTCGAAGAATTCAACCCTGACATCGAAGTGTGGATCCATCTGGTTTGGGCTCATTACCCTCAATTCCGGTCTAGCAAGTGAGACTCTTTTAAGTGGGCTGTCCATCGTCCAGAGTTCAAGCTATAAGATGATTGGTTAAAAGGCAACCCCAGATATTGAATAACGAACAGAAGGTACCCAAAAAAAAAAAAAAAGAACAAAAGGTAACATGTAATTATTGGATGTAACACTCAGGTTTCTGATTTAATAATTGTTTGACAGTACCATGCTACCAAAAGTATCGCGGTGTAATAAGTTTAAAAGGTTTCTCGACATCTTACATGTAAAGTTTCAGGTGGTATAAATTTTATAATAAAGTCAATTTATGTGTTTATCTCTTTTCGATTTGCACTAATAATTCAGTAAAAAATTACAGTAAATCTTAATCCAAAAAATAATATAATAACTGAAGTAAAACAGAGTGGAACGAAGTTGGAAAGGGAGCTTGGTGGGGTTTCCGTTTTCGTAGCATTAAGTGCACATGAGAAAAACGCTGAGTTGTCGGCGTACACACCTAGCAAAGTAAGCAACAAGTAAAGGTTGAAGTGCTATCAGATAATGCATCGACCAAACCAGCTGGCTGCTGGCCCCAACGAGAGAACCCAAATCTCCAAGTTTGGGTCTTTAGAGGCATTATCATGTCTTTTTTAGGTTGTAGCCAGAGCTCTCAGTTTGGCACATCATTGTAACCTTTTTCGTCTGTTTGGGCGCAGTCAAGGACCCGACCGATGCCAGGCTTGCACACAATGAGAGTGGTGCTTCAGTTAATTCAAATAATCCAGCATGTTGATTGCTGGGGCTAACAGTGCGATATTGAGATGTACATACCGACAGGGATTGAGATGCAATGCCAATTAGGACAGGGGGAAACACGGGGAGACATAAAAACAAAAACAAAACATTGGTTTTTGCCAAACACAACGTCCACAATTTGCTGCTACCCCGCTGCTATATTCTGCAAGCAATCAGAAGTTTGGCAGCTCTTCACTAATTCCACTGCCCTCAATTCGACAAAATGGCAATATATTTTTTGATTGCAGTGACAGTGGTAACAGGATTACATAAAAATGAAATTATAAAATAAAAAAGTCAAAAAAAGGAATTCCATAAGCCAAATCTTAGGTAAGGGATTAGGACACGCAAATTATTAAAGTACCAATAAAACAAGCATTGAGAAACAGGAGACGGAGTCGATAGATCTTAAGATTGAGGCTTCTCCCACTTGAGGGGCTTCACAACCTCCCAGGTGAAGTCTGCATCATCCCGTCCAAAGTGTCCGTAGGCAGCAGTCTTCAAGAATCTGCCATTGCCACCCCTCTTGAGGTCCAAGTTAATGGTGATCATACCAGGCCTGAAGTCGAAGTTCTCTTTCACAATTTTGAGGATCTCCTTGTCAGGAATCTTTCCAGTTCCATATGTGTCAACAAAGACCGACAAGGGCTCAGGCACACCGATCGCATAAGAGACCTGCACGATGCACCTACGCGCAAGTCCACTTGCTACAATACTCTTGGCAGCCTGCCTGACAATGTAGGCACCACTTCTGTCCACCTTGGTTGGGTCCTTTCCGGAGAAAGCACCACCACCATGGGCTCCCCAGCCACCATATGTGTCAATGATGATTTTACGGCCAGTGAGACCTGCATCACCATGAGGGCCACCAATGACAAAGCGGCCCGAGGGGTTAAGGTGGAAGATGGTCTTCTCGTCAAGGTACTTCTCTGGGATGACAGGCTTGATCACATGCTCCTTAAGGTCAGCAGCAATCTCATCATTTGTAACAGTCTCGTCATGCTGGGTAGAGATGAGGACAGTGTGGACGCGGACAGGAACCATGGCACCATTTTCGTTGTAGTATTCAACAGTCACTTGGGTCTTACCATCGGGCCTCAACCAGGGACAGGTGCCATTCTTCCTGACCTCGGTAAGGCGAGCTCCAAGCTTGGTAGCAAGGACATGGCTAAGAGGCATGTATTCGGGAGTCTCATCAGTGGCATAACCAAACATGTGTCCCTGGTCACCAGCACCGATCTCCTCAGGGCGCTTGGTGAAGTGGCCATGGACACCCTGGGCAATATCAGGGCTCTGCTGCTCAATGTTAACCAGCACCTTGCAGTTGTCAGCATCAAGACCCACATCATCAGAAACAAATCCAATAGCACGGCATGTGTCACGGACAATCTTCTCATAGTCTATGTTGCCCTTGGTGGTGATCTCTCCAAATACCATAACCATGTTGGTCTTGGTGCATGTCTCACAAGCAACCTTGCTGTCGGGATCTTGGGCAAGGCATGCGTCAAGCACTGCATCAGAGATCTGGTCGCACAGCTTGTCTGGGTGACCCTCGTTGACAGATTCAGAGGTGAATAGAAAGGTCTCCATTCTTTCAAGCTACACATCAACAAGAATGCACACATAGACATCTTAATACAACAACTGACAGCAATTTCCACATAGCACAAGTCCGCTTGGAGAAGGAAGAAAAGTCCAAGACATATGGATAAGGAATTCAGAACAAAAACAGGTATATTCTTTTGATTGATGAAGAGTTCGTCTCCCATGATGCCAACAGATAAAAATTAATAAGAATCCTAATCCAATCTTATCATACTGTCTGAAGAGTTCATATTCTTCAAAGAGCAATTATATGAGGACCAAACAAGTACCAGATTCCTTTAGCACCAGGCATAAAGCAGCAAGGAATCTTAAAACCCCAAAGAACAAATTTGATGTCAACTACTACAGTCCACAGCGACAGACCATGTCAGAAAAGCATAATTTGTCATTTAAACCACTCAAAAGAAAAGGTGAGCCCTCCACAGTTTAGGAAGCTCGACAATATATGCTGTTGTAAGAAGAGACCAGCCTCATCTATTGTGGGATTGGTCTAATCCCAGAAGAAAAGGAGACCCAATAGACAGATCTTGCAAACGGGGTAAAAGCATCAGAGTGACACAGCTCAAAACTTCGGTAACATAACGGATAACAAAAAGGAAAAAAAAGGAACAAGCTGAAACGACAGAAACGAAAGCCCAGGTAGCCAAATCAACAGGGCATTGGGAACTACCGACAAGCGAACAATCAGATCTACTAAACACTCAACAATGTTGCGGTCTCCGAGAACCTTAAAAAGTTTCCAAACTCACTAGCTCACTGAAATCTCCAACTTATACACAACAAACCATAAACCAGAAAAGATAAACTCGCAAAATGGGTACGAAATAGCCATAAACATACAGATCTGCAGACGTAAATGATTGAACTAAGCAAACCCAAATCAAATGCGTTCTCCAAAGCTTAGAAAGGGTACCTGTGAGGAGTGGGTGCGCTCAGATCTGAAGCTCAAGAGGGTGGTGTACGTGCAGCGCGCAAAACAAGCGGAACTCGACGACTTATCGACCTCAGGACGCTCGCTACTTATAGAGGCAACGGCCATTTGCGACCGGTTACCGGACTGTACGGTTTGATTCCTTTTTTTATGGGTGGGGAATCTCAGATCTTCTAGGGGTCTGTTCTGGTTTGCGTGTAAAATTAAAAATTATTTTATTGCTAGCTACAACTGTCTACGCCCATTACCGTCGAACTCTTGATATGTTAATATCAATTGTATTTTAAAAAAGTTAAATTCTCTAACTGACCAAAATTGCACAATTGCCAAAATTTGTAATAATTTTCGACAAAATTAATTATACTAGTAATTCAGAAAATCCTCGGAAAATAGATCGATACTCAAAGATATTTTAACAAAAAATAATGATTATTATAGTCAGTTGCTCAAAACATGCATGGATTAGAGTTGAATTAATAGTATTAAACCTGTGAAGAAAGAGGTCAAATTATCCGGACACATGCACCTACACCAGATTAGGCGTACAATATGGTTTGGCTAAAGAAAGTATCCAATCTAGCTCCTAAACTCCTAGTCTAGTATGGTTTGGTTAAATCATCTAGTATTATATAGATCACTTTCGATCTATTTTAGATCTTATAAAACTCTCATGAATAGGGCATAAGTCTTGTCAAATTAGGTTTAGATCTCCATGTGAGAAGATCATTGATTATTTTTGCCCTAAGGAAGAAGTTTTAATCAAATTGGGTCTCGGCAATTGAATAGTTATTAATTAGTGCAGCATGAAGCATGCTCTGCTTCCCTTAATGTGGGGTTTGTAATCTGAGACCCTTGATTTGGAATCAGAGCTTATCCTAAAGAGGCTTTCTGAGATGTCCACAGAGCCGTTCGATTGCTCTGGGATTTTGCGGATGGGATCGGTTTGGGTTGGTGAAAGCGCAGTGGCAGATCCCCTGATTTTGATGAGAATCTAGCGGCAGCTGATTGATTGTGCGGTCATTTCCCGATTCGGATTTGTGATATAAACCGGGAAATGCCGGTCACTCCGCCTCAGTACTGACTGTATAGTAGCCTGAGACGTTGGGGTGGGCGGTATTCTCCAGGCCACTTGTAAGTAGGCCTGAGTACGCTCACATTCTCCCTTCGCTTTTTTTTTTTTTTAATAGCGTAAGAGGTTTTTTTTTTTTTTTTTTTTTTTTCCTAAGCAAGGTTCCTATAATTGCAGACTTTATTTGTTCATCTTTACTTCCTTTTTATTTTTTAAGTCAAAGTCGCATATCTTCAATTAGAGGAGGAAGATAAATTAAAATTCATTAGAACGTCCATATAATTTCAAAAATAAATCTGTCTTCAAACAAGATACAGAAAGAAAAATTGAAAAAGAAAGTAGAGAGACCAAATTAGGGTCATATTAAAGGGTAATTTAAGCTAATCAAAGTTCTGGCATTTATTAGAGTACTGTTTTGTGTTTATCAGTTCATTCGTTATACTCTGTTTTTTTTTTTTTTTTTTTTTTTTTGAGTTGTTGGTGCAACCTATACTGACAGGGAGATTCGAACCAATTTGTACTTCATTCTGGTCATTCTTGTTGTGTAGGCTTTAAGGTGAAAAATAAGGGGTCAAGGATTAAAAAAAATGGGTTTCTAGTTGAAAACTTGGATGCCATCGATGTGGGTCAGAAGCAGATCAAGATTCAGATTTTGGAGGGTTATATGAGACTCATTTGGCCAAACATGACTTGAGCTCGATTGGTTTAGTTCTTTCTGCGTGAAAATGAATGTAAATAGCCCCACACACACACACACACACACAAAAACACCTTAAAGAAAAAGGAAAAAAAAAATAGAGAGGCAATCAAAATGGATAACATATATTTCAGTGTTTTCTTTTAAAAGGTTGTAGTATGATTGAAATCTTCTCCAATTCTGAAAAAGAAATACAACTAATGCATTAAATGTTATATAATTTATACTGTCAGATAATTAATACAGATTATATTAAATATTGTAAAATTTAAACTTTGTATATTTATCTCTTTAAATTGGATATCAAATTCAAAAACAAATTGAAAAAAATCGTGATATGCTATAATAAATAAATATTCGAAAATACTTGACAGGGTGAAAGGGAGTAGATGCTTTTCTCACTTGCTAGGGAGAAAGAAAAGCCATCTTTTCTCGTACACAAATTGACAATAATAATGACGTAGCAAAGAGGATCAACAATATCCCATTTGGGCACGTATGAAATGCAATTAACCTGTCAGAGTAGTTAGGAATACTTGAAAATCAATCTTGGAAAATTTGAATTGTATACGACAGCCTACTAGAGTAGTGCTTGTCATATTAGCCAGATCCCTAGTGATAGCCGAAGGGTCGTTTCCAGTTCGATATATTATAGCTGGATCTGGTCATCTTTTCTTAACTTTGAATGGGCCCTTAAATGTGTTAGTTTGATAAAGATTAAACTTTTTATGGGTAGGAGTTGGATCGGTCGCCCTCACTCCTCAACAACAACAACAACTATAGGACCTCCGAAAGGTCGTCAAAATCAGGTGATGTAAGTCTTTCGTTGAGGTTGAACTTTGAGCTGTTCATGTTGTTCGCTCACCAACCAAAGAACCCAAGACATTTTTTTTTTTTTACTTAACTTTACAGTACACGACCAAATAGGCTCAAGGCCAAGAAGAAGAAGGCTAAGCATGCAAGGAAGCAATCCAGCGAATGGGTTTTTGGGTTCACAACCAAATAGGCACAAGTGACGTGGGAACAACAAGGCAAAAGGCAAAGTAGAGAGAGAGAGATAGTGGGGGCAGGTGGGATTTGTTAGGAGCAAAGCTAGGTGCGGTTCCCACCAAGACAAGAAAAAGCAGCAGCTTACGATGGCAATTGTTATCATAGAATTCCCGAAAGGTTGGGCGGACCGGCACGTAGCGGTTACATCGTGGTTGGTTGGATGACTTGTCAGTGGACTCCATCTTTTGAACCTATTTGGGCAACGGGCACTGTAGGAGGGTTGGTGAGAATCGATGTTTTCCCTCTCTTTTTCTCTCTTTGGCTGCTGCTCATGTAGGAAGGTTGGTAGGAGAAGAGAAAAAAAAATATATATTCAGTAGTGGGCATGTATGTCTGGATCAGGAAGCTGTTTTCCACGTGAAAAAAATGAAACACATGTCAACTTGCTATTGAAAAAATATTCTTTTAGAACAAATAGTGGATAAAAACAATGAATCATCTTTTAGGTGATCTAGCTTAGCATTTTTTTTTTTAATGGAGTTGGTCATTTTTACGGTAGCAATTTCTTGCTCTCGCAGAAAAAGTATGGGAAAAAGAAAAAAGTATATAAACTGGTAGCTCCTTTCTTGTCAGTCTTTAGTGAGGAGAAGTAGTGGTGCTTTTTTGTTTCTCTGCTAGGGAGGTTCATGTGTGTATATATATATAGAGTTTAAGAACTGCTAAAACCTCAGAGAGTTGTTTGTGTTCTGAGAGAGAGAGAGTTTCTCATGTCGTCTAGTAGTGTTTTTGTCGTTTTTCTTCTTAATTTGTAATGGTGGTCGGAGTTTTGATTCTGGTTATTGCAAGTTTCCTCAAAATAGAAAGAGAAAAAGAAGAGAGGTTTAGAAGGAAGTGATAATTATGAAATGTTTGGAAGTGTTTCTCGTTCATTCAATGGCACGGAGTTCCGCCATTCAAAACGAAGATTCTGACTTTCCCGACTCTGAACAAGCGCGGCCCCCTGCGCATGGGACTGCATGAAATTGAAATCCCCGGTATTTTGGACCACAAAGCAAAGCCTGATGACGATTATGATGGGAAGTGGGAACGATGATAGTGATCTGTGGGTGGGTGGATTGTCTTCAGTCTCTGCTCTATGAAGACTTCAATTATGTAAGGCTAATCCATCTACAGAAATTTGGCCTATTCCTCGAGAGTCCAGTTAATGGACCCAGTCCACAAAATAGTAGAGGCGATTAGTCAACTTAATCCAAGATGGTTTAACTTATAACCTACTACGCTTAATCCCAGATTTTTGTCCTGGTTTCGCTTGGAACATCATGGAGATAATACAAAAACCAATGACGAGAGGAGAAATGGGACATGACGGGCACGATCTTCAGCATTCATTAAATATTGTTTAGTTTATCCAAGCAAGCAGATTGACAAATGCATAGTAAATTACAGACCTCGCTAGATCACCAGCCAGAAAGTCACTTGAGGTCTAAACAAAGAGGATAGGGTTCTTAGGAGTTAGCATCTCCCGGGTCAGAACAAAAAAAAAAAAGAAGCCTAATAGGGCACTCTTTTTTTTTTAACAGAAAAATCTAGGCAATTGGGCACTTTCGGGAGACGTTAAATACACTCGCCAAAAGGCCCAAAATAAGTATGATTGACCACTTATCATTATTGCCGCTCAGATTTTTTTGTTGTTGAAGATTTCTAAAACCCACCAACCCCCCTTAGAAATGTCATTTTGGTCCGGCATGTTCACCTTCTTTGGGATTTCTAAAACCCACCAACCCCACTGATGCTGATGATCTTGCTGACTCAGTGACCAACCACGCTGAGTTTTGGCGACCACATTGCAAATTTTTCCCTGGAAAGTGAGAACACCACCTCATGAACAAAAATTACGATAACATAAGCTCTCATAGGTATCTGGAATCACTTTGTTAGATTGGTGATCCAAAATTGTGATGCAAGTTACTTCAATCAGCTGCAAAGCTCAGATTCGCAAAGGTAATCTACTATCCGAAAAATGATGACCCAATACATTATTTGAGGACTCGCTTCCTAGCTGTCTAATGAACACTTGTAACAAAGAGATGAAGTTTCTAAAGAGTCAGGAAACTATATATATATAGCTCTTACACTGGCCGATCAACCTAATGTGATTTGGCCCACTGACCAAGATGGCTGTTGAAGACCCTCTCACTCTTGGTTGCCGTCTTGTCAGTGGTGACTAAGAGCCATTTGCTTCAACGAGATAATGCTGAAAAGATCACATCTCCTGTCGAAAGCTTATGATTCCCTCGCCAAACGTAACAACGAAAAACTGCTTCATTTTTCACTTTCCATTTCACATATTCCAGTGAACTCCAGGATTTGCATCCCTCTTCCTGCGACAGCAATCTGATAATGGTTTCTGGATAAGAGATGAAAAGCAACCAGTAAAAAGATTACTTGATTTTCTGAAATCATAACTGGAGAATGTCAAGGAAATCACCAGAAATGGACTATGGATCTACGTTTTGCGTGAGAGATTCTTCACTCACCTGCCGCAGGCTCTAGCATCCAACGCTTCTGGTTCTGGCACACTAATGACTAATCTAGTGTGCTCAGTTAGTTTACCAAGTTTTTCAAAAAGCCAGCACCTGACACGCTGATCAAGACCAGTAGAGAAGACCCAAGAGCCATCTGTCCAAACACCTTCATGGAAAAAAAAAATAAATTTGTAATACATTGGCAAGTAACTCAACAAAAGACATGACCAGAAATTCCAAAGGATCATATTTTTCTTTGGTAATCATAAGTAAATCTGTGGAGTTCATGGACTTCTAGCATTTAAATGGACTGGAAAAAAACAAAATGCAAAAGCTTTCATAACCCTCCACAAGATTTATTGTATTAAACTTGTTGAAAACAGAGTTTAACACCCGTCAAAGGTGTTCAGAAAATCCTCGGTGTATCTAAAAGGAAGAAATGGATGTTTTAGCAAGTTGTAATGATAAAAGAATGTTTTCTGAAAGTTCTTAGTAAGGACATATCAAGGAAGCATGATTTCAGCCAGAAAAATGTTCAACAACTTCAGCTCATCTTTAACAGAAAAGTTTGTACCTTGTATTTTGAACATTCAAGATCAAGAAATTGTGACTTTACCTTTTATGGCAGAGCTGTGAGCTGACGTAACTTTATCATGATGTAAGAATTTGATATTATAAACCCCATTATGGCTTTCTCTATAAGTAAAAAAGTTCTTCATACTTTCAGGTCCACTAAGTGAATTTCTGATGTCTGGTTTTGTAAACTCATTATTCGGGACTGTTGCTGTCAGAGACAATTCAAATCTAAGATGGTAAAGCGCTTGATCATCACCCCCACTTATCAAATTGAACAGAAATCCAATGGGATAACCTCGACAATCTTCAATATCTGACACATGAAGACAATTGACACCAGATTGGTGAACATTACTTAGAACATGTAAAGGCCTTATTTCACATATCTCAGATGAGAAGTCATCCGCCTTCACATCTGACTCGAGGGAAGATATATGTATAGTTGAACAAGCCGCTGCACCACTTTCAGTATTATTTATCACCAATTCTGTTCCATTTGTAGCATGGTTTAGCATACAGGAATTTGTTTCATCTCCAGCTTTTGTGGTGACTGAAGCACTGCCTGGTCGTCTCTTAGATAGACTACTTGTTAATGATCTCCACCATCGCCCTCCTTGGCTACCCCTACCTGTGCGTGGCCGTTTCTGACAATCAATGAAGTTTTCCACATGAAAAGTTGAGAGCCGCTGCATAAAACCTTCAATGACTCCAGTCAGATCCCAGAAGGCAATACTACCATCAGTAGCTCCACTGATCACAATATATGCACCTCCTTTCTGAATGGTATCTGTGAATTAAGTTTAAGAAGGAAAAAATCAAAAGCTTCACACAATACTGGACATCAGGATGTTGAAGTTCAGGACATATATCACAAATGTTCTCCAGAGCATTGATTAAGTCTCCAACTACATACTTGCATGAAGGATCTCTCACTGCAACTAAAAGTTCAAGTTTCCGAGAGTCCTGACCACCTAGATCCTAGAACCTATGTTATCAGAGGCAGCCATCATCTCCTCAACGTTACATTCAAACTGGTTAAAAATATAGTAATTAAAACCATTGAAACTATAATTCCCAGCTATAATTGTGAAGGAATGTGTTCCATATAGTTTTATAGTTCTCTAAGAAATTAATAACATCATGTTTTAATATACATCTCTACAGCCCCCTTACCACAGAGAGAATATAACATGTTCACATTATCCCAAAACTCATCATTGTAATAGCTGATTAGTACTAGAGCATTGATGAGATCATTATAGCTGTGAAAGGAAAAAAGTTAACAGAAGGAGAATTTGCCAACTAATAAGATGAGGAGGGAGGTGGTGTTGAAAAAAATTGGACACTCTCATAATGTATGACCATCAGAAAGTTCGACAAACAATTTCCACAACTGCAAAATTTAGATCCAAATGCTCAGCAATGGACTAACCTTCAGAAGGAAGAGATATTGGGACAATGACATGCTGCAATGCCAACACTGGTGATGATAGAGGAACCAACAAAGCAACATCAAACCTGCAATAACTCAAAAGTAATAAAAACACATTAGTCCTGAAGAGAGAAATGAAGAGAGGGAAAAAAGAAACATCAAGTGAACAAGATAATGGTTCCTGTATAAAAATACCATACCATAAGCGACAAGGCAAAATTATAGCTCGTAGCACGAGTGTAGCATCTGAACAAGCAACAACAACAAAGCAGACAGTTAACCTGAAAAGAAGAAACATACAGTTTTTATTAGTTCCAAACTACCCAACTTTGAAAAAACAGATAGTAATTAACTTTTCTCACTTGGAAACAGCACATTTAACAAGGAAAGCTGTGACAGCCAGGTATCTCCAGTCATCTTCGTCTTTATCGCCGAGGGAAGATTTAGTGTCCATCTTCTCCTTTTCAGGAAGAGCTGATCTTGCACCAATTTTTGTATGATGGACATTTTCTGTCATGCCAACTACTTTCTCAAGGTCTTTTGGACATTTACGAGAACTTGAATACTTTGCTGGCATATCAGTGGAAAGCCACTGGAATGACATTGATGAGGATACTCCTGATGAAGGCTTATTGCTGTCTCCACTTTCACTATATTGATGATCAACAAGTGTTTCTTCCTTGTCTAGCCTCCTATTTCTTAGTAACCAAGAAGTCAAGACCCGCTTTGCACCAACTGAAATCAGCAAAACTGGATTCTCTCCATTCTCTCCATTCTCTGCACCAGCAATTTGCCTATTCCTTCCATCAGGTAGGCTTATAACTTCTGATCCAACTATATGGATCTCTGACACACAGCATATTGATCTTACAGCTGATCCACCAACATGCTCCCCCAGCAATTTTGATGCAGACCAATTCTCAACCCCCGGTGTATACCTAATCAACCATCACATAGATAGCATACTTGCTAAGTTTCACAATGATTCAGAAGGAGAGAGAGGGGGGGGGGGGGGGGGATTCTGGATATTTCTTTTTCGGGGAAAAGTAGGAGGTACTTGTATTTAATCTTTCATAAATCACATGTACTATGCCGAAACACAACTAGCACTTAGGCCCATTGGTCCCAGATATAATCAAGCATAAAAATCAGCAATGCCATTACATAACAACAGTGATCTTATTCCAAACATGAAACGAACTTGTAATACCTAGTCAACCTGACAGTTCCATCTTCACAGCCAGTTGCAATCCAACTAGATCTAGAAAAGAGGTTGTTCTTCCCATCTGCTCTGACTTGCAAATTTTCAGAAACAAAACATAAAGAGTGCATCTCTCTCCCATGGAATTGCACATGCAAATTCTGTGGCATTATCTTCTTCTCACCATCCAGCATCCAATTTCTATGAATATAAATCATTTCATCCTGAAAGAGAAGACAATAATATGTAGGGTAGAATTAAAATAGTAGTTGAGATGTACACATTGGCATGATATAAAATTGTTGCAAGGCTCATGGTTTTAACATAGTCTGAAGTATGGGCCTGATACACTATACAAAAATAAGCTTACTGCAGAACATTGCTGTGTGAAACCAGACGACAAATATTTTGGGAAGCAAAATGGAATAAGACAAGAAAAGACAACAGAAGTAGCAAACTAGTATTTCAAAGCTCTTTAGCATATTAAGTTGTGGCAGAATATACATCTGAGTAAGGCATCCAACAAGTTTGTTTCACCACCCAAAGCTGAATTTAGTGTAACTCCAAAGCATAAAGAGGGCAACTAGTCGCAAACACCTTTCCAAATTATCCCACCAGAACGGGGCAAGAGCAAAAGAATATTCACTAGTGTTTCTTTGAAAATGCTGCAAAATTGATATGAAATGCTGATTCTTGGTCTGATTCCACCTAGTCTTTCACTCCTCCTTCAAGACATGGATACATGTGTAACATAACAACATGTGTTGGTGCCACTTAGTCCATATCCAACCTCATCAAAATCCAAATATACGAGGATTGGCAAAATACATGCAAACAATCCAAATAGAATGAAATATTGAACATATAGGTCCACTTGACCAGATTATTTACTTGCATTCATTCTCTAAAGGGGACAGAGTCACAGTTGCCTGGGCATAACATATCAATATAGAAAGACTATGCCTCCTTCAGTTAATGATAAGTTCATATATAGGGAAATTTTGCAAAACCTATTCAGGCTGACAACCTTGACATAAGCAAAGCAGTTCTGCATCTCTGCTACACCACCAAGATAATAAGAATGAGGACGCCGCCATCCACCACATGATATTTGCAAAACCTGCCATTATCCCCACCGAGACAAATTGAACACGCAGAGAAACATTTTATGGACTTTGGACTGGGAGAAAGAGTACCTTTGTCTCCGTTACTAAATTCCAAATTATAAAATCCACTGATGCAAAACCAGCTGCATAGCAACCACTTCCTAAACTGTCGATAGAGTCTTCATCAGCAGATACAGACTGAATCAAACTCAACTCTTTCACTTGTTTCATCCCTATAAATTCCAAAGTTTTCCGATCTCTATTGTATTCCAAATAGCATATGCACCCATCTCCTCCAGTCTGAACAAGAAAAAATACGGAAAAAAAACCAGGAAGTCCTTTAACACACACAGAAAGAGATCATGATGGAGCTCGAGTAAAATTATCAGCTTGAATTTTGGCCATACCGAACATATTTCACTCTGATACGAACTCAATCTAAACCAAGAAACACTGGACACACTGGATATCCCGTGAACTCCTTTAAAATAATTTATTGGACAGATCTTCACTTCGGATGCAACAGCTGTATTCAGCAACATGCTCTTCAGCAGCGGAAATAGAACCAAATTACCACGTAAGTCCCCACACACCAGAACCTGCAAAAGAGGGTAAATGAATGTAAGATCAACTTGAACCAAGAAAAGAGATGAAGTATAGTAGCCATCTTCAGAAGCCACTTTTAGCTCGAGATGTGCACCAAGCCTCTCTTTTCCAAGTGAAAAAAGAGCCAACTATTTGTTTCTTTCATCAAGTTAGGAGGGAATATTTGAGGAGAGAAAGAGAGAGGGAGTGCGAAAGAAGAGAGAGAGTACAAAATATGGATAATGGTTTAGTAGGATTAACAGCAGCAATCGCAACTGTTATTTTGATTTTTGTTGAACTTTGTTCTATTAAAAACTTGTGAGTTTGAATGGGATATCAAAAAATAGATATTTTCGAGGGAAGAAAACGCACTATACACCTTAAGAACAGAGAACCTGATGCAAAGAACATTCGAGAGGAAAAGAAACGATGCAAAACAAGTACCTCTTTCTCCAAAGACGCATCCAAACACAATATCCTATTTCCAAAACATGACGCAAACTCCCCTACTAGAGAAACATTGCAAGTTCCTGCAGAATTCCAAGAAATTGGTGGGGAAGGATCACACAACCTCCAAAGCTTCAACATTCCTTTAGGATCAGCAGTGAAAACATACCTAAAAAAGGACACATCAGAGATTGACAATCTTCCAGTACATACTACTTTTGGTCAGTAAAGCAAGAAGATTCAGATAATCTGAATTCATAATAGTCTAAGCATGGTGATAATCATAGAGCAATGAGGTCAGAGACATGCATTTTATAGTGCAATGTGGAAAGTTGGCCTGATAAACCATTCCAATAATCCTACTACCCAATTGAGATTCACTTAGCCCCGTTAGAGATAACATTAAGCTACACAAGAGCCAAAAACCACATGAAAAAAATGTGCACGCAGACACACACTACATGCACTTCTTAACCAACAACCATTTCTGATAAACATATCACATTTATTGGGCTGAACATATGGATCAACGGTTTCCTGACATCATCCTCTTGCATGTGCTCATGCATAGCTCAGGCAAGGAAAATATTTGAGATAGTTTAGACATCATTATTTTAGAAAGAATGCATTACCTATCTCCCAATGACTTGCACCAATAAGTTCCTAAGAGCTGTCTCTCCATTCCAGCCGACCAAGTAAATGTGAGGCTCACTTTAGGAGCACAAATATCACTAACAACTCTGACAATCGTCATGTATCCTTTCCCGTCACCCATGGCAACCCAATCCTCAACATTTCCAGAAAGCTCAGATTTTTTTTCTGATAAAACATCCATACAGACAATTGGAACCTCTTCACTGACACAGACAAGTTCTGTCCAATTTACATCCCCAGCATTCAATAATTTAGTATGGTACAGATACCCACGGTTTGTGGCAACATAAAGGATATCTTCACGTGTGAAACGTAAGCAGCGTACATATTCACTTTTGCTGCAACAAATAGGAAGGGCAGTGATTTAGGCAGTGAACAAAACGGCAGTAATAGATACCAGTATAAAAACATCAAGAAGAAGACTATAGACACTAAGGTATGTTGGCATCTGAAGTTTTATAGACAACCATTTGTTGGGTCCCACCTGGAGACGTCCAGTTGACCCATCCAGTTGAATGCTTATCATCAACCTTGTGACAAATCCATATTTTCCTGGAAGCAGGGGCAAAGCCAGGTTGTAATTTTTGAAGATGGGGAGGGGGGGCAATGTAAAAATAAAAAATAAAAAAATTGACTACTTTTAAATTTTTTTCTTATTTTGGGAGGCTTGGGTCCCCCCCACCCAAGCTCCCCCAATGGCTTCGCCCCTGCCTGGAAGAACGTGGACATCAGATTGCCAGAACTAACTAATTAGGGCAACCCTCACCATTCACCATTCATGTCTATGGGTTTGGGAAGGATACAGGACAAAAGTTTTATTCTGGAGCATTAAATCACATTTTCTGATGGATTAACAAAAGGTTATTTGTAGATCAAGACATCATTCTCCCCCATAAACAGTAAGCATTCTTGGAGTTTTCGAGTTTTGGTATCCTATGGAATTACTATATCCAGCAGTGCTACCTGTCCATCAGTCCAGAATGCTCTAATGAATTAGGGATACAAGCACTTAATATCTCTGATCTGTCAAACTTTTTTGCCTCTGCATCTCCAACCAAGCCCCCAGACAAAGGGCCGGGCAGCTGATGCACTTTAATTGCAGAGTCAAATCCAGCAGTAACCAGAAGCGAAGACTTTGCATCGTACAAACATCGCCAAATGCCCCTTCCTCTGTACAAGGACCAAAGAAAGGTAGAATTATATTATCAACAGAAACTTTATTTTTGATAAGCATATTATCAACAGAAACTAAATATAACGTCGATTCATGAGATGTCATATTCTAGTGCGAACATAGAATTATTGGAGTTCCTATGGAACATTGGTATTTGGGTTTCCCTCCTGCTCGCAGAAGATTTAATTACAACTTAATGTTTCACACGATACCCATTTCTACTGTTCTTCCCCATGGGAAAAGAATAAAGACAACACTTTTCTGGAAAACTCTGATATGGATTAGTCATTACTTCAGTATCAAGTGGGTTTGCTCTACATACAACCTGTTGTGGCAGACCTTCCCTGGAAACAATGGCCCAGATGAAGTATTTGATCAATTGATCAGTTCTTGTTTATTTCCTGTACTGCGTGGTTTTGCAATGGGGTGATTGTCTGGGAGCCTAACAATTCTGTTAATGAGTTAGTAGCTTGGCCCCGACAAACAAAATAAGTTGAATGTAAAACTCAACCAGTAGAAATGAGAACATTGTAGCTGGAATAATCAATAAAGAAAAAGGCCGAGGGAACGTGTAATTGATGTTGGAAAACAGAAAGTCAGAAGACATATCAATGTTGATTTTCAGGTTTGAATCAATCTTGTCATCGGCAGGTTGAGAGGATGCTAGAACAAATCATTTACTTTTATGCCTAGCACCTGGATCCCCAATTATCAATATTGGCAAATAAGTTAGTTTTAAAGAGAGAATCTTATGATGAGAAACGCAATAATCTTCTATGCTGAACAATAGAAAGAAAGAAATATGTAACTCACATGTGCTCCTTGATCACCTGAAGCTGCTTACCATCCACTCCCCACATGCGACACGTACAATCCTCGCCCACAGTGACAACCAACTGAGAGCACTTGAGGAAGATTGAATTAAATTGCAGCAGTCCATACGTGCAAGAATATAATGAACTTGATAAATAAGTCAGAAATTGGATTTCAGCACTTCAGGAGAAAGATATGAGAGAAGATCACAGATCAATCAGTACACCCTTTCCAAAAGTGCCCATAAAGTTTTTTGCAGCCAAAAGTTACCACTTATGGTATTGCAAGCACAAGAACTGGGACTGAAAATATAAAGTTGCGAAGAGATTTTTTTTTTTTTTTATAAGTAAGCACAATATTATTAGAAAGGCAGAAAAAGGAGGAGTCAAATACAGTACAAAGGCTGTACCGGAGTCACTCAAGGCATACAAATGAAAAAGCTAAGAAAATAAAAAAAGTCCAAAAAACGACCCCCCAACACAACATTCGCCCAAAGAAAGAGAGAAAAAAACACTTCGGCATGCAAACTCTGAAGCGACCTAGAGGAATCCTCGAAGCACCTCCTATTTCGCTCCCTCCAAAGACACCACCAAATACACGCAGGAACCATCCTCCAAATAACCTTCGCTAAAGGATCCACAAAATGTCGACCCCAACAAATAGGACATCAACCACCCTTTCAGGCATAATCCAATGCACATTCAGAATCCCAAGGACATGCATCCAAAGGCCTCTAGCAACCGGGCAATGCAATAACAAATGATTAACAGATTCTCCAGCAGCCTTGCACATATAACACCACTCAATGGCATAAACACCCCTTTTGCGGAGGTTATCAATAGTCAAAATCCGTCCATGCGTAGCCTCCCAAACAAAGAAAGACACGCGATGGGACCTTGGACTTCTACACCCCACGCCAAGGGAAAGAAACAGACCTATCACCACTGGAGAGAAAATCAAAGAAAGACTTAACTGAGAAAACACCCCCCTTAGAACCCAACCAGAACATCACATCCGCCCTACCACTTCTCGCCCTCTGCGCATAAAGAATAGAATAAAAAGCAGCAAACTCCTCCAATTCCCAGTCATTTGCAGATCGAGAGAACTGCAAATTCCACACTAAAGAATGAGAACCAACCTCCATACAATCCACCACCAAGGCATCCTTACACAAGAGAGAGAGAAGGCTAAAGGAAAAGAACGGCTCAGAACTCTCCCATCACACCATTTGTCATGCCAAAAACTGAGACGCTGACCATCTCCCAACACCAACCTAATATGCGCATAAAAAGCATCCCAACCTTTATAAATGTGTTTCCAAAGGCTAACCCCAAAGAAACCTCGCGAGGACAAGGAGATCCACCCACCATCTGTGGTACCGTATTTTGCTGCAATAACACTTCTCCACAATCTATCCCTCTCATGCCAAAACGCCACAACCACTTGCCCAACAAAGCTTTGTTGAACAAAAAGAGCCTCCGAAGCCCTAACCCGCCAGAATGAATAGGAGAACACACCTTCGCCCAACTGAGTAAATGGAATTTGTGCCATAACTTCACTTGCCCCACTTTGGAGGTAGTCCAACCTCCACACCTTCGTGAACACCACTTCACTAGAAAATCTCTTTGTAACTTTTCAATTCTTAAGGCCACACAGATAGGAAAAAGAGATAAAAATAGTAGGAAGACTAGATAAAGTGGACTTAATTAAAGTAATCCTACCACCCTTGGATAAATACATACGCTTCCATCCCGCCAACCGCTTTCCCATCCTCTCCAAAATACCATCCCAAATCTGCACACTTTTGTAACGGGCACCCAAAGGAAGCCCCAGATAAGTCATAGGCAAAGATACGCTACAACCCAATAAAGACGCCAACCCCTGGACATTACCAACATTACCAATAGGAATAACCTCCGATTTGGACAAATTAACCTTCAATCCCGAAACTGCTTCAAAACACAACAACAAACACCGAATACCACGAATTTGACCCTCCTCAGCCCCACACATAAGAAGGGTATCATCGGCAAAAAGCAAGTGAGAAACACTAATATCCGCTCCACCCACACCACCAACCTTGAAACCATCAACCACCCCAAGCGAAACCACCTTCGTCAACATTCTAGAAAGAGCCTCCATAACAATAACAAACAAGAGAGGGGAAAGAGGGTCTCCTTGCCTCAAGCCCCGAGAACTACCAAAAAACCCCTCCGGTGACCCATTCACAATCACAGAGAATTTGATCGTAGAAATACAGAATTCAATCCAGCTGCACCACCTGTCACCAAACCCGCATCTTCTCAAAAGATATAACAGAAAATTCCAATTAACGTGGTCATAAGCTTTGTGAATGTCCAGCTTACACAACAATCCCGGCTCACCCATTCTCAACCTAGAATCAATACATTCGTTTGCAACCAAAACGGAATCCAAAATCTGCCGGCCCCCCACAAAAGCATTTTGAGAAGGCGAGATAAGCTGAATAAGCATAGGTTTCAGTCTATTTGCCAAAACCTTAGCAAGGATTTTATAAATGCCCCCCACCAAGCTTATTGGGCGGAAATCTTTTAGCTCCACTACTCCCGGTTTCTTAGGGATGAGAACAACAAAAGTGGCATTAAGGCTACGGACAAATCGCCCATCCCGAGCAAATTCATTGAAAACAGAAATAACATCTCCCTTAATAACCTCCCAGCAAGACTGATAAAAAGCTAAAGAAAAGCCATCAGGCCCGGGCTTTATCTCCATTAAGACTTCTAACAACCCCAAACACCTCATCCTCCTCAAAGGGTCGTTCTAACCAAACCGCCTCCTCCCCAGAAATCATATCAAACTCCAAACCATCCAACGAGGGTCTCCAAGGGAAAGGCTCCTCATACAAGGTTGAATAGAAACTAACAATCCTCAATGAGATATCCGCAGGGTCCTCCACCACTTCCCCGTCCACCTCAAGAAGAGAAATAGAGTTAGATTTTCTATTGGAATTCGCAACACGATGGAAGAATTTCGTGCATCTATCCCCTCTTTAAGCCACAAAGCACGAGATTTCTGTCGCCAACTCACTTCTTCCAAATCAATCAGCTGATCTAACTCCCTCATAATCCCTAACTTCCTCTCCATACCCTCATTATCTAGACGCCCTTCCTCATCCAACCCATCCAGCAAAGATAACTCCCTCATCAAAGCCGACTTACGAGATGAGAGATCACCAAAAACTTCTTTATTCCACACTATTAAATCTTGCTTCAAAGCCTTCAACTTTAAATGAAGCACATAACTAGGAGATCCCGAAAAATCATAACTACGCCACCACTCCCTAACACGATCCACAAACCCCTCTACCTGCAACCACATATTTTCAAATCTGAATGGTGTCTTCCCACTCCCAACCGAACCACTTTCCAAAATAAGAGGAAAGTGATCAGAATACAAACGTGGCAGCCTACGCTGGATAACCTCCGGAAATAACGTCTCCCACTCTGAAGTAAACAGAAATCTATCAATCCTGGACCAAGATTGAGACGAGCGATTATTCGACCACATGAATAAACCCCCAACCAGTGGCATATCCACCAACCCATTCTCAGAGATAAAATCGGAAAAAGCATACATTGAACTCTCAAAACCTCCAGATCCGACCGCTCACCAGGGAAACGTGTGACATTAAAGTCACCACCAATACACCACGGCAGATTCCACCAAGAGAACATACCCGCCAACTCGTCCCACATCAGACTTCTAGAGGATTCATCATTGGGGCCATAAACCCCAGAAAAGGCCCAAGAACACCCATCCTCCACATTATTAAACGCCACCGAAAGGGAATAAAGACCTACACTACAATCCACCATCTCCAACACCCAAGAATCCCATAAAAGCAATATACCTCAGAGGCACCGTTCGCCGGCAAACTAGTCCATCGCACATGAGGACCACCCCACAAGCGCCGCACTAAAGCCTTCGAAACAGCACCTACTTTTGTCTCCTGAAAACACAAAAAGATCCGGTTTCCAACTACGTACTAAATTCCCAATCCTACTGCATTTGACCTTGTCATTAAGACCCCGGACATTCCAACTTAGTATTCTAGGCTTCATTAACAACCCGAGGCCCGCCCCCTTCTTGCATGTCCGAGAAACGGACGCTTGCCCCTCATAATTAATCGAGGACACCAATCCTTTCATTTCCCTTACCAACTTCCCCCCCGCTCGACTAGGATATGTCCTATCCATAAGCTCTCTATGTTGTTCCAACTCTTCAAACAGAGACATCAATTTATCTTCATACCCCTCACATGACACCCCCACCATTTTCCGGAAGGAAGACACCATTTTCAACACCCATTGAGATTTAGGATAACATATCTGCACAGGGTCCCAACTCGGCTCAGAAAACCCATCACAAACGCCAAACACAGCCCCTCCCGCCTCTGGACCCAATACTAACATATCATCCCCAGTGGCCTTTCAGCGGAACCAACCACACCATCCTGACATGCAACCAACTGCAATTCACTCCCCGAAGCAGATTCACCCACCAACAAACCATGCCTCCCCACAGACTCCCTCAAAATATCCGCAACACCCTCCTTCTCGACAACAGACAACCCCAGAAAAAACAGGAGACTCAATCCCTTAGAACAAAGGCCACAGGAACTCACCTTAAAATCCTTGCCCGTGAAGTGGGCAGAAGGAAGGGAAGTTTCAAGCCCCAAAGCATGAGAGATCACGTTGGCAGCAACAGGAACCACCTTCGAAGCCTCTACCGACAAAGCAGAATCAACTACGGCAGGCGACCTTTCATCTCTCACGGCAGAAAACAGACCCAGGGCCGGAACAGGGCTGTCGATGGTGGCTGGGGGATCATCCAGCATAGTCGCACCAGCTTCTCCACGCTCGAGCTCCAACCCATCGACGCTAGACACCACGCCCTCAACAGAGATCACCGAAAGATCTGCCGGAGGAGACTCCGGCGCCGGAATAGCCTCCAAGCTATCGCCGGCAACCACAGACGACACCGGCGAGCCCCCTGCCACCGACGTCTGGAGTGGGGTGCCTCCAGCCACGTGGCCGAGCATCACGTTGGCTTGCATAACATCCATGGTGGCATCCTCGTCGCAGGTCATAACCTTGCTCCTGTACACCTGCTTCAAATGGACCGGGATATGTCCAGGCCCACCCCCATCTGCCAACAAGACAAGCCCACTCCCTGCCCCACCAGCCAACAAAGGCCTAGCTTTCGGGCTAAAAGAAGGCCCAGGCTGAGACCCATTCGATCCCCCTTCCACAGCAGCCCACCCTTCACCTTTACCTTCCGCACCCTCCACACCCAAGGACCACAAGATTTGGTCGAGCTCCATATCCTAAGACAGAGCAATTTTTTCCTTAAAGCAGACATACAACATCTGTCCCCCTCTAAAGCTAATGACGACCCGTCAATAAACGAGGGAGCCTTGGGAATAACAACAAAGTCCTGATCTGCATGCCTTTCCTGCAAACAGAGTGTCGGCTCTCCTTTATTTCCTTTTTCTCCATAACGCTCCACAGACGAAGCTTGCATGCCTACATCCACCAACGGCTTCTTCATCTTGACAGCTTCGGCGAAGGACAGCCCTCCCCTCAGCCCTTGATGCCCAGAAACACCAGAACCAAGCTGACCAACCTTCCCACCACTAACTCTTCTAAGGTGGTCAACCACCTCTTGGAACACTCCAGTCAGTAGCCTCCAACCTTCTCCTCCCTTCCCTTCAGGGACCATGACCACGCCCCTGCGACGACCTTCGCCGTACTCTATAATGGCTACATACCTCCCCGCCTTGTTAACACATCTCTAAGCCAGAAACGCTCGAGAATAATCGTTGGCCTTAGAAACAAAGGAACTGTCTCCATCAGCTGCCATAAGCTTTTCTCCCATATTAAGCACCCATACAGCTCCATATTTCCCCGAAGGAAATCACACTAATAGACTTCCGGGTCCATTCCGTAAGCTTGACAACACCTCCAACACTAACAGATACGTGAAATTCTTTAGCCTCTACTCTAAAGCTCCTGGAGAAACTCATTCCAAGTGCCTCTAGATACAAAAGATCCTAAAGGGTTCCCACGAAGCGAACAAATTAACCAGATCTGTTCATATTCTTGTATCAGTACTTCGTTCTTGCATATTGTCAGGGAGTAACAGTGCTTTATGGATTGGAATTTTTTTACAATCTAATGTCATGAATTTCCAAGGTTACTGTATCTAAAATGACTTTGTAACTAATCTTGTGGGATAGTGAGGGAACATACTCGTACCAACTTTTCCTGTTCTTGCTTTCATTTGTCTTCAGCCTTTTCTTTTGCTTCTTTTGTCCTCTAGTTCAAACTAAGTAGCAAAGAGATATAAAAAGAAGAAAACTACATTTTTTGCACCCGCTAACTACCATACACTTTGCACCCCAAACTACCAAGCTTGACATACCATACCCAAAACTACCAATTAGTTTACACTTTACAATCAATGTTAAAGTCTCACCATTCAAATAAACAAAATATAAGACACATGTCACCATTTAAATATTAGGGGAAAATACAATTTGCACCTCTCAAGTTTGAGGGCTATGACACTTCGCACCCCTATCTTTTATTTTTGCAACATTGAGCCCCTAAAGTTTTTATTTTTGTCTATTTGCACCCACCATCCAGATTGTCAGTCAAAACGAACGAAAAGTTAGTCATGTGCCGCTCATGTGATTAACAGCTCAACTTTATGATTGTTTTGCCTTCACCCTGTAGCCAACAAGGACATGAGCAAAACGGTCATAACACTGAGTTGTTAATCACATAGGCGGCATGTGACTAACTTTTTATCCGTTTTGACGAGTAATTTGGACGGAGGGTGCAAATTGATGAAAATCAAAACTTCAGGAGCTCAATGTCACAAAAATAATAAATGGAGGGAGGGGGTGCAAAGTTTCATTTCCCCCAAACCTAGAGGGTGCAAAGTGTATTTTTCCTTAAATATTAAATTGTAATATTGGGTGCAAAGTGTAAACCTAGTGGTAATTTGGGGTGCAATTTGTCAAGTATGATAATTTAGGGTGCAAATTGCAAAATGTGTGGTAATTCGAGGGTAAGGTGCAAAATGTAATCTAAAAGTGCTTAAGAGGTGTATGTGGTTAGTTACATATTCTTTGGAAAACCAAACCAGTATCACATTTATAATGTCATCCAAATCTTTGCCATTAAGCCCTTCAGATGTAATAGGTTCATAAACTTGAAGACAATTCTAGCATGGTAAATGTGCTCCTCCTATATGACATAACTAGGTAAAAAAAAAAAAAACTAAAAGGCAAAGAAACTATGGAATCATGATGAAGAAAGGATGAAGCTTTTCTTGTTGAGAAAAGTGCTGCATTGCTTTAACCTTTACTTCAAACACTAAATGCAATCTATCTGTCTCTGGTACCAGTTTCAATTTTCAAACATCAAATGGAATCTATCTATTGCTGGTACTAGTTTTGATTTGTTTTTTTGATAAGTAAGATCAATTTATTAAAAGAAATTAAAGAGCGAAAACAGTACAAAGATTGTACTGAAAACACTTAGAACATACATACAAAAAAGCTAACGAAATCTGGAAAATCTAGAAAATGACCCCCCCACATGGCAGTAACCCAACGAAAAAGAGAATGCATAACAACACCCTGCAAATGAACCACCGATGATGCTAAATCCTCAAAACAATGACTATTTCATTCCCTCCAAAGACACCACCAAACACAAAATGGAACCATATTCCAAATTGCCGTAGCCAAAGGATCCTTAAACATTCTTCCCCAACATAGCAACACATCAAACACCCTTGCCAGCATTACCCAATGAAGATTCGAAATACGAAAAACATACTCCAAAGTGACCTTGCCATAGAACAGTGCAATAAAACATGGTAACGGACTCACTATCCCTCTTACATAAATAACACCAATCCGTTACATAAACGTCTCGCTTCCAAAGATTATCAATAGTCAAGTTCCGAGCATGCGTAGCCTCCCATACAAAGAACGAAACTCTCATAGGTACCTTAGTCCGCCAAACCCCACACCAAGGAAACAACTGTGACGTACAACCATAAATAGAGGAGTAAAAATCTTTAACAATGAAAAACCATCCTCAGCTCCCATCCAAACCAACTTGTCTTCACTATCTCGACGAAATACCATAGCATAAAGAGTGGAATAGAAAGCTGTAAATTCCGCCAATGCTCAATCGTTTTGATTTGTTGATTTGTTTTTATTCTAAACCACACGGACCATAATGATCTGAAAGGCAATTCAGTCACAACTCAGCATGACAATGAAAGTGAATTCCATTATCAACTCATGCAAAAGAATGTTGAAACATAACAGAATATTCATCAAACACTTTCATGCACATGTAAATATTTAGCATACTCAAACAAAAAGTTTGCTCCAGAAACTTTGACTGATGCCAATATATTCTTTACGCCTAAGTTGTTAAAGAATAAGAAGCAATCATTGCATAAGGATCTTGTAAAGCTTACCAAGTCACTAATACAGCAGTCCCAAACTCTAGCATTGTGACCAAAGAGCACAAGGCCAACAAGGTCAGGGTCTACAGAATCTCTAGGCTCATCAGAACCACTGCTTTCGGCATGGACTGTCCAGACACGAGCACTGCACGGATCAAGAAACCAGTTATAGCATGGGATCACTCTTCTAATAGAAAGACAATAGTATTAGATTGGTAGGACTTAAGAAACTAATTCACCTACGATCATCAGAGACAGATACCAGTTTGGATCCATCACAGGACCATGCTAGGCGAAAGATTGACCCTTCATGGCCAGCAAGTTTACATATATGAACAGCTTCGAACTGCTGACAACTAAAACAGTCATGGTTGGAGAAACAACTTCTCTGATCATTATGGCCTTCCACAGGATTTGTCAAAGATAGAGCACCATTCTGAGAAACCAGTTTCCAAACAAGAATCTGGCAAAACCCATTTATTCCAAAGAGTTCAAGACTCGGTCCAAAAGTTTCTTTTACATGAAAGTCACACATTGGCATTAAAAACAGTAAAGATTGAAGCAATCAAAAGGCAAGCAAGGCAGTTGCCAGTAGAACATAAACCAACTCCATTGACAGCATAGAATCAAAATCAGGGCATAGATCTTCAAAGGAGGGAAACGATTACATAGTTAAAACTCTCTATGCAGGCTAAACCATAAGACGAGAAAATCAATGACAATAACATTAGAAAAATTAAAATCCTGCATATAATGGGGAGTATATTCTACATCATTGGCCATAGTTACTTAGTTGAACTTAGACTACTGTATAATGTCCATCTATGTGTATGTGAGTTTAGGTCTTTTCCGTCTTTGGCCAGCTAGGAGCTAAACCACTCAAAAAAAAAAAATTTGTTAGAAGGATTCAATCCTTATCAAAAGGATTCTCAAGATCCCATGATCACTGAAGCTATGAATGAAGATCAGGAAGACCCATATTTGATGGAATCAAAACATCAAGGTTGGGTGAGCTTCATGAAAGTTAACATGTTGTAAACATAAAATCCTAGAAACACAGTTTCGTCATAAGGAGAGATCAGCCACCTCATTAAAAATAGTACCAGATGCAATTCGGAGAGCTTCAATATTGTCACCCCATATCCGCATGGAATAAAGCAGGCACCTCTCTGCAGTTAACGGAATATTGAACAAGAAAAGTGGAATTAGAACAACAACAAAAAAGTCAAAAGATATATTGACAAAGGGGCTTGTGCGGCTATCGTGGGCTAGTTTTCGGGGAAATCCAAGATATGATTCACTGATACGAGAAAATATGACGTTTGGAACTCCAATAAGAAGGGTTATGCAAATTCCTGCTCGCCAAAATGAACCTTACTTCGGGTACATTCGTAAACTCTCCGTCAGGGGTAATGGTAAATAAAAAATCGCAAATGCTACAAAAGAATCGTCTCAAAACTAACCTGGAGACTGTACTTGAAGAACCACACTAGAACTTGAAATATCCCAAACAACAACAGAGTTGTCACTACACCCTACTGCAAGGAAACGGCTCCCCTCGTTGTACGCACTTACAAATCTCTACAACCAATCCAAGAGCAAGGCAAAGCAAAGACAGAGAGTGAGAACAATCAAGCCTGAATTCCGAAAACTGACTAAGGAACAGAGTCTACAAGAATGTACAAAGACTAACAAGTATTTCTACCTTCAAAAAGCAAACATCTAAAACCCAATGACTAAACTTGGGTAACAAATGCAACTGGTCCAAGTTCAGGCAAACTCCGGAGCCATTTTTGGGTCCCAAAGCGAATTCAATCACTAAGCTAAATAGTTTCACGCGCCTTTCACCAAACACAGCGAGTTGAAAAGCGAGCTTCGAGGAAACAGTTCCTTCCATGCACTGACTCAATCCCCGACAAGCGATACCATGCACTCGAATCCCATCGAAGACGTGGAAGGACCTTATTAGTTTGTCCGAGTCCAAATCGTAGAGCAGGATTTGTGAACCTGAACCGGCTAGGAGGTAAGGGAGAGTAGAGAAATGGGAGGGGAGGTGCAGAAAGCAGAGAGCCGAGATTTCTCCGAGGTATTGACCGCTCTGCAAACGCCATTGCGTTGGAGGCTCCTCCATGGCTCTGCCGCTCAAGTGTAGCTCTGCTGCGCTGTGCTTGAAGGCTTTCCAGAGTTTGAAGACTACTGCTAAAGTGTGTTATAGCAGGGACAAGGAATGGAATCGGTTTTAGAATCTGAAATGGGCAATGGTCCCGGACAGGGATGAACGGCACGTCGTTTTTGTGATCTGAGTGAACTAAAAAAGGTCAAAAATAGTAACGATGAGATTGCGGTGAGCGTGGATCGAACACGCGACCTTCAGATCTTCAGTCTGACGCTCTCCCAACTGAGCTATCCCCGCTTTGTTGAAGACGCTGTTGTTTTTAAATAGTTTACTAATATCTACATATATCTTTCTTGCTGTTTTCGTTTTCTTCTTATCTCTCGCTTGCTCTCTGAGACACCGGCACACGCAAAGCGAGATGGGGAGGAGTATGTCCTTCAAGGAAGAGTTCACCTTCGGTATGTTCTCGTTCTTCATTGGGTTTTCAATTCATAATCTACTGTCTGTTTTTCTTTTCGTGTGAATCCGATCATTCTGAAAAGCTTCTTTCTTTTTTTTTGAACTCCACCTCCAGCGCAAAGATATGAGGAATCGCGAGACATACTCGCCAAGTACCCCGACCGAGTCCCCGTATGTCTTCTTGTCACAATTACCAATTCCCATCAGCTCCAAATTGTTGTTCTATTTTTTTCTTGGCTCAAACTGATTTCTTTGTCAGCTTCTTCAGGTGTATATCTAAACTTTTTGCGTTCCCAAGTCATTGCTTATGGATTGTTCATTGCAGGTAATTGTGGAAAGGTATTCGAAAAGTGATCTTCCAGAGATGGAGAAGAAAAAGTAGGTTTTAGCTTTGGCTTACCACTTCCGAAAGTTGAGGCGCTTTGTTCTCTGTTATTTTAATAAGTCTTCTGGATTCCAATCTCTGGCTGACATGGTTCAAATTGACTTCAGTATATCGTTATTTTCTGTCTAGCTCGTTGATATTGTCAAAATACTTGCACGCTCCGGGTATCTCATCCACCTGTTTGTTGTTTGCTTTATATCGGATGATAAAGGACCTTCGTTTCTCGTTGTGTTTGAATCCAACACTTGCTTTAGTCTCTGTTTGTGGTGACATAAGTCCCTCCCTACAACTCATGAATTAAGAATTCTCGCAAGAACAAGGTCTACTCGACATGAATTAGGATTTGCTCTACTCTTCTTCTTCGGACACATATGGCATGGTGCTAGAACCTTGTCCAGTGATGTTTTTGCTGGTATTGACCCAGACTTGGATGCTCAAGTAGAATTTGGAGCATTCCAAAAACTCAGGGATCCGACTAAAAGAAGACAAGTAGTTTGATACAGGATTGATTTCTTACTTTTTCACCTTTATTTGTGTGATTTAACATAGTTTAACATAAATAGGGTACCGGATAAATCTTGATTTGAATTAGTGCCCTTTTTTTTACTCTTTCTCTTTAGTTATCCGGGAGACGATCCAAAATAAACAGGTATGGAAGCTATAATTGTAAACCACAATCGAATCTGGAAGCATTGGTTAACTTAGAACTTGCATTGCCTTATGATACCTTTTTTTTTTTTTCTGTTTTCTCTTTGGTGATAGATACCTTGTACCCCGAGACATGTCTGTGGGGCAATTCATTCATATTTTGAGCTGCAGACTTCGTCTGGCCCCTGGAAAAGCTCTCTTTGTATTTGTTAAGGATACCTTACCACAAACAGGTATAGTTGCAACTAAATCCTGCGTTGCTCATCCATGGTTGAACTTTCCTGGAATAAGTACTTACAGGTTTTCTCATCTGATTTTCACTTTGATCTGCAGCGACTTTGCTGGACGAAGTTTATGGATCTTTCAGGGATGAGGATGGATTTCTGTACATGTGTTACAGCACTGAGAAAACGTTTGGTTATGATACAGCTCCGATTTGCAAACACTGAATCTGTACAGAGCCGTAAATAGTTCTCATCTCCTTGGTGAAGATTGTTCTTTTAATTTGTCTGATCTATAATTTGTGTTTGTGGATCTAGTTCTGCATTATCATTCGTCCTGTAAATTTTATAACCATGTGAAAAATGACTAATCCTTCTCGGCATGCTAACTTCTGATGCATTGAGAAAATGTGATCGTTGTGCAGTGCATTTTTCTGCTGAAACCATTCTCATTCATCCCCCCCGACCCCCTCTCCTGGGCGGCAGTTTCTACTTGTGATATTTCATTTGTAGAACCTAGTGCATTCGACTCTTGCAAATATACATTTTGGGAATTTTTCTCTGGCTGGTTTAGCTAAATTATCCAGGAAGTGATAAACTTCATGGGTCCCCTCCAGATAAATGACCGCGGGGACGATCTGGCCAAAAATCACCATAGCCGCCATTCTTCGAAAGAAAATTAGCCTTATCCCAGTCTCGGTGGCAAGAATCACAAATCTGATTCCGGATCATGCACCACACGGCTAACGAAGGGAGATTTAGATCGGGAATTTCAAAAAAATTTCTCTAAAACTTCATTCAACCTGATTGTATCTGTAATCATAAATAGTTGTGTCTGCGCTGCAAGTCATTCAGTTGCCTAACATACTACCCCGAAACTCCCAAAACGAGCCCAGTTCCAATCATTTTCAAATTTATGGCATTCTAAATAATAAAAAGTTGCAAATAAATCATAACATGTCTGATCTGGAACCGTCAGGTAAATAGAAAAAACAAGTCATGGCCTATTGTAAAGACCATCCTTTGCACTATATATATATCCCAAAAAATTTATCGTGTATATGAACGCTTGTTATGACCAGATATACGTACAGCGGAAAAACGAAACCCCCGTTCAGGCAAGTCTTTGCCCTCAAAATTACCAAGCGAAAAAATCATACAGCCTCAATGGCTGAATTAGACAATCCAAATCAACTTGAAACGCCACGACAATCAAGGAAAGATTGTAGTATTCTCGTATTTTACCAGATCCACGATGATTCCCATCCTATCCATGATCCACTGGACTTCTCCAAAAAAACCACAGCTAGAGGTCCAGAATCGGTAGGTTTGGGAAAAATTACTGGAAGAAGAGCTTTTGGCCTCCCCCATTTCGCCAAACACCACGCACAGGCAACCCTCCACTCGGGTTCTGGTTACCATCTGAACAATCATCTGTTGCTTCTGGATTTGAGCCGGTATCTTTATATCTGGCATCTAAAAGTGACGCCACAGAGCCATCACCTAACCGAGCTCTGAGGAACTTTGGGGTTTTCTTCCGTTGCTTACTTCCTCCACCGCTATCCTCTATATTTTGATTAGATAAAGTACCAGACGAAGAGGAATCATGCTTACCCCTCAGCTTCATTACGGGTTGACTTCGAGTATTTAGCTCCAGATGCTGCTCATCCATCAATATCTTCGATTGGCCTTTGGAAGTGCGGTACCCATCCTTAGATAACACCTCCAACTCTTCTGAGGGCTTGTAGTTCGATTGCAGTTGCTGTACAGTGCTTAAAATGCTATTTGCTAATCTATCCTTTGAATTACTCTCTTCAGCAACTATCGACTTCCCTTTACCTTTCTTAGAGGCTTTACTGTCTTTCAGGTGGGCACTTCTCTGAGCCCAGCCATTCCCTTGCGGAACACAGCTTTGCAAACTAGCATTATAGATCTCAACAAGCTCTTTCTGTTTGTGTGGATCAGGACATAGCCGAGCCAACTCAGGAACGAGATGCGACAGCCCAAACTGCCCCACGTAATCCAGATAACTTTCTGTGTCAATCAATCCCTGGCGAAACTCTCCAGATATGACTTTAAAAGAACTGTATTTGTCTTCATCAAATTCAAGGGCAGCACGCATCTTTTCCACCAAAGACCTGTTTGCAGTCTGAACATCCTCCACGTTTAACAAAGCTTGGCTGCTTGTGGGCAGCTTCTGCATTTGTGCTGCAGAAACTGGAGGGAAATCTGAAATTGAAGGTTTTAGAGACCCACTTTCCACAAGATCTGCTGCTGATGCAGAGTAGCTGATCCTACCAGCATTGCCTGAGTCCCTCGAAGAGGCAACGGATTGAAGTGCATGAGTTGGCCGAGACTGAGCCAAACTTGCATAACTAGAAGCTGCCAATCCATCACTAGTGGCCATCTTAGATTGCCCAGAATTACGTGATGTTAGAGGTGTATCTGTTGTAGGTCTAGATTGGGTTGAAGCACCTACTGGTGGCAGAGGCCCCCGACTTCCTGCTGTCCAAGCCTGAGATGAATTAAGAACATTCACATTTCTTTTGCGGCGGAGATGTGCTGCCATAGAAGTACTAGGAGAACCTTCTGAGCCCTGTTTTGATTTCTGTTGACAATTTTTGGGTGCCATGGGGAGGGGAGGAAATGAAGATTCCTCCAAAGGAGCATTCCTCGACCTTCCTAAGGCTTGAAGGTACCTCGAAGGTGCATCAAGATCTGTTGTAGCCAATGATTCGAATGGCTGAATGATCGGATCAATATCACTTGCATCCCCAGGATCGGGAGCAAATTGCAGACTGGCTGTTGATGATGGATCATTATATGTATGATCTGCATTAGCTGTCTCCAAACTTGCTTCAATGGCCATTGAAAGTTGGCTTTCAGAAGAATCAACTTGAAATGTCCGTCCTCTTGCACGACGGCGATCTTCTTCATTACCTCGTCGATATCGAAAGCTAGTTGGTATCTGTTACAGGAAAACAAGAAGAATTAAGAAAGAACCATTAAAAATATTTACAGTCAATCCACGCAAAAGCCGCAATACATGACGGCATGATCCAAGATCAGAAAGAAGAAAGAGTGAACAAAATATAGTGTTATCATGCCTGCAGAGCAGCGTTACGCTTTGCCCGTGACATTCGTCCTCCATGTTCAAGAGCGTTATGTCTCTGCAATACAAAACAGCAAAGCAGTCAACACATTAATGAAGCTCCAGAGTACTGGAATTAATAAGCTACAGTCCTACAGCAAAACTGTAAGTCAAAAGAAGAAACACCCATGCATTCATGCGCCTGTACATGCTATAAAACCTCACCTTCAAGTCTGATTCAGATGGAAACACAATGAACTTTTTGCCAAGGCAAGCCTCATCTTCACACAAGAAATGCTCTTGACGGAAGTGGATCTGTCACAGAAGAGAAAACAGCCAGTTGATCAGACAAATATTCTCAGCCAAAAAAGAACAAACTGTGCTTCCACAAATTTGACTACTAAAAGAAAGAAAATGAAGTACAATATCTTGCCTCTAGATCATCATAATTCTTATAATACTCATAGTGTCCTGGATGCTGCCTACATTCAGAAGAGAGAAAAATCGTGAACACTACCAGTGGACATATCATCAAAGCAGAGTATTGTGGTTATATAGAACAGACTGCCACCCCCACCTTTGGCATATATGGCAAGTGTAATGCTCTGTAGACATATGTGAGTATAGTTCATTTTCCCCATAGAATGGGGTTCTGCAAAATTCACACGTAGGATGCCCCGTAAAACCACCTCTTTCGCTCTCATTTCCATCCACCTCGGAGTCCCCTGTGCTTATATGTTGTTTCAATTGCGCTCTAGTATATAGCTTTTGTTCACAAATAAATACCTGTATCACACACAAGAAGCTAGCAAGGCTCTCATCCAAAACATAAAACTACAATTTTTGTCACCCAGAGCCATGAAAGAAGTGAGTATATGCACTTCACCTTCCTTCCTTCCAAGCAAAGGCTGCACATAAGCAACTTATGCTGATGGAAAAGATGACCCTTCAACTGTTCGATGTTCCTAAAATTCCCTCGACGCTTTGAGCCATCTTGTGGTTGCCCCTCCATATTATCACATACACTGCAAGAAAGCCTGCACATCGCCTTGATCATCTTGTAGTGGTCCACATCATCAAAAAATGCTTGTGTATCCTCATGGTACCAGTATGATCCCACTCTACCCTCCTTTAGATTGGAAGGCAAGACTGAAAAGTCATTAATCATCCTTGTATAATCTCCCAAGGCCTGTGAAAACAGCAGAAATACATGGATTTAAAAATTAACAGACCAACCATATAAATAGGAGAATAACAAATATCATAAAGGATAAAGAGCACCAATTCAGGCTCAAACTAGATCTCCTACACAATTGGGACAACATCACTGACTATTATAAGAAATAGGAGAATCGCAGAAAAAGTGCAGTTCAGAATACAAAGTAAGAAACAAAGCGCAAAAGTGGAAACCTTGGTGACGAAAACGACGTCAGAGGGAGTCTTGCAGATGCAGCAACTGCGATCGTCGCAGATGAAGCGGAGGCGAGCGACGCAGGTGGAGCAGACCTCCCGGTGCCCACAGGGCCCGTAGGCCACCCATTCAAGAACATCGGCGCACACCGCACAACTATCGTCCATGCCTTTGTCTCTCTTTCACCTTCTCTGTTAGTCCGAGTATGGAGAAGGAAAAGAGGAGCCCAATCGAAACGTGATTGACTGGAAAAGAGGAAAGATCTGATCTAGGTTTCTCAAAAAACGAAGCAGCTCTCTCGCTTCCCAATATTATTATTGTTTATCGCCAGTTTAAAGAAAAAAGGGGCAAAAAATATTAGACTTTTCTTACCTAATAAGCAACATATTTATAGGTTCCCCAAAGGATTTTGAAGAATTAGTATTTTTTTAATTTTTTTTTACCATTTGATCAAATAACTACGTACCACGGTACCAGAATCCAATTTAAAGGAACATTCGGTTTCTTTAGAATTTTAGCCATTTTTGTAAATTTTAAAATTTTAAAATTAAAATATATTTTTTTAATATTTATCAAAATAATTTTATATACATAATAAAGTTTAACATCACTTAAAAATTTTCAAAACATTTCAAATTTTAAAAATTTCATCAAAACGAACATCTCTTTGTTTTTTTCCAGTCGGCGGAGCGAGGGTAGCGGATGAGAGGAATTAGGTTGGGAAAGGGCAAGACCAACTCTCTCATTATGAGGGCGTTCGGGAGTAAAAATTTTGGGGATTAGAAATTTTGAGGGTTTTGAGTTTGTGAAAAATAAAAATATTTTATGAGATTTGATGAAAAAGTGAACAGATAGAAGATTTAAATGAATATTATAATAAAAAAGAATAAATTGATGAAGAAAGATATAATTTTTTAATGAAGGTAGAAATTTTTAAGGGTGGAACCACTCCGGAACACCACCTATATATCTAAACTTTTTCACAAATTATGATAAAATTCAATCTACTACTAAATAATGTTCCGATTTTCGACCAAAACAAACCCCATAAAAATTTAACTCAAAAGTTTTCTCCTGGCCTAGAGGATTTTATAAATTCTGGTACAATTCAGAGAATTTGGACACAACATATACTAATTACTAGCTGCTCATAGAAATGAATTTGGCTAAAACAGCCAAAACAAAGCAAGAAAAGAAACGTTTTTTTTCTAGCCAGCGAAAAATGTATGTTTGATTTGGTTTTGAAAAAGTTCTTTTTATATATATAATATTTTTTTTTATATAATGATTTTATAGCATTTGGATTGTAAAATTTTAAAATTTACTTTTATCAAACACACTTCGAAATTTACTTTTACTTGTATCACGCATTCATCAATTCTAATATACCTATTTTTTAACACCAACATAATTTTATTAAAATTTTATAAAACACTATGTACGAAAATATTTTGAAATATGCTTTTTAGGTATTTGTTAGCGGATCCATAAAAAATGATGTTTCGAATGGAAAAGTCTTTTAAATTTATTCTTTTGAAAAATGGGAGAGTAAAAAAATATATTTAGAAACAATATTTTGTTAGAGGAATTATGGATTTTCGTTAAAAAAAATATATCTGATTTTTGTGTTGTTTTCTACAAAAATTGAAATCAATAGTTAAATAAAAATTTGTATTTAATTGAATATTTAAATATATTTTTTTATAAAAAAATCATGTTTAGATTAAAAATTATTTTTAATATATATAATACGCTTAACCAAACATCTATATTAGTCTTTTTCTTTCTTTCCAATGAGTCTGGAATCATTGACTGCACTCCCTCCAAAAAGTGCCCAAACCTCCTCCTGGGAAGCACAGTGTCAGAAAAATAGGGGGACTCAAATTACCAATGGGTGCCTCAAACAAAAGCATAAAACGAATCCTTTTAAACTAATAAATAAAACACTTAGAAAAAAAAACTAATAAATAAAACAAATTACTGTATTCAAGAATATATAAAAAAACTTATTGTAAAAAAAAAAAAAAAAACTTAGGTAGTAAATCTTCGTATTCAGGATTTGTTAATAGAAAACTTTCAATATATAAACGGCTTACTCATTTATTTATTTTTTTGCACAGTAGATGGCAAATAAGATTTAATTATTTTTTTAATTATGAAAAATGTATTTTGATATTCCATTTCCAAATTAAAATTTCTATTTTTCCGGCATATTGCTGCCAAATGCGGTGGATTCGTGAGGAACAAGAATGATAGTGCCTCTCCTTTCTCAATGCAGCTGCTTGGTTCCTGATATTCCTTTGGCATCCAGACAGAGAGACGGGCTTTTTTTTTTTGGTCTAAATAAACTTCATTAAAAATCAGTTTAACTTCAAGGGGAAACCTGGGTTATCACTGGAGAGGATAGGAACAGGAATAATAGCAGAGGGAATATTGCCCTCCAAGTTCTCAAAAGAAGCCCACTGTAGCCAATTGATGAGCTAAAACATAACCATCACGCTTAACATGAAAAAAACGACCAAAAGGAATGATTACTACACATCCTATGTTTTTCAGCGAAGAGTTTGAGACATTGTAGGGAAGTTTTTCTGTTATGTCCAAAAGGTATTTCTCGTTCGAGAAAATTTTGTCGGCAGATTACTTTTTAACCTGGATGATTCATTTAAAATTCTTAACATTCCTAGAACATGGCTGATAAACTTTCTGCAGGTCATAGTGTTTCTAGTTGTCTCTTTAGAATCTGCAAGCGCCACCAGTTGTGAAGTGTCAAGGCTGAGACAATTGCAATAAGAACAGAAAATAACCAACAGAGTACCCTACTTAGGATCATAAAGCCAAGGCAAACCATTGAGCAAATGCATTACTTGCACTCACATCATCACAGTGCATTTGGATCACTGCACGGCCTCTCTCCCCCTCTCTCTATAGACTATACGAAGAAATTGAAAATGTTCTTGTTGAAACCATCTCCAAATGCCAAGACTGCAATCTCCACGCGCATTCCCTCAATCTTCTTCACCATACATTGAAACTTTATTCATTAATTGAATTCACGGGGAGATTTAAAGCAAAAACAAAAGAAGATCAGACACATTAATTGCGCAATGAGATCAGAAACCTTCAATATCGCAAGAGATCCAGAGTGGCTCCTCAAACTCTCCCTTCAGCTTATCTCCAACCTCACTTACCAAATACAAGCGCCCCATGTCCAGCTCCTCCCCGGAATGCCACGCTGGTGTGCCATTCTCGTACCCATTCCATGTCAGCCTCCTCAGCCCACTCCCATCCAACCTTATCACGTACAAGTCCCCATATGGCTGAAACTGATTGGGCCACGAAACCGGCTCACCCGTCACGCCGCCCAAGTTAGCTGTGAATAACAGCCACTTCCCATCCCTACTAAAGCACACGTGGTTGATCCTCTCCCTGTCCACCTCAACTGAACCCTCGGATCCTGCCACGTGGATCCTTCGCAAATCAGAGCCGTCTGGTTTGATTACGTAAATGCCGAAAGAATCATCTTTATCTGGAGTATGTCTGTTGGATGAGAAGGCAATGAGATCTCCTTTAGGTGACCAGCTGGGCATGGTGTCGATCCACTGGCCGTCCGTTAACCGACGTAAGTCGCGGCCAAACTCACCCTGAACAGCGTCGACTATGTACAAATTCTTGTGCCCAGATCGTCCGGACCGGAACACTAGAGACTTGCCGTCTGGCGAGCATGAGGGAAAAGCATTATTGCCCGTCTCCTCCCTGGTTAAAATCTGCACATCGCATTCGATGTCCTCGCGATCACTGCCCAACTCTAAGGGGTCGAATTTGATCCTAGCTAGCTGGACCGTGGCCTTCGCAGACTGGAATATTGGCCCCAGCGAGGTGTATATAACGTGTGCCTCTACGGGGCTCCAGGAGTTGTAAAACGCCGTACAGCCCTTGAGTAAGGTCCACCGCTTAGAACCGTCCGATCGTACAATCTTTACGCCAGAGTTGGCATCGAAATCGTGATTAAAAACGATAAGATCACCACTTGGGGAGAATGAAGGGAACGAACCGTTTACTCTAAGCATTCGAAGTTGTTTAATTGGAGACATCACAGGGTCGATATATGGAATCGTCGACTCGCGCTGGGTTGACTCGCCGCGGAATCTATGGTACCCAAGGAAGCGGGAACCCGGAGAAACGAAGGGGTTGTAGTGGTGGAAGTTCGGGTTCAGCGTCTCGGTTACTGGGCAAAACGTCTTCGACTCAGTGTCGAAGATCTCGATGTGCCTAAATTTTTTATCGCGCCGCCGAGTGGCAACAGCGATTCGCTTACCTTCGTGCATGGCCGCCGGAGTGAAGCAGTGGAGCCCCGGCGGTGTGACCCGAGTGACAATACTGGAAAGCTCAGAAAGATCGATATTTTCTTGGAAATCCACACGAAAAATGCTCCACCAACCATCGTCAGCTTGGCGGTGAAAGTAGATCACCGAATCACCGGACCAAGTGGGCCAGCCACCTCGTTCGCACAGAGTGACACGGTTATTCGGCTCGGATTCCGGAAACACGACAATATCAGTACGAAGCTCGTGGAATTCACCGCTCCAAGGACGAGACCCGTAAGACGCAACGGCTACGAAATTCCCGGATTGGGAAATAGCAGGACTGTAGTCTACGGTACCGTACGGAGTGAGGCGGGTAAGATCCAATTCATTGACCCGGCTGGAGTAGAGAGCGGACCAGCTCTTGAAGGGTCTGTCCGGTTGTTCGTGAGCTGAGATGAAGTAAAGCCGGTCGTTCCTGATGATGGGTCGGTCATGGAAGAGGCTAGTGGGCACTGACGGAAGTGGTTTCGGAGTGGGAAAGGCGCTTCGGGATAAGTATATACGAGGCGAGCCGGTTCGCTCGGAGATGAAGACGATAGTCTGATCATCGTCCACAAACTGGGCGTTGAAGTTGATGGAGACGGCGTCGGTGAGGCGGTGCTCGGGGCCAAGAGTACTTGTGGGTTCAAGTTTGACAGAAAATAGGTCGAAGCCGTAGTGGGACCTACCTACAGTGCTAAAGACGATGGTGCCGATGGATTCCATGGGAGTGTGAGTAGTGGTGGGAGTGGTTGGGTTGGATGTGATTGAGTGGGTGGGGGAGTAAGCTTGTTTAAGAAGGAGAAGCGGCGACGATACTTGGCGAAGAAGAGATAAAAGTCGGACTCTTGGAAATGGTGGAATGCGTATGAGCTGACGTAGCATTCTTGTCCTCTGTTGAGTGTTGACTAACATCCGTCCATGCATAAAGATCAGAAGAAGACGAATCAGAGGAATACTCTAATATCTTATATTCTAAAAGAAAATTGCAGAGATAAAAAAACATATTCCAATATGGCTTATCTTTCAAAACAGGATGCTGACTTGGTAAATCGATTGCCAGCTGGCACCTAATCCGCATCCGCTTTAGCTTTTGCTTTTCATGTACCTAATCCAAATATTATAAAGGGATATTCGCTTGTAAACCTTAAATTATATCAAAATGTCGGAAAAAAAAATCCAAACTTTCAAAATAATTAAAATTCACCAATTTTTGTATACAGAGCAAACCATTCATATTATACTACCTCATTTTTTTTTTTTAACGACTTCATCCACTTCCGATGTCCGTGTGGAATGCAACTTCTTCACGCAACAAATCCACTTTTGGTACGTTTTAATAGTTTTTGAGTTAAATGTAAAGATTTTAATAATTTGAACATCTTTTTAATATTTTGATGTAAGTTTACGATGTTTGAAAAATTCAGAATTTTCATATTTCAAGTAATTAGTAGAACATGTTGAGAAATTAATTTTCATAAAAATTTACGAAAAAGTGGTGAAAAATTTTAAGAATATTTTGGTTGTACATTGATTTTTATTGGAGTTTAAGAAAAAGTGTACAGATAAATGATTTAATGGAATTTTTTTTTTTTTATAAAATAGTATTGGAGTTTATGAAAATGTTTGGAGATGATTCAATGAGTTTTTTTTTTTTATAAAGAAAAATATGTAAAAATTTGTGTGAAATTTTTAAGATTTTATTTTTTTGGCTCTAAAATTTTTTTTTTATCGTTTAAAAAATTCCCTCAGTGAAAACAAACATACTCAAGATATATATGTTTGGATTATATGGATCCGGTGTCGTTCGTTCGAGTCGGTAGGCCTTAAGTTGGAATCTTAAGACAATTTGAGTGATAATTTGCAGTTGGCAGCAACAAACTCATCTGTAATATCTGAAGATATGCTCGAACTGTCGAGTGTTTGGTTGTAGAATCGTCCTATTTGTACCAAATATCTGAAGTTGATTATATGTTACTGGGTATGATTTCCTTGTAGTTGCTGCTTTATAATTTCGATTTTACATATATAGCAGGTCTGTTCACTCTATACCCTTTGCTACCTTAGACGTTGAAGAGCTATCAGGTTCTCAGCCTTCTGAAGTCCACAGCTTTGGTAGGTCTTGAAACTTTAGCAGCATGTGATGCTTGTTGGTTATTTGGGGCAATTAATGATGAAGTAATTTTGCTATGTTGTTTGTCTTTTTGTGCTTTTGGGAACAGCTTCCTGATAAATTTGACTATTTTTAAATTTCAGGGAGGACAAAGCACCCTTGAAAATTGTCAAGTTTTGCAAGTATGTTGAGTTTTTCTGTTCTGTTCTCCACTAATGTATACTTATTTTGTAAATTTTCGCAAATTTGGGCAGTTTCTTTGTCGCATGTTTTTGCTGCAGCGGTCCCTTCTATCTGTAATCTTCATGATTGTACCCTTATCCCAGTGATATTTGGTGTTGAGTCTATGTAACCTTGCACCTATATGATGTCTATTTAACGTCTATGTGCCGTCAATGGTGATTGCTAGTCAATGTGACATCTCAAAACTTAATTAGATTTATTTAACGCCATTTTTCTGCTCTGTATACTAGTTATTAGCTCACTCATCTTTTTGCTATGAGATTTCAAAAGCAAGATAATTGCCCCAATGAGTTGAGCCTAAATACTTAAGAACGGTTTGACTCGATGGTGAAGATTATTTGTGGTTAGGGAAGTCTTTATTGCTTTGATGCCTATCTTTCCTGAACTGTATTTGGCGATTTTTTTTTCTCACTATTCTATGTTTTAACAAGCATTAATGAGTCAGAAAAGTGCACGACAGTTGCATTCCTCCTTTCACGGTCATTCTTCTTGTCTTCTTTGTGGAGATAGCTTGGAATCCACGCATCATCTGCTTTTTGTATGCTCTTACTCTCGGCAGATTTGGCGCCTCTCCCTGTGGAAATTAGAAATTAAATGTCGGCTTTTTTCAGCAAATATCTATTTCTGACTGGCTTCAATGCATATTAGAGCCCTCTCGTTTTCTTAAGATTCCTGCTGGTGACTACCACTCTATTCAGCTCTTTGCTGTTCTGCTATTGGATTTTGTGTGGATGGCTAGAAATAAGCTATTGCATGATAATATTTGTTCCACTCCGTCTGCTCTTCTACAGCAAGTTTTACATGCTCAGCAGGAACACGTAGCCGCATGGAGGTTTTCTCCTCGTATTCTTCGGACAGTTCTGTCGCACTCATTTCTTCCTGGTCACTAATACCGTGTGACTTTGATGTTGCTGTTCGAACTTCCTTTTCTATGGGTGCCGCTATTCTTTATGATTCCAATGGTGCAATTTTTCGAGCCTGGACAGAGAGTTTTGAGACTACTGATCCTTTAATTGGTGAAGCAGCCGCTGCTCGTTTAGCATTATCCAAGTTGGCTGATTTGAAACTTTCTAGTTTACTTTTTCAAGGAGACTCTGCATCAGTTATGGAATGTATTCTCCTCTCTCAACTTCAGGGTTCTTCAGCTAGCAAGTTGTTTTCATGGAAGATTGCCTCTCTCATTCTCAGCCTCCATCCTTTTCTTCTCTCTATCCCTTTCTTTTATCCTTCTAAAATTCCTTGAGCGGACAATTTGGACGCTCACTCATTAGCAGCCTGGGCGGCTGCCCACTCTTTCATTGGAGATGTTTCTGCTTCTTTTCTTCCCAACCGGGGTCTATAGAAGTTCAATAGGGTCATGCCGCCTTAGCTTTCTTTTTTCCTACTTTGTTTTCCTCTGCTTTGTATTTTGGTTTTTCTTTTAAGTGCTGTTGCTGTGTGGTTTTGTATCTGTCCTTTCAATATATAAAATTTCGACTTTTAATAAAAAAAAAAAAAAAAAAGCGGCATTAATGAGTCAGGACCATTGGAGGAGTTTTGGACTCTGCCAACTCCTGGTTATACTGCTAGGAGAACACGCTTGGGAGAGGATTTTTTTTTTTGTGTTGGAGGATTGATAACTTGTAGTTAGTGGTTAGCCTATAGGTTACAGAACTCTTCACGTACTCTTGAACTAAAATTTGATAGGGTAATTTCTGTACATGTTCTTCTTTGTTTGTTTGAGATTTTTTCCTTCTTTTCCCCCCTTTGCAGTTTACAGTATCCTTTCTCAAGCAAGCATGTCCGTTAAAAATGCACACAGAAGAATTTGACATAGTCAGCTAGTTATTTGGAAAGACTGAGATTATCTATTTGAATTTATTTTATACTACAGATATTGGACTTTCTACTGAGACGTGTAGGTATCTAAATAATTTTTTTTTCTGGCATGTAGTACCAATGTTTTTGCAGGTTAAAATGACCATTACGAGGTTTTGTTGCGGATTTGATCCAAACAAGTTTTATTTTTTCCATTCTCATGGGTGGTCCCATGTCCTTTTATTTTTCATCAATAAAGAAATTAATTACACTAAGAAAAGAAAATTCTGGAATAGGGGATCCCAAAGCAAAAGAAGTTAGGTAAAAAAAAAGTTAAAAAAGTGAAGCTCAAAACTAAGAAAGGAAATTATTGAAAAAGGGATGTACAAAGCAAAAAAAAGTGAAGCCTAACATTATGAAAGGAAATTATTGGAAAAGGGAAGCCCAAAGCAAAAAAGTGATGCCCACTATGGATGGATGGAAATAACTAGAAAATGGAAGCTCAAGAAAGAAAAAAAAAAAAATCCAACCTGGCCTCAACCCACCCGATCAAGGTCAGATTCAGGCTGCTTCAATCATTAATCGCAGTCGAGTTTGGTTTTTGGGTCAGCCTAAGAAATAGAACATGGTGCCGCATATATTCGCTCGGAACCAACCCATGTACAACCCTAACTTTTGAGGAACAGTTTGAGTGAGAGAGAGATTATTTATAGATTTTTATATTATTTTTTCATAAAGAGCAAGAAAAATAATTAAATAACACATTTATTAGGGATTGAAGATACTTTTTAGTGTTAAAAATCATGTTTGGGTGGAAAATATGTTTTAAAATAAGAAAAAAATTTCAAAACATGAAACAAACATAGGCTAAAGAGACCAAGGGATTATTAATAATTCGCTGATTAGAAAAAAAAAAAAGAGTATCAAGTCAAGTGGAATCTATAGAGGAATTTGCGTAGACGATTTACAGCTCAGTAACTTTCATTGTGGCAGAGACAATCAGACAAAAAAACAAAAGCAGCTAGATCTGTTCACGAGTCCTTCACCATCAAAACATAGTAAAAATTTTGTCCCTTGATTTAAAACTTCAATTAAACGGTGTCGTTTTCTAAATTCCAGACGTTCTTTCCTTCGGGGTCTCGCCCTTTTCAAACAATGTAGTGGCGACTTTGTATTTGTGACGGAGCCCTCGAACCAAATGCGTCGAATAGTTGACCATTTTAGGTGGTGTTCACGTGCAATGTTTTTAGAGAAATGCTTATGTCCTTCCTGAGTTCTTCCCAGGTTCTTCTAAAAAGAATCCAACGGCTCAGGATCTCTGAATGTATAGGACTCACTTTTAAAATTAATCCTGAGCCGTTGGATTCTTCTTAGAAGAACCTGAGAAGAACTCAAGAAGGACACCAAGCATTACTCATATTTTTACTCATCAAAATTTTTACCACAATAAAATAATTCTTAAATTTTTTTTTTCTTATCAAATTATCACTTTTTATTCTAAGTAAATATAAAAAATTAATTCTAATCATCTTTTTCTTTACTTTTTCACCAACTCCAATCTTAATCATTCTAAAATTTCAACATCCGAACACCACCTTAATAAGACGGATTATGATGAGCATTTTCTACTGGAACTATCGAGCAGTCGTTGCAAACTAGTATCGTAAGACCACAAAGGTGGTGTTCTTTTCTTCAAAATTTCGAGATATATAAATTTTCAGCAAAATAAACACGTTCCAAAATTTTTAACTTTATATACTTACACATTTTATTTTTTACAAATCTCAATAAATTTTAACATTCAAGCAAAAAAACACGCCCAAAATAAAGCTCTTTTGTAACGACTCATCCCAAAAACGCACCGTACGAATCCCCACCCATGCTCAAACTTTTCCTTAAACCCTAGCTAGAAAGGCCCCCGAGAAAGTCGGCAGATCAAGATGCAGATCTTCGTGAAGACCCTAACGGGGAAGACCATAACCCTCGAGGTTGAGTCCTCTGACACTATCGACAACGTGAAGGCCAAGATCCAAGACAAGGAGGGAATTCCCCCGGACCAGCAGCGCCTCATCTTCGCCGGCAAGCAACTCGAGGACGGCCGAACCTTGCCGACTACAACATCCAGAAGGAGTCCACCCTCCACCTCGTCCTCCGCCTCCGTGGCGGCGCCAAGAAGCGCAAGAAGAAGACCTATACCAAACCGAAGAAGATCAAGCACAAGAAGAAGAAGGTCAAGCTTGCAGTCCTCCAGTTCTACAAGGTGGACGACTCCGGCAAAGTCCAGCGGCTCCGGAAGGAGTGCCCCAACGCCGAGTGTGGCGCCGGAACCTTCATGGCCAACCACTTCGATAGGCACTACTGCGGAAAGTGTGGCCTCACCTATGTTTACCAGCAGGCCGGTGGCGACTGAGTCATCATCTGGTACTATTGGTAGGGTTTTGTGGATCAATTTTGAGCTCTTAAAATAATATTGAGACTCTTAGAGATGTTTTGAATTTTGATCTTGGAGTTTCAACGATTGTCGGATTCTTTATCTTCGTTTGATATATTTATGGTGTTCTTGCGCGGCAAATGATTTATGAATTTTGGGTAATTCGTTAAAACGCACCATAACCTGGTTCTGATTCCTTTCAATTTGAAGAAAGGTCGAAGAACATGGATTAATGCTGAATGTCTGTAGTTATGACCAATTAAGCTCAAAGGGAAAGATAAAACTGCTCCAATTCAGACTATGGGATTTGAAGTTTTGCTGGCAGAATGCCAGAGAAAAGCTTGGCATTGCTAGAACTATTCAAAATCCACAAGTGTTTATGAACAGCCATGGGCCATGTATACATGCATACGATCAGAATCACTGCCACCTCTATTAAGACTGTTTCACAGAACAATAAGTTAATGCGACCTCAGAACAAAAGCACGAGGAAACAATCCGGGGAGAACTGAATGTTTCATCTTTATAAGCACTGCATATATCGCGTAACAGGGTATGTGAACCAGAGCCAAGCAAAGATACCTGCAAATCAAAAGAAACTTTGGTTTTATCTTAGGCATGATTGAGTTTGAAAACAGGACCACGATATTTTTCAATTTTCTGCCCGCATTGTACCATGTAATTTGGAGAGAGATAGATACAATAACAAAACTCATTTAAAGTCTATATTGTTTGAAACTTTATATGGGTTACATTAAATAGTAGGATCTGTCTATTGTGTCTATCTCTCTCTAAATTATATAGTATATATCAACAAGAAATTATAGATGATCTTAATTCGCGAAGAAGAATGATGCAAAGACAGTACCAAACTGGAGCCCATGGTGTACGAAGCTCAAGGAAAGGATATGGCCACCTGGGAAACATTCAAAATAGGTTATCAGCTCTAGAGCCAATATCTCAGATATTGGAAGGAATTTACTCTTACATCCAACACAAACTCTGGAGAGAGGACAAATAGCAGAAGTATGCATACCATGTAAAACCACACGCGTGAAGGACCCACTGGAAAGAAACATAGAGGCAGCTCCACAGCACAAAATATGCAAACCCGAACCAAGGAAATGGCTGGAAAAAGAAAAAAAAAACGTTTGGTAATGGCATCGTCAATACTTTGGCCTCAGATTAGAGTCGGGTGGTTTAAGGATCCTCTGTCTCAATGCAACCACTTCTGGCTATGTAATGGTAGCCATCTATCTGAGACCTTAGCAAAGACGAATATAGTATAACTATGGTTTTCAAACTACGAGCACGAAAATGGAAACAGGAGGCAAGCTGTTTGCTTTGCCGACGACTCAAAAGCCCGTGATCGCTATTCTACCAGGGCAATTTTAGTAGGATCGATACAAGATATAAAGAGCTTCCACAGTTCATTCCTACAAATTGGCTTTCCACGTTGAAATGGCGTAATACTTACAAGGTTATTGAGAGCTGCATCCAGAAGAAGGAAAACAGCATTCAAGCTATGCAAACAGCCTATCAACTGCAAAGGAAAAAAGAACATATAAACTGTGAGTAGAATACTAGTCATTCACTTATGTCAAGCTTCCCGAGAGGATTAGAACAAGATGGCTGGCTGCATTGTATTTCTGGAAATTCGTGAAGGAAAACGATGATAAGAATAAATTAAGCAACTTGCTCCCGGCTTCTTCTAAACATAACGAATAGAGATAGAAAGACACCGTTTATACACTTCTATCGAAGATCTTTAGCAAAAATGAAGATAGGTATCCCATAGTACCATGTACACAAGCAACCAGTTCCTTGTACCCAATAGTGTATGCACCCAAGCACACATCTATGCACTAACCCATACAAGCTGCAAGTTGGAGTTCAATTTCGCAGCACTTAGGATAATCAATGGTTTTTAAAATAAGGAAGATGGTGGAGAGGAACATCCAAACTATGCACTCTGCATCGTCTGGCAAGCTAAGATAATCCACGATGACGGCAATATCAGATGACGGCAAATAGTAAGTGAAGATGACAAAGGCTTGTCGATATGGCAAATTATGCACTTCAAAAGAACCGAAAATCAGGTAGTCAGTTACGTCCTCCTCTGTAGAAGATACTTCTATGAAGAAACAAGGCCAACAGAAAAATGTAACCAACCAAAGGACAGCATTGAATATTGGTCATTCTATAGCATATGAAGAACGGACAATAAAGACCTGTGCATAGACAAGTGAACTAAAGGTAATGACAGGTTTTTGACTGTAGAATCCAGACGGCCCTTAGGTAAGTCTTTTAAGGTAGGAGAAACCTAGAAGAAACATTTGTCAGCTGAATCTTTTGTTGAGCCTCATTTTCGTAAGGTAAAAAGTATAAAAATATAGGGTCAAGATAGATTAGTATCTATCACATACCACTGACTCAATCTGGTTGGCGGCATTGTATAATGCAAAACATTCAACATTACTGGTATCATTGTTACAATGTACCTCAGCCTCCAACAACCCATCTCCCCGATGATTGCCAGTTCCTAAGCTCTGGCCTAAACACAACTGCCTTATCCACCTACTTGTACGACTTGTTAACAACTATCAGGTCCCAATTGATACTTGATCTCTGATACAACTCCTGGTCTATTCTGCTGTAAAAGCCAGCATTTATGGCACTGCTGCCACCAAGAATACATCCTCACCGTGAAAAAAGTAAACTACATTGCCCACTGATATGATCATAGGTGAAATCCAATCCCTTCACTTCACGCCAGGCTTGGAAACAGAAAGTCAGGCTCCCTTCACCTCTTGGAGGCGAGAAAGCAAGCAGCAAGCTGAAAAAGCCCTTTTCCCTTTTCATAATAATAAGCTAAGCGGGTTGAAAATTGCATTTCCAGGAATTTGGGAAGCAACTGTAGATTGATCAACATGACGCAGGCAGTCATCTGAGAATTCTGACCCAGATGCCATACTGAAAATTTTCAACTCAAACCTTTGTTTGTTTCCAAAATTCTAATTTTGTCATACCAGAAACTATACAAATTATGAAGAATTGTTTGGGACAGCTAATGGTGTTCCTTTTCTTTACTTCACCCCACAAACATACTGATACATTGGGACCCTTAGAAACCCAACATCCAAGATAAACCATCAATATTGCTCCAATTGACTTTTACCAGAGCAACCCAAAGGAAAGAACTACGGTTCCTATAGTTTGATCTCTAGATATTATGAGGAATGGATGAAGAATTCTGAGTAGAGGAAGGGTAAACAAGAGATATTTTAATAATATATGCACACTTTCATCATGGAAAGACAAAGTTTGAATATTAGCTACAAGTGGACACTTACCAGGGTTAGGCTAAATTGCTCACCCAAGAGAAATGGCAGAAGAATACACCAAAATACAAGGTCCGTTAGCATAACAGCACCTGCACAAGTCTGTTGATGTAGAATATTAGGCTCAAATAAAAACTTGAAAAATCACACTGCTGAACAATGAAGTGGCAAAAGATTTTAAAGAAATGAAGCTATGTTTGCCACTAGGCATGACTCAGGAAACATGAAGATTGACACAGAAGCCGCTTAATAGCACTTTTATGACCAGAAATCCTTTGGTTATTAGCCATATGAGTAAAGTACTGTCTAGAAGAAATAATATCACACTTAGGATTAACTAATGCAAATTGGTTGGCAAACATTTTCGGGCAGGACTGGAGGCCTCAGAGTAGAGGAGCTAAAAGGATTTAAAACTATTCCAACAAGATATCCAGGAACTAAACAGAGACCAATTCAGCTCCTTATAGCAGTCTCGTCTTTAGTTTCAAGAGAAGAAGCTGGACTAACCAGATATGTGGTTTGCATAAGATAACCCCAAAATCTTAATTTTTGCTGGATCTCCTCTTGAGCATAGTGGCTTTTCAAGTTACCAGTACCCTTAACTTTTTCGGAAGCAGGTTTCTCGGCGGATAACTGGCATCCATATGCAGATACAATGGTCTCATGGGTGGTCCCATGTCCTTTTATTTTTCATCAATAAAGAAATTAATTACACTAAGAAAAGAAAATTCTGGAATAGGGGATCCCAAAGCAAAAGAAGTTAGGTAAAAAAAAAGTAAAAAAGTGAAGCTCAAAACTAAGAAAGGAAATTATTGAAAAAAGGGATGTACAAAGTAAAAAAAAGTGAAGCCTAACATTACGAAAGGAAATTATTAGAAAAGGGAAACCCAAAGCAAAAAAGTGATGCCCACTATGGATGGATGGAAATAACTAGAAAATGGAAGCTCAAGAAAGAAAAAAAAAAAAATCCAACCTGGCCTCAACCCACCCGATCAAAGTTAGGTTCAGGCTGCTCATTAAGCGTAGTCGAATTTGGTTTTGGGTCAGCCTAAGAAATAGAACATGGTGCCACATAGATTCGCTCGGAACCAAGTCATGTACAACCCTAACTTTAGAGGAACAGTTTGAGTGAGAGAGAGATTATTTATAGATTTTTATATTATTTTTTCATAAAGAGCGAGAAAAATAATTAAATAACACATTTATTAGGGATTGAAGATACTTTTTAGTGTTAAAAATCATGTTTGGGTGGAAAATATGTTTTAAAATAATAAAACAATTTCAAAACATGAAACATAGGCTAAAGAGACCAAGGGATTATTAATAATTCGCTGATTAGAAAAAAAAAAAAAAGTATCAAGTCAAGTGGAATCTATAGAGGAATTTGCGTAGACGATTTACAGCTCAGTAACTTTCATTGTGGCAGAGACAATCAGACAAAAAAACAAAAGCAGCTAGATCTGTTCACGAGTCCTTCACCATCAAAACATAGTAAAAATTTTGTCCCTTGATTTAAAACTTCAATTAAACGGTGTCGTTTTCTAAATTCCAGACGTTCTCTCCTTCGGGGTCTCGCCCTTTTCAAACAATGTAGTGGCGACTTTGTATCTGTGACGGAGCCCTCGAACCAAATGCGTCGAATAGTTGACCATTTTAGGTGTTCACTGTCTAATATTTTTACTCTTCAAAATTTTTACCTCAATAAAATAATTTTTAAATTTATTTTTTTTTATTAAATTATCACTTTTCATTCTAAGTAAATATAAAAAATTAATTTAATCATCTTTTTCTTTACTTTTTCACCAATCCTAATATCTTAAAATTTCTATCATTCTAAAATTTCAACATTCGAATACCACCTTAATAAGACGGATTATGATGAACATTTTTTACTGGAACTATCAAGCAGTCGTTGCAAACTAGTATAGTAAGACCACAAAGGTGGTGTTCTTTTCTTCAAAATTTCGAGATATAAAAATTTTCAACAAAATAAACATTCCAAAATTTTTAACTTTTAGACATACACACTCTATCTTTTACAAATCTCAATAAATTTTAACATTAAAAGATTTCCAAAATTTCGACGTCAGCAAAAAAACACGCCCAAAATAAAGCTCTTTTGTAACGACTCATCCCAAAAACGCACCGTACGAATCCCCACCCATACTCAAACTTTTCCTTAAACCCTAGCTAGAAAGGCCCCCGAGAAAGTCGGCAGAAAATCAAGATGCAGATCTTCGTGAAGACCCTAACGGGGAAGACCATAACCCTCGAGGTTGAGTCCTCTGACACTATCGACAACGTGAAGGCCAAGATCCAAGACAAGGAGGGAATTCCCCCGGACCAGCAGCGCCTCATCTTCGCCGGCAAGCAACTCGAGGACGGCCGAACCCTTGCCGACTACAACATCCAGAAGGAGTCCACCCTCCACCTCGTCCTCCGCCTCCGTGGCGGCGCCAAGAAGCGCAAGAAGAAGACCTATACCAAACCGAAGAAGATCAAGCACAAGAAGAAGAAGGTCAAGCTTGCAGTCCTCCAGTTCTACAAGGTGGACGACTCCGGCAAGGTCCAGCGGCTCCGGAAGGAGTGCCCCAACGCCGAGTGTGGCGCCGGAACCTTCATGGCCAACCACTTCGATAGGCACTACTGCGGAAAGTGTGGCCTCACCTATGTTTACCAGCAGGCCGGTGGCGACTGAGTCATCATCTGGTGCTATTGGTAGGGTTTTGTGGATCAATTTTGAGCTCTTAAAATAATATTGAGACTCTTAGAGATGTTTTGAATTTTGATCTTGGAGTTTCAATGATTGTCGGATTCTTTATCTTCGTTTGATATATTTATGGTGTTCTTGCGCGGCAAATGATTTATGAATTTTGGGTAATTCGTTAAAACGCACCATAACCTGGTTCTGATTCCTTTCAATTTGAAGAAAGGTCGAAGAACATGGATTAATGCTGAATGTCTGTAGTTATGACCAATTAAGCTCAAAGGGAAAGATAAAACTGCTCCAATTCGGACTATGGGATTTGAAGTTTTGCTGGCAGAATGCCAGAGAAAAGCTTGGCATTGCTAGAACTATTCAAAATCCACAGGTGTTTATGAACAGCCATGGGCCATGTATACATGCATATGATCAGAATCACTGCCACCTCTATTAAGACTGTTTCACAGAACAATAAGTTAATGCGACCTCAGAACAAAAGCACGAGGAAACAATCCAGGGAGAACTGAATGTTTCATCTTTATAAGCACTGCATATATCGCGTAACAGGGTATGTGAACCAGAGCCAAGCAAAGATACCTGCAAATCAAAAGAAACTTTGGTTTTATCTTAGGCACGATTGAGTTGAAAACAGGACCACGATATTTTGCAATTCTCTGCCCGCATTGTACCATGTAATTTGGAGAGAGATAGATACAATGACGAGACTCATTTAAAGTCTATATTGTTTGGAACTTTATATGGGCTGCATGAAACAGTAGGATCTATCTATTGTGTCTATTTCTTTCTAAATTGTATAGTATAATATCAACAAGAAATTATAGATGATCTTAATTCGTGAAGAAGAATGATGCAAAGACAGTACCAAACTGGAGCCCATGGTGTACGAAGCTCAAGGAAAGGATATGGCCACCTGGGAAACATTCAAAATAGGTTATCAGCTCTAGAGCCAATATCTCAGATACTGGAAGGAATTTACTCTTACATCCAACACAAACTCTGGAGAGAAGACAAATAGCAGAAGTATGCATACCATGTAAAACCACACGCGTGAAGGACCCACTGGAAAGAAACATAGAGGCAGCTCCACAGCACAAAATATGCAAACCCGAACCAAGGAAATGGCTGGAAAAAGAAAAAAAACGTTTGGTAATGGCATCGTCAATACTTTGGCCTCAGATTAGAGTCGGGTGGTTTAAGGATCCTCTGTCTCAATGCAACCACTTCTGGCTATGTAATGGTAGCCATCTATCTGAGACCTTAGCAAAGACGAATATGGTATAACTATGGTTTTCAAACTACGAGCACGAAAATGGAAACAGGAGGCAAGCTGTTTGCTTTGCCGACGACTCAAAAGCCCGTGATCGCTATTCTACCAGGGCAATTTTAGTAGGATCGATACAAGACATAAAGAGCTTCCACAGTTCATTCCTACAAATTGGCTTTCCACGTTGAAATGGCGTAATACTTACAAGGTTATTGAGAGCTGCATCCAGAAGAAGGAAAACAGCATTCAAGCTATGCAAACAGCCTATCAACTGCAAAGGAAAAAAGAACATATAAACTGTGAGTAGAATACTAGTCATTCACTTATGTCAAGCTTCCCGAGAGGATTAGAACAAGATGGCTGGCTGCATTGTATTTCTGGAAATTCGTGAAGGAAAACGATGATAAGAATAAATTAAGCAACTTGCTCCCGGCTTCTTCTAAACATAACGAATAGAGATAGAAAGACACCGTTTATACACTTCTATCGAAGATCTTTAGCAAAAATGAAGATAGGTATCCCATAGTACCATGTACACAAGCAACCAGTTCCTTGTACCCAATAGTGTATGCACCCAAGCACACATCTATGCACTAACCCATACAAGCTGCAAGTTGGAGTTCAATTTCGCAGCACTTAGGATAATCAATGGTTTTTAAAATAAGGAAGATGGTGGAGAGGAACATCCAAACTATGCACCCTGCATTGTCTGGCAAGCTAAGATAATCCACGATGACGGCAATATCAGATGACGGCAAATAGTAAGTGAAGATGACAAAGGCTTGTCGATATGGCAAATTATGCACTTCAAAAGAACCGAAAATCAGGTAGTCAGTTACGTCCTCCTCTGTAGAAGATACTTCTATGAAGAAACAAGGCCAACAGAAAAATGTAACCAACCAAAGGACAGCATTGAATATTTGGTCATTCTATAGCATATGAAGAACGGACAACGAAGACCTGTGCATAGACAAGTGAACTAAAGGTAATGACAGGTTTTTTACTGTAGAATCCAGACGGCCCTTAGGTAAGTCTTTTAAGGTAGGAGAAACCTAGAAGAAACATTTGTCAGCTGAATCTTTTGTTGAGCCTCATTTTCGTAAGGTAAAAAGTATAAAAATATAGGGTCAAGATAGATCAGTATCTATCACATACCACTGACTCAATCTGGTTGGCGGCATTGTATAATGCAAAACATTCAACATTACTTGTATCATTGTTACAATGTACCTCAGCCTCGAACAACCCATCTCCCTGATGATTGCCAGTTCCTAAGCTCTGGACTAAACACAACTGCCTTATCAACCCACTTGTACGACTTGTTAACAACTATCAGGTCCCAATTGATACTCGATTTCTGATACGACTCCTGGTCTATTCTGCTGTAAAAGCCAGCATTTATGGCACTGCTGCCACCAAGAATACATCCTCACCGTGAAAAAAGTAAACTACATTGCCCACTGATATGATCATAGGTGAAATCCAATCCCTTCACTTCACGCCAGGTTTGGAAACAGAAAGTCAGGCTCCCTTCGCCTCTTGGAGGCGAGAAAGCAAGCAGCAAGCTGAAAAAGCCCTTTTCCCTTTTCATAATAATAAGCTAAGGGGGTTGAAAATTGCATTTCCAGGAATTTGGGAAGCAACTGTAGATTGATCAACATGATGCAGGCCAACTATCTGAGAGAATTCTGACCCAGATGCCATACTGAAAATTTTCAACTCAAACCTTTGTTTGTTTCCAAAATTCTAATTTTGTCATACCAGAAACTATACAAATTATGAAGAATTGTTTGGGACAACTAATGGTGTTCCTTTTCTTTACTTCACCCCACAAACATACTGATACATTGGGACCCTTAGAAACCCAACATCCAAGATAAACCATCAATATTGCTCCAATTGACTTTTACCAGAGCAACCCAAAGGAAAGAACTACGGTTCCTATAGTTTGATCTCTAGATATTATGAGGAATGGATGAAGAATTCTGAGTAGAGGAAGGGTAAACAAGAGATATTTTAATAATATATACACACTTTCATCATGGAAAGACAAAGTTTGAATATTAGCTACAAGTGGACACTTACCAGGGTTAGGCTAAACTGCTCACCCAAGAGAAATGGCAGAAGAATACACCAAAATACAAGGTCCGTTAGCATAACAGCACCTGCACAAGTCTGTTGATGTAGAATATTAGGCTCAAATAAAAACTTGAAAAATCACACTGCTGAACAATGAAGTGGCAAAAGATTTTAAAGAAATGAAGCTATTTTTGCCACTAGGCATGACTCAGGAAACATGAAGATTGACACAGAAGCCGCTTAATAGCACTTTTATGACCAGAAATCCTTTGGTTATTAGCCATATGAGTAAAGTACTGTCTAGAAGAAATAATATCACACTTAGGATTAACTAATGCAAATTGGTTGGCAAACATCTTCGGGCAGGACTGGAGGCCTCAGAGTAGAGGAGCTAAAAGGATTTAAAACTATTCCAACAAGATATCCAGGAACTAAACAGAGACCAATTCAGCTCCTTATAGCAGTCTCGTCTTTAGTTTCAAAAGAAGAAGCTGGACTAACCAGATATGTAGTTTGCATAAGATAACCCCAAAATCTTAATTTTTGCTGGATCTCCTCTTGAGCATAGTGGCTTTTCAAGTTACCAGTGCCCTTAACTTTTTCGGAAGCAGGTTTCTCGGCGGATAACTGGCATCCATATGCAGATACAATGGTCCCAAGCTACAGAAACAAATTAGCTACGTGTAAAACAAAAGCTGCTTCAATATTGGCATGGTTTTATTTGATTTCTACTCCCAAGAACATTTACAACAGGAACTAAAAATAGAAATCCTCGGTGTAAGACGTACCGCGAAATAGACCGTAACTAGTGCAAAAGTCCACCTACAAATCAATTCAACAAAAAGAAAAGAAAAAGAAAGAAAAAATTGTTTTAATTATTAAGAAAACGTAACCACGATCAAAAGTTCTAAATCCTCTGTTCAGGAGAAAACTTAAAATTTCTAGAATCCTGTAATCTCAACAACCATAAACGAAGTGGCTTAGTCAACTTCTTGGAAACCTAATCGACATCCAAGAATCAAAAGAAGCTGAGGGGTTAATGTCCGAGAATGAGGATGTGATCTTACTGTGTGTAGAAATAGAAGGCAAAAGCTCCAGCTGAGGCAACGATTTGGTATAGTACCCAAGCCAAGCAAACGAATGCGGCAGCTCTGTAGATGAGAAGCCAAAGAGGATTGAGGTTTCTCCAGCACGGAATCCACAAGTCATTGTAATTGGGAGGCTCAGCTTTCAATCTTCTGATAAATTTCAGTGCTAAAACAGCTGGGAGAGCGATGATCAGAGCACAAACCGGTACTTGCCATCGAACCCAGTACCCGAAATGATGGAAATCAAGGAGCATTGTCGAAGGAACCCAATTCAAGTTCCCATTGGGCCGGTTACGAGGGCACGAGCCAAGAAGTTTAAAGAGTTACTCAACGGGCTAATTCAAGAGGCATGGGCTCAAGCAAATTCATGGAGGCCCATTGAACAAGATCCACGTGAACCACAAAGGATTGTCAATTTGATTCAAGTTCTAGAAGGACCTCTATTCTAGGCGCCCAAATTAGCTTCAAGTTGGAAAGAAATGTTTTTGGGGCTCTTCTAGAAGGATCTCTATTCTAGGCGCCCAAACCCTTCCTTTTATGGCTTGCACTTCTTTTGGACGCCCAACACCTTTTCCTTATTGAGTTCTTTCTTTTTAGGCGCCATTTATTTTCCTTTCTAGGCTCTTGTAGGCGCCAACTTTCTTGCCTTTTAGTGTGTTTTGTTTTAGGCGTGTTAGGCTTTATTTCCTTATCTAATTTCGGGTTTAATTAGGTTTCCTTGTTAGGGTTATTTTCCTTGTAACATTTAGCCTTTAAATAGGAGCCTTTGCTTTGTAATTCGGCAGTCCAAAATTGTGAGGATTAATTCTCTTTGGTTGAAGAATCGAACTTAAAACTTGACTTATCAACGGACCGTTTGTGGCGTCTTCCTTATACCGAGGTTCTTGTTTTTAAACAACGGGTCGAGGTCTTCCATTCGAATCAGTGAGGACTTCTCTTTGAGGATGAAGAACTTCTCAAATGTGAACCTCGCCAAGAATAACGAGACCAACAACGAAAGGGAATCCAAGATCGTTCTAGGACTGATTCGAATGGAAGACCTCGACCCGTTGTTTAGAAAACAAGAACCTCGGTATAAGGAAGACGCCACAAACGGTGATGGAAATTCCGTTGATAAGTCAAGTTGAACGCCACAGAAATCCCGATAAGTTCGAGAAGTTCTTCAAAGAACCAAAGAGAATTAATCCTCACAATTTTGATTAAACAATGACTGCCGAATTACAAAGCAAAGGCTCCTATTTAAAGGCTAAATGTTACAAAGAAAATAACCCTAACAAGGAAACCTAATTAAACCCGAAATTAGATAAGGAAATAAAGCCTAACACGCCTAAAACAAAACACACTAAAAGGCAAGAAAGTTGGCGCCTACAAGAGCCTAGAAAGGAAAATAAATGGCGCCTAAAAAGAAAGAACTCAATAAGGAAAAGGTGTTGGGCGTCCAAAAGAAGTGCAAGCCATAAAAGGAAGGGTTTGGGCGCCTAGAATAGAGATCCTTCTAGAAGAGCCCCAAAAACATTTCTTTCCAACTTGAAGCTAATTTGGGCGCCTAGAATAGAGTCCTTCTAGAACTTGAATCAAATTGACAATCCTTTGTGGTTCATGTGGATCTTGTTCAATGGGCCTCCATGAATTTGCTTGAGCCCATGCCTCTTGAATTAGCCCGTTGAGTAACTCTTTAAACTTCTTGGCTCGTGCCCTCGTAACCGGCCCAATGGGAACTTGAATTGGTTCCTTCGACAATGCTCCTTGATTTCCATCATTTCGGGTACTGGGTTCGATGGCAAGTACCGGTTTGTGCTCTGATCATCGCTCTCCCAGCTGTTTTAGCACTGAAATTTATCAGAAGATTGAAAGCTGAGCCTCCCAATTACAATGACTTGTGGATTCCGTGCTGGAGAAACCTCAATCCTCTTTGGCTTCTCATCTACAGAGCTGCCGCATTCGTTTGCTTGGCTTGGGTACTATACCAAATCGTTGCCTCAGCTGGAGCTTTTGCCTTCTATTTCTACACACAGTAAGATCACATCCTCATTCTCGGACATTAACCCCTCAGCTTCTTTTGATTCTTGGATGTCGATTAGGTTTCCAAGAAGTTGACTAAGCCACTTCGTTTATGGTTGTTGAGATTACAGGATTCTAGAAATTTTAAGTTTTCTCCTGAACAGAGGATTTAGAACTTTTGATCGTGGTTACGTTTTCTTAATAATTAAAACAATTTAATTCTCTTTTCTTTTTCTTTTCTTTTTGTTGAATTGATTTGTAGGTGGACTTTTGCACTAGTTACGGTCTATTTCGCGGTACGTCTTACACCGAGGATTTCTATTTTTAGTTCCTGTTGTAAATGTTCTTGGGAGTAGAAATCAAATAAAACCATGCCAATATTGAAGCAGCTTTTGTTTTACACGTAGCTAATTTGTTTCTGTAGCTTGGGACCATTGTATCTGCATATGGATGCCAGTTATCCGCCGAGAAACCTGCTTCCGAAAAAGTTAAGGGCACTGGTAACTTGAAAAGCCACTATGCTCAAGAGGAGATCCAGCAAAAATTAAGATTTTGGGGTTATCTTATGCAAACTACATATCTGGTTAGTCCAGCTTCTTCTTTTGAAACTAAAGACGAGACTGCTATAAGGAGCTGAATTGGTCTCTGTTTAGTTCCTGGATATCTTGTTGGAATAGTTTTAAATCCTTTTAGCTCCTCTACTCTGAGGCCTCCAGTCCTGCCCGAAGATGTTTGCCAACCAATTTGCATTAGTTAATCCTAAGTGTGATATTATTTCTTCTAGACAGTACTTTACTCATATGGCTAATAACCAAAGGATTTCTGGTCATAAAAGTGCTATTAAGCGGCTTCTGTGTCAATCTTCATGTTTCCTGAGTCATGCCTAGTGGCAAAAATAGCTTCATTTCTTTAAAATCTTTTGCCACTTCATTGTTCAGCAGTGTGATTTTTCAAGTTTTTATTTGAGCCTAATATTCTACATCAACAGACTTGTGCAGGTGCTGTTATGCTAACGGACCTTGTATTTTGGTGTATTCTTCTGCCATTTCTCTTGGGTGAGCAGTTTAGCCTAACCCTGGTAAGTGTCCACTTGTAGCTAATATTCAAACTTTGTCTTTCCATGATGAAAGTGTGTATATATTATTAAAATATCTCTTGTTTACCCTTCCTCTACTCAGAATTCTTCATCCATTCCTCATAATATCTAGAGATCAAACTATAGGAACCGTAGTTCTTTCCTTTGGGTTGCTCTGGTAAAAGTCAATTGGAGCAATATTGATGGTTTATCTTGGATGTTGGGTTTCTAAGGGTCCCAATGTATCAGTATGTTTGTGGGGTGAAGTAAAGAAAAGGAACACCATTAGTTGTCCCAAACAATTCTTCATAATTTGTATAGTTTCTGGTATGACAAAATTAGAATTTTGGAAACAAACAAAGGTTTGAGTTGAAAATTTTCAGTATGGCATCTGGGTCAGAATTCTCTCAGATAGTTGGCCTGCATCATGTTGATCAATCTACAGTTGCTTCCCAAATTCCTGGAAATGCAATTTTCAACCCCCTTAGCTTATTATTATGAAAAGGGAAAAGGGCTTTTTCAGCTTGCTGCTTGCTTTCTCGCCTCCAAGAGGCGAAGGGAGCCTGACTTTCTGTTTCCAAACCTGGCGTGAAGTGAAGGGATTGGATTTCACCTATGATCATATCAGTGGGCAATGTAGTTTACTTTTTTCACGGTGAGGATGTATTCTTGGTGGCAGCAGTGCCATAAATGCTGGCTTTTACAGCAGAATAGACCAGGAGTCGTATCAGAAATCGAGTATCAATTGGGACCTGATAGTTGTTAACAAGTCGTACAAGTGGGTTGATAAGGCAGTTGTGTTTAGTCCAGAGCTTAGGAACTGGCAATCATCAGGGAGATGGGTTGTTCGAGGCTGAGGTACATTGTAACAATGATACAAGTAATGTTGAATGTTTTGCATTATACAATGCCGCCAACCAGATTGAGTCAGTGGTATGTGATAGATACTGATCTATCTTGACCCTATATTTTTATACTTTTTACCTTACGAAAATGAGGCTCAACAAAAGATTCAGCTGACAAATGTTTCTTCTAGGTTTCTCCTACCTTAAAAGACTTACCTAAGGGCCGTCTGGATTCTACAGTAAAAAACCTGTCATTACCTTTAGTTCACTTGTCTATGCACAGGTCTTCGTTGTCCGTTCTTCATATGCTATAGAATGACCAAATATTCAATGCTGTCCTTTGGTTGGTTACATTTTTCTGTTGGCCTTGTTTCTTCATAGAAGTATCTTCTACAGAGGAGGACGTAACTGACTACCTGATTTTCGGTTCTTTTGAAGTGCATAATTTGCCATATCGACAAGCCTTTGTCATCTTCACTTACTATTTGCCGTCATCTGATATTGCCGTCATCGTGGATTATCTTAGCTTGCCAGACAATGCAGGGTGCATAGTTTGGATGTTCCTCTCCACCATCTTCCTTATTTTAAAAACCATTGATTATCCTAAGTGCTGCGAAATTGAACTCCAACTTGCAGCTTGTATGGGTTAGTGCATAGATGTGTGCTTGGGTGCATACACTATTGGGTACAAGGAACTGGTTGCTTGTGTACATGGTACTATGGGATACCTATCTTCATTTTTGCTAAAGATCTTCGATAGAAGTGTATAAACGGTGTCTTTCTATCTCTATTCGTTATGTTTAGAAGAAGCCGGGAGCAAGTTGCTTAATTTATTCTTATCATCGTTTTCCTTCACGAATTTCCAGAAATACAATGCAGCCAGCCATCTTGTTCTAATCCTCTCGGGAAGCTTGACATAAGTGAATGACTAGTATTCTACTCACAGTTTATATGTTCTTTTTTCCTTTGCAGTTGATAGGCTGTTTGCATAGCTTGAATGCTGTTTTCCTTCTTCTGGATGCAGCTCTCAATAACCTTGTAAGTATTACGCCATTTCAACGTGGAAAGCCAATTTGTAGGAATGAACTGTGGAAGCTCTTTATGTCTTGTATCGATCCTACTAAAATTGCCCTGGTAGAATAGCGATCACGGGCTTTTGAGTCGTCGGCAAAGCAAACAGCTTGCCTCCTGTTTCCATTTTCGTGCTCGTAGTTTGAAAACCATAGTTATACCATATTCGTCTTTGCTAAGGTCTCAGATAGATGGCTACCATTACATAGCCAGAAGTGGTTGCATTGAGACAGAGGATCCTTAAACCACCCGACTCTAATCTGAGGCCAAAGTATTGACGATGCCATTACCAAACGTTTTTTTTCTTTTTCCAGCCATTTCCTTGGTTCGGGTTTGCATATTTTGTGCTGTGGAGCTGCCTCTATGTTTCTTTCCAGTGGGTCCTTCACGCGTGTGGTTTTACATGGTATGCATACTTCTGCTATTTGTCTTCTCTCCAGAGTTTGTGTTGGATGTAAGAGTAAATTCCTTCCAGTATCTGAGATATTGGCTCTAGAGCTGATAACCTATTTTGAATGTTTCCCAGGTGGCCATATCCTTTCCTTGAGCTTCGTACACCATGGGCTCCAGTTTGGTACTGTCTTTGCATCATTCTTCTTCACGAATTAAGATCATCTATAATTTCTTGTTGATATTATACTATACAATTTAGAAAGAAATAGACACAATAGATAGATCCTACTGTTTCATGCAGCCCATATAAAGTTCCAAACAATATAGACTTTAAATGAGTCTCGTCATTGTATCTATCTCTCTCCAAATTACATGGTACAATGCGGGCAGAGAATTGCAAAATATCGTGGTCCTGTTTTCAACTCAATCGTGCCTAAGATAAAACCAAAGTTTCTTTTGATTTGCAGGTATCTTTGCTTGGCTCTGGTTCACATACCCTGTTACGCGATATATGCAGTGCTTATAAAGATGAAACATTCAGTTCTCCCTGGATTGTTTCCTCGTGCTTTTGTTCTGAGGTCGCATTAACTTATTGTTCTGTGAAACAGTCTTAATAGAGGTGGCAGTGATTCTGATCATATGCATGTATACATGGCCCATGGCTGTTCATAAACACTTGTGGATTTTGAATAGTTCTAGCAATGCCAAGCTTTTCTCTGGCATTCTGCCAGCAAAACTTCAAATCCCATAGTCCGAATTGGAGCAGTTTTATCTTTCCCTTTGAGCTTAATTGGTCATAACTACAGACATTCAGCATTAATCCATGTTCTTCGACCTTTCTTCAAATTGAAAGGAATCAGAACCAGGTTATGGTGCGTTTTAACGAATTACCCAAAATTCATAAATCATTTGCCGCGCAAGAACACCATAAATATATCAAACGAAGATAAAGAATCCGACAATCATTGAAACTCCAAGATCAAAATTCAAAACATCTCTAAGAGTCTCAATATTATTTTAAGAGCTCAAAATTGATCCACAAAACCCTACCAATAGCACCAGATGATGACTCAGTCGCCACCGGCCTGCTGGTAAACATAGGTGAGGCCACACTTTCCGCAGTAGTGCCTATCGAAGTGGTTGGCCATGAAGGTTCCGGCGCCACACTCGGCGTTGGGGCACTCCTTCCGGAGCCGCTGGACCTTGCCGGAGTCGTCCACCTTGTAGAACTGGAGGACTGCAAGCTTGACCTTCTTCTTCTTGTGCTTGATCTTCTTCGGTTTGGTATAGGTCTTCTTCTTGCGCTTCTTGGCGCCGCCACGGAGGCGGAGGACGAGGTGGAGGGTGGACTCCTTCTGGATGTTGTAGTCGGCAAGGGTTCGGCCGTCCTCGAGTTGCTTGCCGGCGAAGATGAGGCGCTGCTGGTCCGGGGGAATTCCCTCCTTGTCTTGGATCTTGGCCTTCACGTTGTCGATAGTGTCAGAGGACTCAACCTCGAGGGTTATGGTCTTCCCCGTTAGGGTCTTCACGAAGATCTGCATCTTGATTTTCTGCCGACTTTCTCGGGGGCCTTTCTAGCTAGGGTTTAAGGAAAAGTTTGAGTATGGGTGGGGATTCGTACGGTGCGTTTTTGGGATGAGTCGTTACAAAAGAGCTTTATTTTGGGCGTGTTTTTTTGCTGACGTCGAAATTTTGGAAATCTTTTGAATGTTAAAATTTATTGAGATTTGTAAAAGATAAGTGTGTATGTATAAAAGTTAAAAATTTTGGAATGTTTTTATTTTTGAAAATTTTATATCTCGAAATTTTGAAGAAAAGAACACCACCTTTGTGGTCTTACTATACTAGTTTGCAACGACTGCTTGATAGTTCCAGTAAAAAATGTTCATCATAATCCGTCTTATTAAGGTGGTATTCGAATGTTGAAATTTTAGAATGATAGAAATTTTAAGATATTAGGATTGGTGAAAAAGTAAAGAAAAAGATGATTAGAATTAATTTTTTATATTTACTTAGAATGAAAAGTGATAATTTAATAAAAAAAAATAAATTTAAAAATTATATTATTGAGGTAAAAATTTTGAAGAGTAAAAATATTAGACAGTGAACACCTAAAATGGTCAACTATTCGACGCATTTGGTTCGAGGGCTCCGTCACAGATACAAAGTCGCCACTACATTGTTTGAAAAGGGCGAGACCCCGAAGGAGAGAACGTCTGGAATTTAGAAAACGACACCGTTTAATTGAAGTTTTAAATCAAGGGACAAAATTTTTACTATGTTTTGATGGTGAAGGACTCGTGAACAGATCTAGCTGCTTTTGTTTTTTTGTCTGATTGTCTCTGCCACAATGAAAGTTACTGAGCTGTAAATCGTCTACGCAAATTCCTCTATAGATTCCACTTGACTTGATACTCTTTTTTTTTTTTTTCTAATCAGCGAATTATTAATAATCCCTTGGTCTCTTTAGCCTATGTTTCATGTTTTGAAATTGTTTTATTATTTTAAAACATATTTTCCACCCAAACATGATTTTTAACACTAAAAAGTATCTTCAATCCCTAATAAATGTGTTATTTAATTATTTTTCTCGCTCTTTATGAAAAAATAATATAAAAATCTATAAATAATCTCTCTCTCACTCAAACTGTTCCTCTAAAGTTAGGGTTGTACATGACTTGGTTCCGAGCGAATCTATGTGGCACCATGTTCTATTTCTTAGGCTGACCCAAAACCAAATTCGACTACGCTTAATGAGCAGCCTGAACCTAACTTTGATCGGGTGGGTTGAGGCCAGGTTGGATTTTTTTTTTTTTTCTTTCTTGAGCTTCCATTTTCTAGTTATTTCCATCCATCCATAGTGGGCATCACTTTTTTGCTTTGGGTTTCCCTTTTCTAATAATTTCCTTTCGTAATGTTAGGCTTCACTTTTTTTTACTTTGTACATCCCTTTTCCAATAATTTCCTTTCTTAGTTTTGAGCTTCACTTTTTTAACTTTTTTTTTACCTAACTTCTTTTGCTTTGGGATCCCCTATTCCAGAATTTTCTTTTCTTAGTGTAATTAATTTCTTTATTGATGAAAAATAAAAGGACATGGGACCACCCATGAGACCATTGTATCTGCATATGGATGCCAGTTATCCGCCGAGAAACCTGCTTCCGAAAAAGTTAAGGGTACTGGTAACTTGAAAAGCCACTATGCTCAAGAGGAGATCCAGCAAAAATTAAGATTTTGGGGTTATCTTATGCAAACCACATATCTGGTTAGTCCAGCTTCTTCTCTTGAAACTAAAGACGAGACTGCTATAAGGAGCTGAATTGGTCTCTGTTTAGTTCCTGGATATCTTGTTGGAATAGTTTTAAATCCTTTTAGCTCCTCTACTCTGAGGCCTCCAGTCCTGCCCGAAAATGTTTGCCAACCAATTTGCATTAGTTAATCCTAAGTGTGATATTATTTCTTCTAGACAGTACTTTACTCATATGGCTAATAACCAAAGGATTTCTGGTCATAAAAGTGCTATTAAGCGGCTTCTGTGTCAATCTTCATGTTTCCTGAGTCATGCCTAGTGGCAAACATAGCTTCATTTCTTTAAAATCTTTTGCCACTTCATTGTTCAGCAGTGTGATTTTTCAAGTTTTTATTTGAGCCTAATATTCTACATCAACAGACTTGTGCAGGTGCTGTTATGCTAACGGACCTTGTATTTTGGTGTATTCTTCTGCCATTTCTCTTGGGTGAGCAATTTAGCCTAACCCTGGTAAGTGTCCACTTGTAGCTAATATTCAAACTTTGTCTTTCCATGATGAAAGTGTGCATATATTATTAAAATATCTCTTGTTTACCCTTCCTCTACTCAGAATTCTTCATCCATTCCTCATAATATCTAGAGATCAAACTATAGGAACCGTAGTTCTTTCCTTTGGGTTGCTCTGGTAAAAGTCAATTGGAGCAATATTGATGGTTTATCTTGGATGTTGGGTTTCTAAGGGTCCCAATGTATCAGTATGTTTGTGGGGTGAAGTAAAGAAAAGGAACACCATTAGCTGTCCCAAACAATTCTTCATAATTTGTATAGTTTCTGGTATGACAAAATTAGAATTTTGGAAACAAACAAAGGTTTGAGTTGAAAATTTTCAGTATGGCATCTGGGTCAGAATTCTCAGATGACTGCCTGCGTCATGTTGATCAATCTACAGTTGCTTCCCAAATTCCTGGAAATGCAATTTTCAACCCGCTTAGCTTATTATTATGAAAAGGGAAAAGGGCTTTTTCAGCTTGCTGCTTGCTTTCTCGCCTCCAAGAGGTGAAGGGAGCCTGACTTTCTGTTTCCAAGCCTGGCGTGAAGTGAAGGGATTGGATTTCACCTATGATCATATCAGTGGGCAATGTAGTTTACTTTTTTCACGGTGAGGATGTATTCTTGGTGGCAGCAGTGCCATAAATGCTGGCTTTTACAGCAGAATAGACCAGGAGTTGTATCAGAGATCAAGTATCAATTGGGACCTGATAGTTGTTAACAAGTCGTACAAGTAGGTGGATAAGGCAGTTGTGTTTAGGCCAGAGCTTAGGAACTGGCAATCATCGGGGAGATGGGTTGTTGGAGGCTGAGGTACATTGTAACAATGATACCAGTAATGTTGAATGTTTTGCATTATACAATGCCGCCAACCAGATTGAGTCAGTGGTATGTGATAGATACTAATCTATCTTGACCCTATATTTTTATACTTTTTACCTTACGAAAATGAGGCTCAACAAAAGATTCAGCTGACAAATGTTTCTTCTAGGTTTCTCCTACCTTAAAAGACTTACCTAAGGGCCGTCTGGATTCTACAGTCAAAAACCTGTCATTACCTTTAGTTCACTTGTCTATGCACAGGTCTTTATTGTCCGTTCTTCATATGCTATAGAATGACCAATATTCAATGCTGTCCTTTGGTTGGTTACATTTTTCTGTTGGCCTTGTTTCTTCATAGAAGTATCTTCTACAGAGGAGGACGTAACTGACTACCTGATTTTCGGTTCTTTTGAAGTGCATAATTTGCCATATCGACAAGCCTTTGTCATCTTCACTTACTATTTGCCGTCATCTGATATTGCCGTCATCGTGGATTATCTTAGCTTGCCAGACGATGCAGAGTGCATAGTTTGGATGTTCCTCTCCACCATCTTCCTTATTTTAAAAACCATTGATTATCCTAAGTGCTGCGAAATTGAACTCCAACTTGCAGCTTGTATGGGTTAGTGCATAGATGTGTGCTTGGGTGCATACACTATTGGGTACAAGGAACTGGTTGCTTGTGTACATGGTACTATGGGATACCTATCTTCATTTTTGCTAAAGATCTTCGATAGAAGTGTATAAACGGTGTCTTTCTATCTCTATTCGTTATGTTTAGAAGAAGCCGGGAGCAAGTTGCTTAATTTATTCTTATCATCGTTTTCCTTCACGAATTTCCAGAAATACAATGCAGCCAGCCATCTTGTTCTAATCCTCTCGGGAAGCTTGACATAAGTGAATGACTAGTATTCTACTCACAGTTTATATGTTCTTTTTTCCTTTGCAGTTGATAGGCTGTTTGCATAGCTTGAATGCTGTTTTCCTTCTTCTGGATGCAGCTCTCAATAACCTTGTAAGTATTACGCCATTTCAACGTGGAAAGCCAATTTGTAGGAATGAACTGTGGAAGCTCTTTATATCTTGTATCGATCCTACTAAAATTGCCCTGGTAGAATAGCGATCACGGGCTTTTGAGTCGTCGGCAAAGCAAACAGCTTGCCTCCTGTTTCCATTTTCGTGCTCGTAGTTTGAAAACCATAGTTATACTATATTCGTCTTTGCTAAGGTCTCAGATAGATGGCTACCATTACATAGCCAGAAGTGGTTGCATTGAGACAGAGGATCCTTAAACCACCCGACTCTAATCTGAGGCCAAAGTATTGACGATGCCATTACCAAACGTTTTTTTTTTTCTTTTTCCAGCCATTTCCTTGGTTCGGGTTTGCATATTTTGTGCTGTGGAGCTGCCTCTATGTTTCTTTCCAGTGGGTCCTTCACGCGTGTGGTTTTACATGGTATGCATACTTCTGCTATTTGTCCTCTCTCCAGAGTTTGTGTTGGATGTAAGAGTAAATTCCTTCCAATATCTGAGATATTGGCTCTAGAGCTGATAACCTATTTTGAATGTTTCCCAGGTGGCCATATCCTTTCCTTGAGCTTCGTACACCATGGGCTCCAGTTTGGTACTGTCTTTGCATCATTCTTCTTCGCGAATTAAGATCATCTATAATTTCTTGTTGATATTATACTATATAATTTAGAGAGAGATAGACACAATAGACAGATCCTACTATTAACCCATATAAAGTTTCAAACAATATAGACTTTAAATGAGTTTTGTTATTGTATCTCTCTCTCTCAAATTACATGGTACAATGCGGGCAGAAAATTGAAAAATATCGTGGTCCTGTTTTCAAACTCAATCATGCCTAAGATAAAACCAAAGTTTCTTTTGATTTGCAGGTATCTTTGCTTGGCTCTGGTTCACATACCCTGTTACGCGATATATGCAGTGCTTATAAAGATGAAACATTCAGTTCTCCCCGGATTGTTTCCTCGTGCTTTTGTTCTGAGGTCGCATTAACTTATTGTTCTGTGAAACAGTCTTAATAGAGGTGGCAGTGATTCTGATCGTATGCATGTATACATGGCCCATGGCTGTTCATAAACACTTGTGGATTTTGAATAGTTCTAGCAATGCCAAGCTTTTCTCTGGCATTCTGCCAGCAAAACTTCAAATCCCATAGTCTGAATTGGAGCAGTTTTATCTTTCCCTTTGAGCTTAATTGGTCATAACTACAGACATTCAGCATTAATCCATGTTCTTCGACCTTTCTTCAAATTGAAAGGAATCAGAACCAGGTTATGGTGCGTTTTAACGAATTACCCAAAATTCATAAATCATTTGCCGCGCAAGAACACCATAAATATATCAAACGAAGATAAAGAATCCGACAATCGTTGAAACTCCAAGATCAAAATTCAAAACATCTCTAAGAGTCTCAATATTATTTTAAGAGCTCAAAATTGATCCACAAAACCCTACCAATAGTACCAGATGATGACTCAGTCGCCACCGGCCTGCTGGTAAACATAGGTGAGGCCACACTTTCCGCAGTAGTGCCTATCGAAGTGGTTGGCCATGAAGGTTCCGGCGCCACACTCGGCGTTGGGGCACTCCTTCCGGAGCCGCTGGACTTTGCCGGAGTCGTCCACCTTGTAGAACTGGAGGACTGCAAGCTTGACCTTCTTCTTCTTGTGCTTGATCTTCTTCGGTTTGGTATAGGTCTTCTTCTTGCGCTTCTTGGCGCCGCCACGGAGGCGGAGGACGAGGTGGAGGGTGGACTCCTTCTGGATGTTGTAGTCGGCAAGGGTTCGGCCGTCCTCGAGTTGCTTGCCGGCGAAGATGAGGCGCTGCTGGTCCGGGGGAATTCCCTCCTTGTCTTGGATCTTGGCCTTCACGTTGTCGATAGTGTCAGAGGACTCAACCTCGAGGGTTATGGTCTTCCCCGTTAGGGTCTTCACGAAGATCTGCATCTTGATTTTCTGCCGACTTTCTCGGGGGCCTTTCTAGCTAGGGTTTAAGGAAAAGTTTGAGCATGGGTGGGGATTCGTACGGTGCGTTTTTGGGATGAGAGTCGTTACAAAAGAGCTTTATTTTGGGCGTGTTTTTTTGCTTGATTTTGTTGAAAATTTATATATCTCGAAATTTTGAAGAAAAGAAACACCACCTTTGTGGTCTTACGATACTAGTTTGCAACGACTGCTCGATAGTTCCAGTAGAAATGCTCATCATAATCCGTCTTATTAAGGTGGTGTTCGGATGTTGAAATTTTAGAATGATATGAAATTTTAAGATATTGGAGTTGGTGAAAAAGTAAAGAAAAAGATGATTAGAATTTTTTTATTTATTTTAGAATAAGTGATAATTTGATAAAAAAAAAAAATTTAAGAATTATTTTATTGTGGTAAAAATTTTGATGAGTAAAAATATGAGTAATGCTTGGTGTCCTTCTGAGTTCTTCTTAGTTCTTCTAAGAAGAATCTAACGGCTCAGGATTAATTTTAAAAGTGAGTCCTATACATTCAGAGATCTGAGCCGTTGGATTCTTTTTAGAAGAACCTGGGAAGAACTCAGAAGTACATAAAGCATTTCTCTAAAAACATTGCACGTGAACACCACCTAAAATGGTCAACTATTCGACGCATTTGGTTCGAGGGCTCCGTCACAAATACAAAGTCGCCACTACATTGTTTGAAAAGGGCGAGACCCCGAAGGAAAGAACGTCTGGAATTTAGAAAACGACACCGTTTAATTGAAGTTTTAAATCAAGGGACAAAATTTTTACTATGTTTTGATGGTGAAGGACTCGTGAACAGATCTAGCTGCTTTTGTTTTTTTGTCTGATTGTCTCTGCCACAATGAAAGTTACTGAGCTGTAAATCGTCTACGCAAATTCCTCTATAGATTCCACTTGACTTGATACTCTTTTTTTTTTTTCTAATCAGCGAATTATTAATAATCCCTTGGTCTCTTTAGCCTATGTTTGTTTCATGTTTTGAAATTTGTTTTCTTATTTTAAAACATATTTTCCACCCAAACATGATTTTTAACACTAAAAAGTATCTTCAATCCCTAATAAATGTGTTATTTAAATTATTTTTCTTGCTCTTTATGAAAAAATAATATAAAAATCTATAAATAATCTCTCTCTCACTCAAACTGTTCCTC